>JAQFVV010006327.1:1800000-2275901 GCA_028023455.1 Epiperipatus broadwayi | reverse complement strand
CACCGGGTTTATTTGATTATTTACTACATCTCCCTTTTTAATTAATTTTGATCTCAATCCAGCTTGTTTTATTGCATCAGATTGTAAGCTCAAAACTTCACTTGAGTCAAAATTATTATCGCTATCCATTTTCCTTTTTTTAAAATTATTATTTAGTATTACGCATCTGGATTTTCTAGTCCAACGTTACTACTTAGGCTTTTTTCAGTTTTTTTTTTTGCTAATAATTGCTTTTTCCGTTAAGTGCTATATTGTTTTCTTGATTTATTTGTATGTTGTTTTAAATTTATACTATCACTATTATTATCATTTTCTTCTCTACGTTTATTTAAAGTAGTATCACTATTATATTTCCTTAATTTACTTCCTTTTCTCAGAGACTTAAACGCCATTTTCTCGTTATGATTTTTATTTTCCTCCAGATTATTAGTATCTAAGACTTTAAATTTATCTTTAACTTCACAAATACTTACTTTGGTATTCTCGGTTTTTTATTCTTTCTCCCCATTTTAATTTTTTATTTTAAACAATCGCCCCCGTAAATCAAGCAGGAAAGATACTTGCACTACCAGCCATTACTCGAAGCGGAAGTGATTATATATATGTGTGTGTGTGTGAGGTCTGGTTCAAATGATGAATGCTGATCCAACACAAAATATGTATATTGGAGATCATTTACCTTTTTCACATTCTGTGGTCATGTGTATTGGTTGTAAAAGATGAAGTGAGTAAATGTAGGGAGTTTGAAAATCTGATTTCAAATCCTTTCTAATTACATTAAGTATAAACAAAATACATTCGTATTTAAATATTACATAGTTAACCTATATTCTGGCTATTCTTTTTCTGTGTGTGTATTTAAATGGATATTTCAAGGTCCTATACATGAAGGGTCAGGATGACTTAAAGTCAACATGTGTATGACATAATATTGGCATCAACAAGAGCTTTAAGCATTCCATCATCAGGTTTTCAATGATATTAATGGTTGAGGAGATAAAGAGTGGAGAGGATTGAAGACTTTCCATTAAACTTTGAAGATTTGTTATCTTAATATAAGCTGAGCCTTGATTGTATATATATAACGTGTGAGAGATGATGATCTGAAACAACAGATGAGTGCTGGTTCTGCACAAATTACATATATTGGAGATCATTTATCTTTTTCACAGATATGTGGTCACATGTATTGATTTATAAGATGGAGTGGATAGATATAGAGAGCTTGAAAGTCTGAGCTCAAATTCCTTCTAATAATAATATCATCACCAAAATCTGAGCTCAAATCCCTTCTAATAATAATATCATCACCAAAATAATAATACTACTAGTAGTAATAATAGTAGCAGCTAAATGATTTACTGCTTGAGAGTTCCTAAGAAGTTGCAGCATAAAACATGACCATTTGGAGCCTGAGTTTATGAGTCTGCCATTCTTCAATTGGTTCGACCCATGAAGTTTATTAATAAAAACTGAAATACACAATGATTGTCAAAATCGATGTATTTAAGAAATAATCAGCAGATTTCTACAAAGGATTTTAATATGTTTTAATCAAAAGTAAAAATAAATGTATTTACATTTTCGTAAAATTATTATTATTTATAATAGTTCTGTCACCAGCAATAAAAAAAGGTAAGTACAGCCAAAATTTTAAAATACCATTGTTTAATGTAGAGAGCTAAATTGTTTTCCGTGCGCAATACCAAATACTAATTCCAGGAATAAATGGTAGTAATTTTTTAGTAAGTAATTTTAATAAAAGAAATTATTTTGAAATAAAAAGAATTGCTGACAGTTTATGGAAAGTAGCTAAATTTATCAATATTTCTGTTTGTTAGTGACAAGCACTGTCATTATCGTAGAGGACGTGTCACGTTCAAACAAAAGTTTTGATTAAATGTATTCCTCTTGTCTGGAATTTAATAAAATATACTTAATTTAAAAGCATAATTTTCAGAGAATAAAAACTTGCTAAAAAAGTTAAATTGCACTAACGTGAATTAAAACTCTTGAAGTTGCAAATTTTTTTTTACGCAGCTGCGTATGTAGGGTTAAGTCTGCTTGAAGACACAATAAGTTTCAAGTAATGCCCTGGATAATTGTACAAAATAAAATGGTAGACTTTGGACTTCAAGATTGATGGATTACAATTCATACCGATGTATGTACAAACACATATAATTATACCTTATACAATATATTATATCATATAAATAAGCATACAATTATATACGTATAATGCAGACAAGATAAATCATTTTATTGTGCTGTACATAAACACGTACTGATATTTATGATGTAATATATATGTAGAAAAAATAGATAAGGATAGGTAGATAAAGAGATAAATAAATAGGTAGGTAGGAGAGCAGGCAGACATAGATAGATAGATAGATAGATAGATAGATAGATAGATAGATAGATAGACAGACAGACAGACAGACAGATAGATAGATAGATAGATAGACAGGCAGACAGACAGATAGGTAGATAGATAAACTAATTGATGAATAAATAAATAGTAATGGACAGACATCAAATTGTAAAATTTGTTCCATTTAGTTATATATGGTTTATATAATATGTTCATATGCTTTTTATGTAGTATATCTTGTTAAATCAATAATAAATTATTGCATCGTAAAAACTGTATAAAGAAATATTTATTTAATTGTTATACAAGAAAATTGTTATATAACAAATAGTCACTGTATAAAAAGAAGTGAGAGAAGATTTTAAATATTATAACACGTGTGGGTGTGATTATAACAGGTATTAATGTATATAATAAAAACATTTCATTTCAGAAAAAAAGAAATAGATAAACGACAAGCATATACATATCAATGATAAAAACGTAACATTTATTAGTTATTAAAATACTTGTGTAATATTTGAATAACAAACTATAGAAAAAATCATCTTTCCTCATGAGCACTATTGAACGGTGGTATTCAATCTACAAGAATACTCTTGCTCCAACCACAAGATAGAGATTTTAAGGGAAGAAGAATGATTGTCTTATTTCTGAACTCAAATGTAAATATATGATTTAATCTTAAGTGCTCTGAAGTGAGAGCATGAATTTATAAATTATTCACTTTAAATTCATTTCCTATTTTTAATATTCTTATTAACTTCTGAAATTTTAAATTTATTTTGTGCTAATATTAAACAATGTTAAATTATGTAATATTTGATAAATTTTACAAGTCCTGTGTTTTAAATTAAGTAATCATCCTTTCCTCCCAAGTGCCATTTGACAGTGACATTCAATCTTCAAGGATACTCTTCCTAGACTTTAAAAAAATAACAGCGACTATCTTATTGCCAAACTCTAATGTAATAATTTAACATCATTAAATATTAGCACAAAGTAAATGTAAAATTTTAAAAGTGCTAATAAAAATATTAAAAATAAAAAATGGATGTAAAAAGAATGATTTATAAATCCATGCTCTCACTTCTAGACACTTAAGATTGGCTCATATAATTCCATTTGCGTTCCGGAAATAAAATGATCATTCTTATTTCCTTAAATTTTCTATTTTGTGGCTGGAGCACGATAATCTTTGCAGATTGAAACAAATGTTTGATGTTGTTTGTGAGAAAAGAATATTAAAAATATATATGCAATTTTATTATTATTAATTATATATTCATATTTCCAAGTTTTTTTTTGTTTTATTAATGCATCTTTTATCTTAACTCCCAACCACTCAGCAGCCATCCACAAGCATAGAATCTTAGACAATCCTTCACTATTCATGCATTTGCAAACCACCTACCCAATTTCCTTGCCAATCTAACAGTTCAGTAATTTTCTATCATCTCACTCTCTTATAAGAAAGTGACTAATTTCTTTATTATATATAATAAATAATATATTCAAACTTTTATACTAAAGATATTTGTAATAAACTACAAAATTACAATTACTGCACAATGTCATGCCAAATTTAACCCTTGCTACTATATAATAACCTGAATAGACCAAATTCTATAGATCTTGTTTATTTGAGATGTCTAAACTGAGCCTTCTCTGCTGTCACAATAGATCCATTTTTAACTAACAACATCAACAATAAAAATTAGTGTAGTGGATAAGAAATGTAAAAATTCGGGTGCATTTGAATCATGAATATTTTATTTTGATTAAAAGATTGAATTATAATTTAAAATTTTGAAAAACATTAACAAGATGTCTTTTTGTAGAAGATTTTTTCTGAAAAAGCAACATACTATCTACAACATCTTTACCTTACCAGTTCATCAAAAATCACATGCAATACAGTTTATAATAATTGGATTTTCAAATACAAAGAAAGCACAATAGTAAGTTTCTCCATACAATACTGCCACCTAGTGCAAACCATAGTAATCAATGGATATTAGGAATCAATGGATGCTAAAAGCTTAGTACATCAAATTCCCTGTGTAATGGCTATTCATCCAATATCCCCAGACTAATTTCTAGCTTATGGATTTAATCTGTGAGGAGTTTGTATCTCATGCATCCCTCCAACAGCCATTTTTACCTTTTTAGTTAACCATATGAACCCAAATTGAATATTAAAAAGATACAAGGTGGTTTCTAGAGAGTTGTTTTAGATCCAAAGATCTAATACAGTGCTGTCAGATCCTTAGTTCCAATGAAAACCATAAGTTAAAAACTAGTGTGGGAATAATGGATGAGTAGGAACTAGGTAGGAATTTTGGTGCAGTGACTTATAACATTTATTGATTACTATAGCTTACACTAGGTGGGAATATTGTATGGATAATCTTACTCTTGTGTTAACAGATTATGTAAGCATAAGACATAGTGATATTGTGATGTTATAGTGGTTAGATACAATAGAAAAATGCAACCCATCAACAATGTCAATAATCTCAAAAAAAAAAAACATTCATTACAAATAAACACTATGAAAAAATGGTCACATTAAATAATTATTTTGATAGTATTGTGACATTTATTTAATAGGCAAAGTGACAAAATGTTTCAGTGTGATGAGAAAGAGCCATCTTTATTCAGACTACTGTGTTGATCTGATGTATACCCATTTGTTCCATTAATATATGTTTTGGATATTTGATAATGAAGTTTTGTTTGAAAATAAGCAATCTCTTGTAAAGTCTTTATATCTTCTATAATGCTCAAATATTAAAAGCATTATTTTACTATTTGCTCTATGAATAAAACTGGTTAAAGGTAACAAAAGTTTAATTACTTTCATTTATCATTGTCATTTAATATGGTTTACTGACAATCTATGCAGACCTTCTTTCACATAGACAGATCATCATAAGTGTTTGCAACCGTTATTAATTCATTTCAAAATGAAGGGCTCTATGAGTTTAATCTAACTTATCTGATGCATAGAATTTCATATCAACATAACTATAGCAAATTTTCATGTGTTCTCTTTTCAGATCTCTTATAATATCTTGAGAACTGGTTAAGTCTTGACTAAATTAGTTATTGTTATTTCTTCTTGCAAAGCATTCACTATCTCCATTTTTAGTCTCCAAATTCATTTTCTGATACTAGTAATAACTGTTTGTTTTATCAAGCAAGCACTTCTTATATTCCTTGGTAACTCAGTATACATTTTCTGCATATTTCATCTTGACAACTGCTGCATGTTAGATAAATATGTGTAATGAGTCTTAAATGGTATTTATATAGAGACATCCATACAATAGTGCCACCCAGTGCAAGACAGATTGATCAATGGATGCAGGAAGATTTGTGCATAAAATTCCTATCTAGTGCCTACTCATCCAACACCCCCAGACTCGTTTCTAGTTTGTAGCTTTCATCAGTGAGGAGCATTGATCATGTGGTGTTTAGTGGTTTTACTATAAAAAAAACAATAACTGTGAGGGTGAATTATAGTTATATAAAATAAAAACTGAAAATATAAAAATCCTCTAAATTATAAGATAAAACAATTAATTGTAGTTTAGAAATATCTAAACAGGCATTAAGTTAATCAATAATCATTAAATGTCTAATTAATCAGTGTCTGTGTATTGCTCCAATCTATTTCTGGCTTTTAGGAGAATAATATGTGATACTATGTCAACAGTCATTCTACTAATAAAACATTGTATAAATTAAAAACTCAAACTTTTAAACTCTGAACCAGAATTCTTCAAACATTTAAATAAAAGAACCACACATTTTCCTAATGAATGGCAGGCTAGAAAAAAATATTTTTTTGAAAAGAACCTCCAACTTCATCCCAAATCGTAATAAGTCCTGCAACTTTAAACTCACAATATATTTTTTAAAAATCATATTTTTGTGTGTGACAATTACCAGAATGCATTCCATCATAAAGGCATATCAAATTATAATGTTTAACTATGACTATAATTTCATACTCACAATGCATGTTCATTAGATATTCAGAATTTGCATTTTTACAACCCCTCCCACATTAGTAAGATTGATAGAATTTATATTATATTATCATAGAAATAAATCACAAAGAATAACTGTTTAGTTAAAAAATTATTTATCTTTAAATATGACTATAGATCACTTAGTGCTTGACCTTTACGCAATTCACAATAGTGACCTTAAATCAAAATTGATTATTGATGACAATCTTAATAAAATAAATTTAAAAAAAAAATGTATGTGTCATTGTGTAAGACTGATGTTTTCATAGGATAGTTATTAATGCCAGGTCATCCAAAAGCAAAATTAGTGACTTTCATGCTGAAATTGTACTGTACATAATTTATTCACAATATACTGCACAATATTACAGAACTGCATACAATATTTTACCCAGCATGCTTGCCAAACAATCACTATGACATTTAAGGGGAATATACATAGTAAAGATTTTTAACATTAATGATTACAAAACTACAAAAATGTGTTTCATTCAGTATAATAAATAATCAAAATCATATTTTGATGATGTATAACAATCAAAATATATTAATACAGTATTAAGTTTTAAAATATGTACATTAGTTTAAAAAATCTGCATTGTATTTATTCACTCTTATGTATTAAATCTCTTATGAACAATACTCGTTTTGTGGCAAAAATTATGACCATTGTTATTGTTATTTTGAAAAAAAAAATAATTTCGTGAATTTTGTCAATAATAATGAATTTTACATGATCAAAAATTACTAATCTAAATTAAAAATAAGACTTAATCTACTAACTCAACTTCCTAGCATCTCATAATTTGTTTCAGGATAGTGAATATTATTACTAATGTATAAAAATATAGAAAAAAAATGAAAATTTCATTCAGCATAAACTAAAAATAAATTTTAGTGATATGCTATTAATATTTAATTTTAAATTAAGTACAGTATAAATATTAGCTAAAGTATTTAGTTAGTCAATTTTGGATTAAACTCTTTATGAATTCTAATTTTAATATAAATCAAAACTATTGTTTTAGCTTAATTGTATTTGTGGTTTAAGAAAAGTCAGTATAATTTCCTGCAGTTAATAATAAATTTTGTATGATGAAAATGCAATACAAATAAATTTAAAAAGATTCATATCTTTAATACTTACTTAAATAGTTCCCATCCCTGCAGTCACAAGTATTGTATTATTCAAAAAATTTCTAAGACTCATTTAAAAGAAAATGGCTACCATATTTAATTCACTCAATGGTTGGTCAGAGTTTTCTCATATTTTTTTAGCAATTTTCCCCCTTGTGGGAATTTTCTCAAACTTTATATTGAAATATGATATTTTTCTATCTACATTATAATATAAAATTTTAGTTTAAAAAAATTCCATAGATGGCAATAAAATCAAAAAATCAGTAAAGATAACAGTGATTTAGCTCCACCTTCTAACCACCTTGACAGCAGTGCATTTGTATTCTGACATTTTTCTAATGTCACCATTTTTACAACATTGTTTAAAGAGAATAGTTTGAATAACCAAAAACATGTTTATTTGCAATTTTATTACTATTCAACATTATTTTTATACAATAATTTACACAATATTTATTAAAAATCAATAATATAAATTATTAATAATTTATTTTGAATAGAAATACTTTATTTTCAAAAGTAGAATGTCATATTATTGGACAATGCAAATATACCCTGAAGCTGTTTACAAGTTTAGTTTCCTACATAATCAGTATAATTATAATATTGAGTATGAAAATATCATAATTTTGTAATAAATATTGAAAAAAATTAAAGTTTTAAAGCATAATTCATTAGATATGAGAAATAAATATTTATTCAGATTTTTTTTTAAAAAACATGACAAATAATGAAGATTTTGTTGATTTTAAAATGTCAAAATTATCTTTCTAGAAATGATGATGCAATAAGCTTTTAGTTTTAATTATGACCTTATTTTTTAAAATATTTTTAAGAATAAAATCTTAATATTCAGAATTTTTATCCATAGTAAACCAAAATATCTATTAAATGAAGTCAAATTTATTATTTTCTGATAAGTAATAATGATTTAATCTTAAACTTAATGTTGAATGTTTACAGTAACAGAACAAAGGAAATCTATAACTTGTGAGAGGGTTAATAAATTATGAGATCTCATGGCCAAAAAATATCTACATAGCATATTTGTATATAAAGTGCTGTTTATTTAAATTTGCATAGCACATATTGTTAAAAAAAGCAATAAATATTGATTGCAATATGCAAACACAGAATGTACTTGATACATTTCTTTTTTCTTTTTGAATATGCTAGAATTTTTATTTTTTTTTTCAAATCAACTGCATAATTATGTTTCTACCATGTGCAGTTCTTTAATTTTGTTAGTCTAACACTGTTAATAAATAACAAATTTTTATGGTCACAACAGTAAAGTTAAATATTGCTTTTTTTCATTCTAAATAATTTCACATAAATAATATAAGATTACAATTTTTTTTAAAAAATGAAAAAATTAATATATGTTTTTATGGAAGAATGCAAGAAACTGTCAACCGAGAACTTAACTCTCCCTTTCTCAAACCAATTTTCCATATGTTTGCATAGTCAAATAACACTTTTTTTCTAATCATATTGGAAAAAAGTTTTTTTTAAAGTTCAATTGGAATCATAGCAGCAACCTAGAGATCTAAGAATCATTGCAATTATCAAGATATACTAACTTCAACAAACAATGCAGAAATTTGTCAACAGTTTGGATAAAGATAATTTACATGGAAGAATAAATAACCAGGAATTAATGCAACTGGATAGTGAAAAGAAATTTAACAAGCCTGTAAAGAAGAATCTAGACATCAGAAAGCTGAAAAAACTGATATTGTATCACTAGACCATGAACAGTACTTTGGAAAAATTTGGCCACAATTTAGAAAACTCCACCCAATATAAAATGTCTTAGATAAATAAATGAGATCTTATAATATGTTGTAAAAAGAGAAAATCAAAGAAATGAAACAATCATTAATTTTACATATTATTTTCAGAGATCATAAGCCATTAACATTTGGTGTACTTCTCCAAAAAACATGATCATTAAAGGTTTTAAAAGACAATAGACTCTTAGAGCGAGCAATCAATGATTCAGAAAACTGAATGACAATGAATTCCGAATGGATGGATTATAAGAAAGAACAACTTTAAGCTAAGTTTTTTTTTAATATAAATTTAAGTTGCATTATCTTGCCTACATTTATATTTTAAGTGCATTTCTGCATAACACACATATAGCACAGTTTACACATGCATATATCATACATTATCCCTTTTTTTAATTCTATATATACTAAGTTAAATTGTTTGTTAATACAATATTAACAATTTATGACATAATTTTTATCCCCAGGAATGAGCAAGTTTTTTCCCCATAGAAAACCATTATAATTCCTTGCTTTTTATACAATCTTCTTGCTTTATGATGAGTTTTGAAGGACCAGTTATTCTCACTAAGTAAAGTAAAACTGTATATATTTAAATATCTATGCATGAAAACTACAATAGTTTACTAGAAACTATTTAATAATATTTAAACAGCATTAAACTGTTGCACATGCGCTTTGGATTTTTAAATATAAAATGAATGAATACTAACACTTCAACCACATGATAAAGTCTTTGGAAAAGATATATTTTTCAAAGACTTTATCATGTGGTTGAAGTGTTAGTATTCATTCATTTTATATTTAAAAATCCAAAGCGCATGTGCAACAGTTTAATGCTGTTTAAATATTATTGTTTATAAAAAACATCGCGCTATATAAAATAATTGACTTATTTAGAAACTATTTAAGAAAACTCTTAGTTGATGCTCCTTTGAGCAAATGTTTTGAATTATGTGAAACCATGATGAGATTCAGGATACCCTTATTTCTATTAAAAATTTGAATAACATTAAAAAAATCAGGAAATAAATAATAAGAATTTGTCTTGTATTTTCCATTATTTTTTTTTTTTATAAAACATGAGAAGCTAGGATTGTAGTTTGAGAACTCTTACTAGAATTATAGTTTGATAAATAGGGATGTAGTTTAAGGAAAGTTTTCTAGATTATAATTTAAGAACTCTATGCTGGGATCAGATAACTCTTTCTAGAATCATAATTTAAGTACTCTCATTTGGGGAACTTTACCAGGTTCATAAATTGAGAATACTGATTAAGTTCATAATTTGAAAATATAGGCCAGGATCATAGTTTGAAAACTCTTGCTAGATCTAAAGTTTAACAAATATTTCTAGGATCATGGTTTGAGAACCCCTGCTAAGACCATAGTTTGAGAATGCTTGATAAATCATACTTGGAGAACTCTTGCTAAAATCATAGTTTACAATGTCTTGCTAGGACTACCGTTTAAGAACCCTTGTTAGGATTATAGTTTAAAAATCCTTGCTAGAATTATAATTTGAGAATGTTTCGGACCATAATTTGAGAACCCTGTTTAAATTCATAGTTTGAGAACTGTTTCTAGGATCATAGCTTGAGAACCCCTGATAGAATCATTATTTGAAAAACTTACTCTAAGTCACACAAACTAATTATTTAACTGGTTTATTTAATTAAATAATTTTTTAAATAAAAAAATCAAATGATTAAATAAGTTCTAGAATATAATTACAAGGAATATTTCTTCCCAACTTATTCTATTTTCTACTTTTTATTTTTTTTTCTTTCAGCTCACATAATAATTATCTCAATTCTTTATAAGGTTTTTGATAAATTACTCTTTCACTTTAGAAATCTTTGAAATAAAGCAGAAGGCTTAAAAATCGAAAGAAAAGATACACATAGTGATAAGAAATGTTTTAAAATCTAATAAATAGTAATAATTCTCACTTCTTATTAAGATAGAGAAATTTATCTTAGAAAACTCTTTCAATTTTAAAAATTTCAATTAAAATTTATTTTAAGCATATCTGATAAAATTGTAGTTGCAAATAATATTGATCTTATTTCTGTGATTTTATCTATCTATATGCAATGTTTTTTTTTTTTTTAAAATATTGTTCTTTTATGTATTTTCCAATGTCAGCTTTCGTATTTTTAATTATTACTTATAATCCACCTATCATGAATACAATAAAAAATTGTCTTCTGGCTGGAAATTCAAATAAAATTAGGACTTTTTTTTGCATAGCTGGCCAATATTTAATCTATTTGGTGACTAGCCCAACTGCTATTCAATTATTGATCAGTAAATGGATATTTAGTTAGTTTTAAAAAACATAAAAAATAAACTGCAAAATAGCAATTGATTATCACAATGAGTGTAATCTTCTTTACTGTGCCTTTAGAGAGATTTATCTATTCTAAATCTGACATGATTTGTACAAATGGTGAGGATGGACTTGAAGAGTAAACATTTCTAAAGCAAACCTAACGTGTCACTTATAATAGATGAATGTTAGATGACCTCCCATACGATCTAATCTGTTATTTATTTTGCCCCATTCAATTTAGCATGATCATAAAATAACATAATCAACAGCTAAATATTCCTGTAAACCATTATTTTGTTTCTTTCGCTGTTCAAATGTCACAGTAATTTTCCAAAGAATAAAAAGTTTCTGGATTCAAACTCAACCAATCATTTCTGAGGCTTGAATGTAAAACAACTAATTAACTGTTCATGATTCTACTCTAGATTTACCTAATGTAAGTTTGAGTAATCATTGGCTAGTGTTGTGGAATCATGGAAAACTTTGACTTGGCAGCTGCATACAGCTTTCAAAGCTATTCTTTGTGCCTCTTGAGATAATATGATTATTGGTTTTTCTTACCACTATTTTTACATTTTTTATATTAATAATCTATAGCAGTATAGCATGTATGAAGAATATAAGAATATTTTGTTTCATAATACTTTAAAGATAAGTAAAAAAATAATAAATAGTTTGAAATTTTAAATTTTTAGTATTTAAAGTGTACCAGCCAAATGTTTTATTATAATAGTTAGTTGTAAAAATTATTTCTACTATTTGATGGCCTGTATTGTTCCTGGAAAATTAGTTGCAAAAGTTACAACTGTAGGTCTTCAACATTTAAAGATGGTAAGAAAACTACTATTTGTATATACCCACACATGATATAGTGCTATTCTAGTTTTTATCTTTTGCATTCACTGACAAAGACTAAAACCAGAAAGCAGTTAGTCTGGAGATGGGCCTTTATAGCAGTATACCATCTAATCTACAGTAGTCACCTTCTCCTTCTTGGTGAAGGAGACACATTTTTTCAAATGAAAGACTGTTATTAAAAAGACAAAACTCTTCATACAGTAGTGCCACTCAATGCAAGCCAGATTAATCAATGGATGCCAGAAGGCTTGTGCTTAAAACCACCATGTCATCCAACATCCCCAGACTAGGTTCTAACTTATGGTTTCATCAGTGAGGAACTTTAGATCTGACAGCACTGCACCTAGATCTTATGATCTAATGTAACCCTCCAGCAGTCACCTTTTATCTCTACTTAACTACAAAACTATGAGAATAAAATTGAAAACACAATATTTTTAATCCAGCTTATATAGTCATATAGGCTTGAATTCAGTTCAGCACCCATACATTTTGATGCCTTTTGTTTTTTAATAACCATAACCACCACTATCCTATTAGGCAGGATTAGTATTAAACCACTAAACATCACACGATCACCATTTCTTAGGCTTGCTCATAACCCTTATTAAAACAGGCAAAACTCCCCATACAGTAGTGTGATTCAGTGCAAGCTAAAGTAATCAATGGATGCCAGAAGGCTTGTGCATAAAATTCCTATCCACTGCTTACTCTTCCAATATACCCAGACTAGTTTTTAGCTTCTGGCTTTCATCAGTGAGGAACAGGGATTTTATGCACAAGCCTTCTGGCATCCATTGATTACTCTGGCTTGCACTGAGTAGCACTACTATATGGAGAGTTTTTTCTGTTTTAATAACAGTTATGAGCAAGCCTAAGAAATGGTGATCATGTGATGTTTAGTAGAAAGATTAACTAATAATAATATTAAATTATGATGTACCATATATATATTTGTTTGTAGAAAGATAATTATAATTAATAAAATAATAAGAAATTAATTTTTTATATATACTAAAGATATTTATCGCTACAAATGTAATTACAAAAGCATAATCAGTTTTCTATTTGTTCATCACTCAAATGAAACCAGTTTGTATCTTGTGTGAGAGTTGTGTAGTGAAAATGACACTACAGAAATTTTATTCTTAAATGGATAATCTCTAATCTAATGAATGAATAATAATAATAATAAAAACATTAATATATTCCCATTACAATTCAAGGCGTAAAAAATAAAGGACATGAACACACATACAATAGTAAATAATAATTTATTATTGATTAATCTATTAATTTTTGGAGTTATAATTGTATAAATAAAGACAATATGTCCCAGTAAAAGGTTGATTGGTTATTGATCACTCTCCAAAGCTTCCTGCAGTGATACACTTGAATCAATGTTTATGTTATTTAATGACAAAGATTAGCTAATCACCACAAAATTTTTATGGACCATAACTTATGAGATGACATTTGATAGTATATTTTTACAAGTTAACCTATGGTGAAACAACATGTTTTAACATTAAGTTTTGTTTTACATTGGGAAAATGGCTACTGAAATGTTGAAACAATTTACTCTAGCTCTGGTTATGAAACCATGGATTGTAAGAACCTTTTCATGTAGCTCACAAGATTTCATGATTGCAGAAAAAGCATTAAAATGATTTATGAAAGTAAAAGTCCCACTGTCACATTTAATGAGGAAGTTTATAATACTGCAAAAATTTTACCACTACATAAAGCATGCATGGCTGTGTACATATTGAAGAAAAAAATCAATCACCTTTTCACTGTAAAACATCATGTGATCATGATATACCATACTTTAATTTCTTATTGATTAATCCAATATATAGAGAATATATTTACTGGCACAAATATACATTTGCAATATAATAAGAATCATTAATAATAAATGATTAATTATTATTATATTTTTCTTATCCCATTTAATTTACTAATTATATGAGCTTGAAATTAATTTTTCCATGTAAATCAGCTTCTGATTGTAAATGGATTATTCTTTTATAATTACATTAGAGGGTCTTGTTTTGTAATTATATTTGAACAAATAAATGCATTTACTGTGCATCTTGTAATTTAATGTTTTATTGGTTATGTGATGTGATGTGATGCACTGTGACTTCTCCTTATATGGAGTCAGGAATCTCTCAGCAACTATACCCAGAGAAACCTGTTAGCCACTTTACCTTCCCTTTCCATTCTCCACCCTAAGTTTTCCCATAATCCGCTCCATCCCATTTCCACAACATAATCTTTGTCAACTCCATGAGCTTCATATCTAAATCCCCCTTATATTTTCCCAAACCCAGCATAAAAACCAATAACTCATTTTCTGTATAATCACTTTGTTCATATTTATTCTTCCATAACTTCACTATTTGCACCCTTTCTGCTTTCAAACATTTACATTGAAGTAACAGATGCCTAATATTTTCTATGCCTTCTTTACACAACTTGCAGACTAAATCACCCATATTTTTCCATTTATGTGTATATTCCCTTGTCGCTAAAGATCCCGAGCCTTAAACAATAAACTACTTTCCTTACTATTATCATAAATTAACTCACACTCAATGTTCCGTTTACTTCTATATATATTTAAACTCCTTTACTCTCCATACTAATTCTCCATCTCTCCAACTCCCTATTCTTTATTAAATTATCTATTCTTCTATCCCACTCCTTACCACTATAACACTCAACAATCCTCCTAACACAATCACCCAACCTTTTGTACAAATATACTGACATAAATTCTTTATTCAAATCTTCTGGTAATGTGATGTGATGTGATGTATTATGGCTTCTCCTTAAACGAAGTCAAGAATATCTCAGCAATTATGCCCAGATAAACCTGTTAGCCACTTTCTTTTACATTCCCCACTCTACATTTACCCATAATCTGCTCTATCCCATTTCCACAACATAATTTTTGTCAACTCTATAACCTTTATATCTAAATCCCCCTTATCTTTTCCCAAACCCAGCATAAAAACCAATAATTCACTTTCTGTATAATCACTCTTTTCATATTTATTTTTCCACAACTTCATTATATGTACCCTTTCTGTTTTCAAACATTTACATTCAATTAACAAATGCCTAATATTTTCAATTCCTTCCTTACATAATTTACAAAATAAATCACCCATATTTTTCCATTTACATGTATATTCTTTTGTAGCTAAAGATCCTGTTCGAGCCTTAAACAATAAACTACTTTCCTTACTATTATCATATATTAACTCACATCTAATATTCTGTTTATTTCTATATATATTTAAACTCTTTTTACTCTCCATACTATTTCTCCATCTCTCTAACTCCCTAGTCTTTATTAATAAATTTATTCTTTTATCCCATTCCTTACTACTATAACACTCAATAATCCTCTTAACACAATCATCCCATCTTTTGTATAAATATATTGATATAAATTCTTTATCCAAATCTTTTGCATATTGCATTACCTTTCTCACTCATCTTGTTACCTGCCGTTTACTCATAACCCAATCAAATACTATTTTAGCTATTCTTTTGTTATCCATAAACTGCAATCTACCAAACATTTTCATTTTACCTTTTGCATCTCTCATATGAAAACTTGACCATCCCATTTCTCCTTGAATTGCCTCCCTTGCTGTCCATACTTCTGCATCCAATGCATGTCTTCCTACTTCCCTTTGAGCTTTTTCTAAATAACCTAATATCTTTTTACTAACATATAATGCATCATTACCATATGTTAACCCTGCTACTGCAACTCCTTTCCATATAATTCTAGCTACATCATATTTATTATATGAAAATACTGTTAATTTCTTTATCAATCCCTTTCTTTTCTTTGCTTCATTTATCAATTTTTTCTCCCATTCATCCAAATAATTTTTCTGATTACTTAAAATAATTCCCAAATAACTATATCTATTCACCACACTTAACTTAATATTTCCCAATAAAAATTCTACATCTTCTCTTTCCTCAGTATTAACCATCATTATATTTGATTTTTCTGCATTAAATTTAATCCCCATCTCTTTACCTACTCTTGCACATATCTTGCACATGTCCTCAACATAACTTCCATATCTTTTCTTTTTTCTGCACACAAAAATATATCATCCGCAAAAAAAAAGACCTGACAAAATATATACTCCCTTACTACCTATTAACGGTATCTCTATCCTTCTTCCTAATATTTATATTGCTCTTTCCATTTCACTCAAATACAACACAAACAAAATAGGTGACATAGGGCATCCTTGCCTTAGTCGCACACAATTTTTAACTTTAATTGATTCTATATTCTCTAATTGATATATATATATATATATATATATAATAATTATTTTCATATAATTTCTTAATAATATCAATTAAAGCTTCATCCATTCCTAAATTTGCTAAACTTATCCATAATCTATTTCTATTTACTCTATCATATGCCTTCTCTATATCTATAAAACTCATATATAACTGTTTATCTGCATTTCTACTCATATCCATAAGTTGTGTAACTACAAATAAACTATCTCCTATATGCCTATCTAATCTAAAACCTCCTTGCATTTCACCCACTACATTATTCCCTTCCATCCATTTTACAACTTTACTAGCCACCATATACGAGAAAACTTTATATAAAACTGATGTTACCGCTATCGGTCTATAATCTTCAACATGTGAAGGGGTTTTATTAGATCACATACACTTATTATTATTGTTTAAAGATAAGTTATCTTTACTTTTTTGATATTGAATAACCATTAGTATGAAAGAATCATTGCTATAGTATTAATTCCTCTCTCTTTCTCTCTCACTCTCACACACTAAAATACTAATTGGTCTCTAAAAGATTAATTTTTTAGACCAAAGTAAAAAAAAAAAACATTCTTATTTAAAATTTATTGAAAATTTTTGGTATATTTTTTTGTTTACTATTTCAGTTTGTTGTATAATTATTTCCATTATAAAAAATAAATTCACAATTAACTTTTTTATAATAAGACTTCAATTTTTTTTATTTCCATTTTAAAAATCTCAATTAAAAATTTAATTTTAGTTTTTTTTTCTATTCTTATATAGTTTATAATTAATTTGTCTGCTTCTAGAATAAAATGTATATTCCACATGAATTATAAAGCTTAATTTTTCTAATAAGAATATTTTTTAATTTATAAATATGCAACTAAATTTAAATTTTTCTATACTCTACTTCATTTTAAAGTTACATATGATTTTTAATTGAAAAAATTAAGTAAAAACCAACAAGATAGTTCATGCAAATGTGAATGTAAGACTTTAAATAGTCTATTTCTGATAAAGACCTAATCAAAATCCTTTTATAAAAAAAGAAGAAAATAATACTTATTATGTTTACCAAACTTGAAGTGGTATAGCGATACTTTTCCATTTTTTTGTTTTATTTTCTTATTAAAAATATCCAGATACTGATTACTGACTCATAATTGTATACTCTGTTTAGCTAGATCAATTGGCTGCAGACTGTTTATATATATATATAAATCCAAATCGTGCTTAAAAATTAAAAAATTCCAAGTTCCACCTATACTGGATTAGAAGACCTGATCACAGTATAATTTACAAATACATGTAACATGAAGTGATATAACATGTGTGTACATATATTTATATATAATATACATAATTTTATACAATATATATATATATATTGTGACCTTTAGCTTTTGCTAGAAGCCAAAAGTCAAGTTATATTTGAACCTAATATCTACAAAAAAAAATATTCAGTAATTCAATTTTTAGAATAAATAAACTTTATAGTTGTTTAATGATATTATGTTTATTTATATAATAAGTCAATGTATAAATAATTTCTGAAACTTTTGTAGCTGTAAAGTGATCTTCGGAGCCTAGCTAAAATATTTTGGTCCTACAAATAATTCTTTGTAATATTAAAGTACTTAAATTTTACTTATTAATAAACTTGAAGTATTAGTTAGTGTAGTTAGAAAGCCAATAAAGTTAAAATAATCATAACTTTACAATTAAAGTATTTTGAAGTTTAATATTGGTATTAAACTTGAAAACCAACTCAAAACTCATATTTAGGTTTGTTAATATTTAAATTAAATATTAAAAGGTTTTATTCAATTTCAATTGTAATATAAAATATTATAATTAAATCTTTTAGATTTAGTTACTTAAAAGAAGTAATAATAAAGCTGATACTTTTAAAACTAGGAATTAAAAGAGTGAATACATGAATATCTGTATAAATGAGTGCAAAGTAGTTAATTTCTTTAATACTTTGTTTAAAATGTTTATTAATTTTTTTTTTAAAAGACAATTTTAAGTATTTGGAGTATTTACATTAAATTAAAGAGAATATGTTAAATAAATATTATAAGATATTGTTTTTATTTGGAATAATATAATTTTCATTTTTGTAACGTATTTTATTTTTAATAAACAGGCAAAGACTCTCCATATAATAGTGCCACCTTGTGCTAACCAGAGTAATAACTAACAGTTATGTGCTTGCATGAAATGGTGATCATGTGATGTTTAGTATTTTATTTTTACTATAATATTTGATTTTATAAATAATTTATTTTAACAAGAAATGTAATAATTAATTTGTCTGTCTAGACATGAATTAATTAATTTTAGAAAATTGAATATGCAATTAGTTTATTTTTAGAATTTCTTCTTAGAGATGGTAAAACATTGGATTCAAACCAATAAAATAAAGTGTTAAACTATTAAACATCACATGATCACTATTTCTTATGCTAGCACATTACTGTTATTAAAACAGGCAAAACTCCATACAGTAGTGCCACTCAGTGCCAAACATAGCAATCAATGGATTCCAGAAGGCTTGTGCAGAAAATACCTATCTAGTGCTTACTCATCCAATATCCCCAAGCCACAAGACAGAAACTAGTCTGGGGATATTGGATGAGTAGGCACTAGATAGAGATTTTATGCACAAGCCTTCAGGCATCCATTGATTACTCTGGTTGGCACTGAGTGGCACTACTGTATGGAGTTTTGCCTGTTTTAAAATAAAGTGGATGGAAAATAAAATGTCAATATTATAAATCATAAAGCGATCATATGACTTAGGATATAAAGAAGAGAAACTGACATTTGCACATTGTATCCACATTTTTATTCATTGTTAATGAAGTTATTTAATTATTTTAATTTAATAAGTTAAATTTTTTAAAAATAACTTTATTTTTCTTAGTAAAAATAATGATTTTTTAAAAATCTAATTTTATCTAGGTACAATATCTAAATTAAAGATGTCAAGTGCATGGGATTTATATTGCAGTAAACATTATGATAAAGTGAATTTGTTATTATATGATATTTAAATTTGTATTATTTAAATTTCACACTTTATGGAACTTTAAAAGACAGCATTGCTGATAAAACACACAAATAGACACGTTGTGTAATTACTAACAGCATTGCTGTTGTTTTGATTAACTAAGAACTATTATTAATTTTCATTGTTATTTAAAATTTATTTGACATTCAAATTTGCTTTCGCCATAGTACTAATAACTTTAAAATTATTTAATTGATTTATAATGTTTTTTTCTTAAAGATACTCATTTTTCTAAAACTATGTTATTGGGATTAATTCATTTTGAATAAAGAACTTTAAATTCCTAATAATAATAATTTGGCTATCATGACAAGAATATTGTTTAAATGTCACATATATAATTTATATAATAATAATCAGAAAATAATAAATTCTTACAACAGCTATATAAATATCGTAAAATTAATAAAGAACTAAAATGATATTAATATTATATGGGTTTGGCAATACAATAAAAAAGATAAAGATATATATATTGATCAGAGTAAACAACATTTTAAAATTGTTATGGGAGACTTTAATGCAAAAATTGGTAAAAAAATGAAAGATGAAAGGGCTGTATGTATTTGGTATATATGGTAATAGAAATCAGAGAGGACATAGTCTTGTGCAGTTTTCAGAAAAAGAAAAACATTATATTATGACTTCATTGTTTGAGAAAAATGTTAAAAGGAAATGGACATGGACATCCAAATGAAGATACAGCAGAATTGGATTATATTTTGAATAACAGAAAATACATATTAAAGATTGTAATGTTCTTAATAAATTTAACCCAAGAAGTAATTATCAATTAATAAGATGTAAGATACATGTTAATACAAAATTAGAGAGACAAAAAATATTAAGAAGAATAATATTTACAGTTGATATTCCTAATCTTCAGAAACATTCTAATGAAATTAAATTAGAACTTACAAATTGGTTTCAAGTATTAGTAGATTTTGAACATGATTCAGATTTGAATGAAATTAATAAGAAAATAGCTGATACATTTTTAAAAACTACAACAAAGATAGCTGGTAGAAAGAAGCTGCAGTTAACCAATAAAATTTCTACTGAGACTAGAGAATTTATGAAAAAAAGAAGGAATATGAAAATATACAAAAATGATGCATTACAAAGGATTGAATACCTCAAATTTTGTAAAATGGTGCAGATAAGAGTTGAAAATGATATAAAAAAGTATGACCGTGAACTAGCAAGAAAAGCTGTAGAAGAGAATAAAAGTCTCAAGAGTGTAAAACAACATTTTGCTATTTATAGGAAATTTATATCTGCAATAAGAAAAAAAGGTAGAATTATTACTAAAAAAAGAGATGATATCATGAAATGGGTAGAAGACTTCTATCAAGAATTATATAGTAATAAAGAATAAGTACCTCCTATATCTATTATATCTTCCAAATTGCCCAGAATTTTAAATGAAAAAGTGAGACATGCTATTAAATTTATGAAGAAAGGAAAATCTCCAGGCAATGATATTAAAAGAAGCAGGTGAAGAAATATAATTTTTTTTTAGAAAAGTTATATACCAAATGTCTAAATGATAAAGATGTACAAAATGATTGAAATAATGCAGTATTAATATTAATATTTAAAAAAGGTGATAAAGAAGATATTAAAAATTATAGATCTGTCAGCTTTTTATCAGTTTTATATAAAATAATTTACCGATAATTACAACACATCTACAGAGGACATTGGATTTCTACCAACCAAGAGAACAAGTTGGATTTAAAAGTGGTTTTAGTGCAGTAGATCATATCCATGTGTTGAGAGAAGTTATAGAAAAAACAAATGAATATGAATTGCCAATATGCTTTAGATTTGTAGATTATAAAAAGGCATTTGATTCTATAAGCATTTCTTCAGTGATTAAAGCATTGGATCATCAAGGTATAAATCCAGGATATTGTCATATTTTAAATAATATTTACAAAAATGCAACAGCAACAATTATATTCCATAAAAAAGTCAACATTGACAAGGGTGTAAGACATGGTTACTCCATATCTCCAAAACCTTTTACAGCAGTACTGCAAAAAGTATTTTGTGGATTAAAATGGGAAGCTAAAGAAGTGAAAGTAAATGGAGATTATTTAAGTCATTTAGATTTTGCAGATTATGTAGTTGTTTTTGAAAATTGTGCTTTAGAGCTGCAAGAAATGTTGCAGGACTTATCAGATGAAAGTAGGACTAAAGATAAATGTTAAAAAGACTAAAGTAATGTTCAATGGATTTTCTCAAAATATGAAAAAAAAAAGATTATGATGAGTTAGAAGAAGTTAACCGCTACAAATATCTTGGTCAGATTATTAATACAGATGGAAACCTAATAAATGAAATTAATCATAAAATTAAACTTGCAGCTACAAATATCTTGGTCAGATTATTAATACAGATGGAAACCTAATAAATGAAATTAATCATAAAATTAAACTTGGTTGGATTGCTTTTGGTAGAAATAACTTGATACTAAAAGGAAATATGCCTATGTATTTGAAAAAAAAAGTAAATGTGTTTTACCAGTTCTTATTTATGGATCTGAGATTTGGATATTTAATAGAAGAGCAATATGGAGCTTTTAAACCACTGAAAAAGTATGGAAAGATGCAGATTGGGAGTAACAAGAAGAGATCATAAATGCAATATATGGGTAAGAGAATAAACAGGTGTTACTGACCTCATTGAAAAAATTAAAAGACTGAAGTGGAGTTGGGCTGGACAGATTGCTAGAAGAGATGATAATAGATGGTCAATTAAAATCTTAAACTGGATTCCAAGACATTGTAAAAAACCCAGAAAGAGACCCCAAGTGATATGGATAAATGAAATAAGAAAATGTGCAGGGGTGATGTGGAGAAAAGAAACTAAAGATTGGAGAAGATGGATTGAATTTGGAGAGACCTTCATCCTGCAGTGGATTGATAACAATTGATGATGATGATGATGATGATACCATTTAAGATATTTTTAAGTAATGTGGAAATTAAGTACTCTAACAAAATAATTCAATATTAATTACTCTGTAGTTAACCATGCTGAAAGTTTTCTAGGGCCCTTTTTATCAATATTAAACATTTGCTTTAAGTTTTAAACTATTATTGTACACCAGAATTTAATAAATTGTCTTAATTTGGTAAAAATATATATTTATAAACCAAAAAAGTTCAAATTTAAATTTGGAAAACGTTGAAAAAATGAGTTCATAATGAGAATAAAGAATGTTTTCATCATTAAATTATCAGCAAAAAAAGGGTAACTTCAGAAAATAAACACAATTTTTTTTTATCAAAATTTGTTTTAAAAAACAAAAATAAATAAATGTTAATCTCTGATAAATCTATCAAAGTCTGATTTGATGAAATCAATGTTTTCAGTATTATATATATATATATATATGCTTTATGTTTCACTTTTTAAATGTTACAATTGTGCTGCAATTGCAACTTTTCTATGTTGTTTTAAAGTACATGTGTAACTTATATTATTAAAATAGGCAAAACTCTCTATATGTATTGCCACTCAGGGAAGCCAGAGTAATCAATGGATGCCAGAAGGCTTGTGCATAAAATTCCCTTTCTGGCTTGCACTGAGTGGCAATACATATAGAGAGTTTTGCCTGTTTTAATAGCAGTTATAAGCAAGCAGAGGAAATGGTGGTCATGTGATGTTTATTGATTTAAAACCAATCCTGCCTAATAGGATAGTGGTGGCTATGGTTATTAAAGAACCAAAGTCACCAAAATGTATGGGTACTGAACTGAGTTCAAACTTATATGACTATATAAGCTAATGTGCTTGAATTGAAAATATTATGGTATTTTCAATTTAGGTCTCATACTTTTATAGCTAAGTAGAGATAAAAGGTGCCTTCTGGAGGGTTGCATTAGATCCTAAGATCTAGGTGCAATGCTCTCATATCCACAGCTAGTCTGGGAATATTGGATGAGTAAGCATTAGATGGGAATTTTATGAACAAGCCTTCTGGCATCCAATGATTATTCTGGTTTGCATTGAGTGGCAATACATATAGAGAGTTTTTGCCTGTTTTAATAATCATTATGAGCAAGCATAGAAAAAAGTGGTCATGTGATTTTTATTGATTTATAACTATATTATGTGTGTGATAAATTGTAGTGCTTCTTGTTTATGATGTTATAATTTCAATGCATCAATTTTAAAAAAGCCTAAAAATGATCTTATTATACAAATCTTTACAGTCCATTGTGTGTGGTTGATAGCACCTTCTATTGTTATAGCAAAGAAATGAAGGAGATGGCATAAAAATGATATTTGTCATTGTCTGATATTTTAGATTGTTTTCTCCTGGAGATAAATGACATGAAAAATTTGATTTTCAGTATTTAAGGATTATAGTGCAATCTTTTTGTAAAACACATTATTAAACCAAAAAGTACATCACTAGTAGGGGATGATTATTTTTGAAAACATTTTATTTTCAAAAAGACTATTTTTAGAAACTCTACTGAGTAAAAAAAAATAACTTTTGTAAAACACTTAAATCTTTGATGATAACTAATTGCAAATATATCATTTTTTAATAATATAAAATTCTAATATCTAATATTTCATTCTTCTAACTTTTTGAATAGGTAACTACATCCAATCATGGCATGCTCTATTGTTTCTGATAAGAATTTCATTAAGATATTTATTTTCATATTTTTTAAATGTAAAATATTAATTTTTTATAGGTATTATCATTTAAAAACTTAAATACATTTAATAAAAATTAAAATTATTAATGAAATTAATATATGTAAAAGGTTTAATTGTGAATATAAATGTATGCAAAATGGTATACTATTTAATGGAATATTCACTGGATTCTATTTAAAGCTTGATAGGCAGATGGGTTAAAATATTAAAATTGCTTTATAATTTTTTTTAATATCTCAAATTATTCTAATACCTTGTTAGTAATAATGTATTAATCATTATTTTTATAAGGTGAATGATCAGAATGCCATTGATTTCTTTATTAATGTTAATCTAGAAGTTATTTTCTATCTTTAAAAATAAAACATATTCTTTTAAATTAAAAGTATAATAATAAATACTTTTGGTTATTAATAATAATTACACAATTATTGTGTAAAAGTAATCATGAATTTTAATAACTTTACAAAAAAGTCAAGTTTTTAATTATTTCAAAAAATTTTAAAAATAATTTCCTGGTGGTCTTGAAATGGATTATAGAGAATAAAATAAAGCAAAGATATGAAGGGAAAAAATTCTTTGTTATTGTCATTATTTGATTATAGTGACTTATGTATATATGTCTATTTTAATTTAAAATCAATATACAAAAGTATGTGAGTTTGTTATTTAAAAAAAATCAGTGAAATATCTCAATAGATGGCATACAAATCAAATTGACTAAAACAATTAATGATCTAATAATAACAACCATTACAATTCTTGATAATTCACAAAGAGTTTGATTGCTGGAAGTGACAGAAATGGATAAAGAAAAAACAAACTGAAATAATATTGAGGTCATATATTTATTAAATAAATTAAGATTACAATGTTTACATGGGTATGACTATAATATCAATCCAACAATAAAATGAATGGATGCATAGTTGGAAGAGTGAGAAGATTGAAGGCTGTCCATTAATGTGTTAGAAATCACTATATTAATATAAACAAACCAACAATAATATATATGTGTGGGGGTAGATTATGATATGGTCCAATTGATGAGTGCTTGTTTTACACAAAATACATATATTGGGGATCATGTTGCTCTGTTATATTACTACTATAATCCTAAGCTTCACAAATCTTTCAAAAAGATTTAACTCTAAATTGCATTAAACACTATCTGATGTTAAATGATTAAATTAATACATACATACATTAGGAATTATGAATAAAAAGTTATCATTATCAAATAACATAATCCTGTTCATTACAAAAAGATACAATGAGTTAAAAAAGGCAAAAATAGAAATGCAAAGATTAGTTATATCACAATAATAACTAAACTGATGTAACACTAGAGATGGGTTTAGAGAGTATTCTGCACAGCTAGAATGGATTATTGCAGCCACCAACACCCTTCTGCATATTCATGAAACAACTTCCATAATTACAATACTAAATTTAGCAATATCATCTTATATATAAAATCCATATTTTCTCTGTGGTCTAATTGTTGAATATATTAATGTTTGTTTAATGTCACATGCCAAATTCACATATTTACAACAAATAATATTATTTGTTCCACCATTAAACTGTAATAACACTGTCACATTCCCAAATGACAGTGAGGTGGTAGCAAATACAAAAATGATGGTTAGAAGGCTGTTATTTTTGTATTAATAAATGGTACTATTAATAAAGATTAAAAAACTATTATCTTTGTTTGTGATCTGTTAAAAATCAGAAACATTTTTTTATTTAGAGGGTATTCCAGTAAATATACACTTGCCTAGTTGTATCATTAAAAATAACAGATATATTTAAAACTTTTAATTTTAATTTAGCTTTATTAAAATGCTTTCATAGTCTGTTGATTTCTACTATAGTTCAAATGAACAACATACTTGGCAATGTTTAGTATATATATATTTACATT
The DNA here is from genome assembly GCA_028023455.1 of Epiperipatus broadwayi. Lineage (NCBI taxonomy): Eukaryota > Metazoa > Onychophora > Udeonychophora > Euonychophora > Peripatidae > Epiperipatus > Epiperipatus broadwayi. Next base: position 2,249,328 of record JAQFVV010006327.1, on the reverse strand, counting down.
AAATCTTAAATTTTTTTTACAAATATTAAATTTAATGCGAAAAAGGTAACAATGTCAAATCAAACATATCCAAACAATGGCATTTCAAAATGCTGGATACATCTGGTACATTTATATATAATTCATAAATAGTCTCTTTGCTATAATTATACAAAATATCACACATGCTAGAACAGCATGTTTGTGATTCCCATTCACAAATATTACACACCAGCTTTATCTAAAGACTTTTTCATGGGAGAACAGCCTTGTTGATAATGGTACTTTCTGAATACTTATGATAAATAAACAATTTATAAATTATTTATGCTAACAATATCATCATCAACCATTATCAATCCACTGCAGGATGAAGATCTCTCCAAGTTTAATCCATCTTCTCCGATCTTTAGCTTCTCTTTTCCACAACACCCTTGCACATTTTCTTATTTCATCCATCCATCTCACATGTGGTCTCTTTCTGGGTCTTTTACAATCTCTTGAAATCCAGTTTAAAATTTCAATTGTCCATCTATTATCATTTCTTCTAGCAATATGTACAGCCCAACTCCATTTCAATCTTTTAATTTTTTCAATAAGGTCAGTAACACCTGTTTGTTGTCTTACCCATACATTGCATTTTCGATCTCTTCTTGTTACTCCCAACATACATCTCGCCATACTCCTTTGAGTGGTCTGAAGTCTCTATATTGCTCTTCTATTAAGTGTCCAAGTCTCATATCCATAAGTAAGAACTGGTAAAACACATTTATTAAAAACCATTATTTTCAAACACATAGGCATATTTCCTTTTAGTATCAAGTTATTTCTACCAAAAGCACTCCAACCAAGTTTAATTCTATGATTAATTTCCTCCATTATGTTACCATCTGTATTAATAATCTGACCAAGGTATTTGTAACTGTTAACTTCTTCTAATTCTTCATAATCAATCTTTATTTTCATATTTTGAGCAAATCGATTAAACATTACTTTAGACTTTTTAACATTTATCTTTAGTCCTACTTTTCTACTTTCATCTGCTAACTCTTGCAGCTCTGAAGCATTATTTTCAAAAACAACTACATCATATGCAAAATCTAAATGACTTAAATACTCTCCATTTACTTTCATTCCTTTAGTTTCCCATTTTAATCCACAAAATACTTCTTGCACACTGCTATAAAAAGTTTTGGAGATATGGAGTCACCTTGTCTTACACCTTTCTCAATGTTGATTTTTCCAGTATCATTATGTAATCTAATTGTTGCTGTTGCATTTTTATAAATATTCTTTAAAAATATGACAATATCCTGAATCTATATTTTGATGATCCAATGCTTTAATCACTGAAGAAATGTGTATAGAATCGAATGCCTTTTCATAATCTACAAATCCAAAACATAATGACAACTCATATTTATTTGTCCTTTCTATGACTTCTCTCAATACCTGGATATGATCTATTGTACTAAAACCACTTTTAAATCCAGCCTGTTCTCTTGGTTGGTGGAAATCCAAAGTTCTCTGTAGACAAGTTGTAATTATCTTGCTAAAAATTATATATAAAACTGATAAAAGGCTGATAGGTCTGTAATTTCTAATATCTTCTTTATCACCTTTTTAAATATTAATATTATTACTGTATTCTTCCAATCTTCCAGTACATCTTTATCATTTAGACATTTGGTATATAACGTTGCTAAAATTGTTTCTATTTCTTCACCTGCTTCTTTTAATATATCAATTATAATTCCATCATTTCCTGGAGCCTTTCCTTTCTTCATAGATTTAATTGCATGTTTCACTTCTTCATTTAAAATTCTGGGCAATTCGAAAGATGTAATAGATATAGAAGGTACTTGTTCTTTATTACTATTAAATTCTTGATAAAAATCTTCTACCAATTTCATGATGTCATCTCTCTTTTTAGTAATAATTCCATCTTTTTTTCTTATTGCAGATATAAATTTCCTACCAATACCAAAATGTTGTTTAACATTCTTGAGACTTTTATTTTCTTCTACAGCTTTCCTTGCTATTTCACAGTTATACTTTCTTATATCATTTTCAACTCTTTTCCATACCATTTTACAAAATTTGAGATATTCAATTCTTTTTAATACATCATTTTTGTATATCTTCATATTCCTTCTTTTCTTCATAAATTCTCTAGTCTCAGTAGAAATTTTATTAGTTAATTGCTGCTTTTTTCTACCAGCTATCTTTGTTGCAGTTTTTAAAAGTGTATCAGTTATTTTCATATTAATTTCATTCAAATCTGAATCATGTTCAAAATCTCCTAACACTTGAAACCTATTTGTAAGTTCTAATTTAAATTCATTAGAATGTTTCTGAAGATTAGGAATATCAACTGTAAATATTGTTTTTCTTAATAATTTTTGTCTCTCTAGTTTTACATTAACACATAAATTACACCTTACTAATCGATGATCACTTCCTGTGTTAAATTTATTAAGAACATTACAATCTTGAAATATGTATTTTCTGTTACTCAAAACGTAATCCAATTCTGCTGTACTTTCATTTGGATGCTTCCATGTCCATTTCCTTTTAACATTTTTCTCAAAAAATGAATTCATAATATAAAGTTTTTCTTTTTCTGCAAACTCCACAAGTCTATGTCCTCTCTCATTTCTATTACCATAACCAAAATTACCTACAACAATTTCATCTTTCATTTGTCTACCAATTCTAGCATTAAAGTCTCCCATAACAATTTTAAAATGTTGTTTACTCTGATCAAAAGCCTTTTGTACATCCATATAAAAATCTTCTGCTACTTCATCACTATGAGAACTTGTTGGGATATAAACCTGAATTATCTGCATTTGGTATCTGCTATTAAATTGTATAACTAATCTTGCAACTCTGTCTGATACACCATCAATCTCCACAATATTGTTCTTCCATTCTTTATTTATAATGAAACCTACTCCACTTTATTTCCAATATGTGTGCCTTTATAATAGAGTATATGTCCACTTTTTAAATTAATTGTTTCTTCACCTTTTCTTCTAACTTCACAAAGTCCAATAATGTCCCATTTAATATAAGACAATTTTTCTTCTAATTCTTGCAATCTTCCTTCACTTGAAAGTGATCTGCAGTTGTAAGTACCTAAATAAAAAGTCGTCATCAAATGGCAGCATGGGTCCGCAATCAGGGGATTCTTAGCACCCTCCACCTTCGGCCACCAACCGCTGCCTTGGTTGGTGACTTTACAGCCTCCTGGGAATAAGGGCCATGCTTTATTTTTGTCTGTCATAATTGTATATATGTATTGGAAAAATATTTGTCATTTACACAAACATATATATACCGTAATGGGCAGCTTACAGGTATTTAATTTATTTAAATTGATTCAGGAGCCATCTAACTATATTTTCAGAAAATGCACAAGCTCATAATCTTTATTTATTTATTTTAATAAAATTCAAAAATATATGTTTTTAATATGCAATGATGATGATCAGAACACAATAACTATTTGCAATACCTGACCAAATCATTTAAAATATGAATTACTCCTGATTAAATAGACATAGAATTGATATGCAAATCAGAGAACAATATATATAAAGAAGTTAGCACATTCTATTTAAACACATAACAAACAATGATTTATTTATAAAGTGTAATAATTGTCAAACAAGATATAACTTTTTTCCTCCTAAATATATTTAAGTTATCTTTCATAAATAGAAAATCTAATATAATTATTTTCTTCCTTCTTCTTTTTAAAAACTCTTTTTATTTATGTACATGAACCCATATATAATTCTAATACATTATGCTCGGGTTTCCAATGTTTCAATTACCTTCTTGTAGTCATTATCAAGAATCTACGAATATATATATTATTATTATATATATATTTTAACACATAATATAATATTTATTTAGCATCTATATATAACTCTTTTCATTATATAAATGTTACTATTACAATTTCTTACCAACCCTTACTTTACATTTTTTAAACCAATTTTTTATTACATTTTATACAAATACACAAAACATTCACAAACCCAGCAATACCAATAATTTCTTATCTATTTATATACCACTATAAATTACTTATAATTAAAACCATTGTTTATCAATTTGTTCTATTTTTTTTAATATTAAATTAATTGCAACTCCATAGTAAAAGGTAATTTTAAATTATTTTTTTAAAAACAAGAACAAAATTAGTTATATTAAATGACAAAATGTGTGGTTTATATATGTAATAAAGTCAGATATTCTATGGTGATATCGCCACACAAACTCAAATATATATTATCATTCTAATTATATATTTCTAAAGCGCTTTTCGAAGGAGCTATGCCTTCCTTTTCAAAGCTATAGATAGATAGCGCCTTCCTTTTCAAAGCTATAGATAGATAGCGATCTATCTATAGCTTTGAAAAGGAAGGCATAGCTCCTTCGAAAAGCGCTTTAGAAATAAATAATTAGAATAATAATATATATTTGAGTTTGTGTGGCGATATCACCGTAGAATATCTGACTTTATTAGTTATATTGTAAAAGTTTGGAAATATCCGTGTGTGTCTGTGAAAGCAAAAAAAAAGGCAGACTAATAAATACCCTTTGTTCACAGGGTCACGTTTTCAGTTTTATATAAGGCTAGTGAAAAAACAAACTAAGAAATAATGTTACTCTAATTAATTAATAAATAATATTTACTAAGGCAATAAACCTCAAGAATGTGCGCTTGAAAATGCGAAAATAGGGACCTCTACAGATTTAAGCTTGTAGTTAAGACCTGTAGAGGTCCCTACTGTAGCATTTTCAAGGGCACACTCTTGAGGTTTATTGCCTTAGTAAATATTACTTACGTAATCGAGTTAAATAAATTTAAAATTATAATTACTAAAGAAACATTTGCTGATATTGAAAAAAAAAAAAAAACTTTGGCTCCTCAACACTAATTGCAAATATGAATTTTAATCCCTCTTCCCAACGATTGATTCAGAATAACTACAACCAGCAACATTGAAAATTTAGATTTGCAAAATAAATAAAAAAAAACCACAAATCCCCCTCTTCAGTAATATGGACTGCTGATATGCTAAATAGCATTTCTGAGAAGTTTCACAACAGTATTTTTAATGGACTATGTAACACATTTCACCATTTTTCACAGATTGTTCAATAGTTTTATCATCTACAGATATTCATTGTTCTTAGTATAATTTTCTAAGAGCTTTACTATATGAAGCACTCACTTTCATAATCTATAGAACAGTGTTCTACACAGCTGATCATCCCAATGCAAGATATTATAGAATTTCACAATTAAAACTAGAAAAATACATTTAAAATGAAGATCAAAACACTGGGGTTTTTTTGCTCTTATTGCTGTATGTAAAAATAAACCAAGATATATAACTGGAATATTTGAAAACACATACCTAGGCCACTCTACACAGGATTTTCAAGAACGAATGGAGCCTTTTGAGAAGATTGTCTTATTGCAATCAGTTTACCTAAAGGATACTCTTGTTCCAATATAAAGCCATAGCTATGTGTTTAAAGTCAAATTAAATAAAAATCATTGATCCAACCACTATATCTACTCAGATTACAAACCAAGAGGCAATGCTTTGCCTATATATAAGAAGATTAAAGCTACAATGTTTCTCTTGTTGCCTGCATGGTCATCTAGCAATTAACTGCATCACTTGATGCTTACAGTGTAATAATGTCAGTAACCATACACCTAGATGGATTCATAATCAAAACCAAGATAATATTGAAGCAGTCGATCTGATGCTCAGATCGTGCTTCACAGCCCACTTACAGTGTCCTACCACTAAGCCATATTTAAACGTAATCCTTATGCCCGTATACATATATTTTTCCTTTGCTTAACCATTTAAACATAATTGACATAGATATTTATATATCTTAATGAAAAAATAATTAAATAAATATTTAATATTATTTTAATGTGTATGTGTGTGTAATGGATATATATATATATATTTTCAGGGGGGGGGATTGATAATAAGTTGTATAAATAGTTATATTATTCATGTATCTTAAAATTCATATATGAAATGTATTATTTTTTATATTTAATTTTAGCGGCCAGAAAATGATGAAATTCTTTTAAGAAGTTTCTCAAATACAACTAAAAACAATTACCCGGAAAAGCCCATTAGTTAAAATTAAAAGGTTACAATTTGTAATAATAAAGTAAAAATCTATTAATGGAAATTTTATCCACACCAATTTGTTTTAAAATCATAAGACTTATTTTAAAACAATCGTTCGAGAAACTTGTAACAGGATTGCATTGTTTCAAAAGACTTACAAAACAAAAGATATCCAGTCAGCAGATTTTGGCTTTGCTAAAGTGCTCGAGGCAAGTCCAGCAGTTAAGTGCTATATTACATCATCAAAAAAGGAGTATAAATACTGCTGGATTTGAATCCAAAAGGGAGGAGACAACCCAAAATTAACGATGGTCAATATAATCCATGCTAGTTTACATCTTCATCCAATGTTCCATGAATAGGGAAAACTTCACCTTTCTCTCTGTTCCAACATGCTTGTGTCCATAAAAAAAGCTCCAGATCCCATGCCTATAAACTTTCAAACGTCTATCAATTAAATAAGTAAAAATGCTACCTGTGATACCTTATTCCAAACCTAGATCTAGGGTATTAATGCTGAGGAACACTCCAAACACCAAGGACCACTACTATTTATGAAAGGTAAAAAAACTTTAGCTGCTCTATGATTTTATTAAATTCAGCCTTCTATAACAACAATGATCCTGAAGCTCTACTCTAATATCTTATGTAAATGTTTATATCTTATGTAATTTTACCTAGTTATAACTCTATATAACTTAACCTATTCTATCATTGAGCCTCTATTCAATATGTTTTCTTTTTCTTATTATTTCCATGTGGCAATCATATTTAATTTCATTATTATATTACATATTTTTGTGTTTTAATGCCAGTAATATTTCAAACTTGCTAGCATGTAATTCCTTTCTAGTTTCCCTATCCATTACTTATGGGGTAATTAAGAACTTATTTTAATTAAAATCAAGTCCTATTCGACTTATGCAGGTGCTCGCAATTTTGGAAAAACAAAGTCATTATCTTATAAATTGTTGTAGGAAAACAGATCAACATCTGTTTTTCTAAAAATGTTTATTTTTATTTTTTTTTAATGCACTAATCCCAACCGTAAATGTATTTCATATATGTAAAATCTAATTATTATCCCAGTTATTTCCACCACCCCATTTGTTTCCATAACATATTTATTTCTAATTATAGCATTTTTTAACCAAAATTTGTATTTATTAAATGGTGTGGGAAATTATAAATAATTTAAAGTAAAGGGAAAGAGGAATCGTTATGTCTTAAAATTTATATAATTTAATTAATTTATATCATCCATGCCGGTTTAGCGATTAGATCATACCATTATGCAGGAAATTTTATAATTTATGGGCATTAAGTAATTAAAATAGTCTTTAAAGCTATATATTTCGTTATCCCAAGCATTGCGTGCATATAGGCACACTCATTTTTATATCATATATTCGTGCTTCTCTTATCTGGAGGTATCACAAAGTCGAATTCCGTTATCCTTCTCAAAGTCCAAGAACCAGGCTTTAACCCCCCTGGGGACTTATTTGGTTGTATGTGCATGCTTTATATGGGGATTGCTCTGGAAAAACCAACCCAATAAATGCATAGCCAACCGCTCTTCGGTTATAAACTGATCTTGCCAACATTTGCAGAGTTGCATCGATATTTTCTCTTCAAAATGAATTCCATGAAGCACATGTTCGGATCCATGACTGGCTCACATCAAATACACCACCATGCATGTACCACCTTTTGTTATATTTCTAATAAACTCATGAACATACATAAGCCGTAATGTTGTGATTTTTGCTAAACAGATCTATGTCCACTATTTAAAATGTACGTCATTGTGACAACATTATTATTATTAACATATATTCATCAGCTGTCCCACACATGTCTGTCACTATATAAATTGAATATTAATCACTATATTTTGTACAAATGTAATGCTTCTTTATAAAATAATAATTATCTTTCAAATCGGTTAAATGCTATTTTGTTCCTTCTGGGGTGTAGTGGTACTTCAATATTATATTTCTTAATAGTGCTAAATCTTATATTCATCGTTATGGTCTATATTATTGGCATAGCCGCAACTATCAACAAAGTCATCTAAATTTGATTTTTAATTTATCAACCAAATGTGATATGATTTCTCCATGACCAACTGTCATAGAATATTTATGAGGCCAATGATCAATCAATGATGACATGCATTTACTTATATTTTGTTAAAATAATAAATCTTAAATATATATATTATAACATTTCCGAATCATTGTGTTTTCTTTTATTTAAATTAATATTTTAATTAATAAGTTATGCTCCTACTGACTAGATGATCTCCGCTAATATATAGTTAATATGAAAGGTCACAATCACTAATTGCTTATAAACTATATTTCATGCTAAATATTCCAACATTAAACTTAAATTAGAGTCTTTTTGTATCTCCAATGTGCGATGCCGGCGGAGAGAGATAAAATTAGATCGATATCATCAGGATTGTTGCTCATAAGTTGGTAGATCTGGAAAATAGGCAAATAGGGCAGGGTTCATGAGTGTTTCTGATCTATGTATCTTGTGCATGATTGGATTCAAGGTACTTTTACCTAGATGCTAGATCTTGTTATGTGAACATACAAAACCAACCGATACAATATTGACAAAACACCTAATACACACACACAAATTCTCCCTCAAATGAATATGCTTCACCAATGGATTTCTTCATCAACCAGATAATTCAAGACTTCAGCACACCTATTAACATCAGGAACAAAAGTGTTCAGGATGATGATGATGATCAAAGTCTCATTTCATGAGCCCAACCATATAAACAGTTTCAATTCTCATAACTAAGTACTACCTACATACAATGAACAAGACCAGCATAAATGCCATAGATACAATGACAACTGAAAGTTGCAACAATTACCCTTGTCAACCACAAACACATCATGATAATAAAAAACACTTGATACAGAAATTAATCTAGCATACTCCACTAATAACAGCATTTATAACCTAGAATTCTGTACCCCTCCCTAACAGACACTCAACAAAAACAGGAAACTCTAACTGAGTCCAAAAATCTTCAATACTCACCAAAACCCCAAACTCAAGCAATGAATCAAAAACAAATCCTGAAAAAGAACATATATACACTAGTATAACAACAGATATCAAGCCTTCCCCATTTAAAAAATAATGCAAACAAAACATCTCTCAAATATTTGGATGCCCTAGTTGCCAGCTCTGAAAATTTTAATTTTGAGCCACAGCTGGCCATTTAGGTTCATACAATTCTTTTCTAAACCTTATAAACAAGACAACAGATGGAAATCTCAATCCAGTCAATATAAAACAGTTGATTATCAAAACATATACTCTATTTTTTTCTATTTATTTACTTTAATATGACAATAAAGATAGGAGCTTTCAATGTTTGAGATCTGAACTCAATTCAAAAAATCTTCAGCTTTGTACATGGATTCAATTTATACATCCTGAGTCTGATGGAAACAAAAATATATAGTGGTTCTCAGATTAACTCCACAACCTATCTAAGGAAACAAAACTTTTGGATCTCTTCCCAAGATTCATCATCACCTTGAAAAGATACTGGTCTGATCATCATAGGAACCTGCCAATTTTTATCCTTTAAAATCATATATACTGACTCAAACCTATTTATAATCCCTTTTTACCACCGTATTGTAGTACTCAACATTATTTTTGTTTATATACCTTCTGGACCAGATGTCATCTTAAGATTATTGTTTATTATCAACTTACAACTATCATCAATCCCTTACTGAAGATTTCTTTGGCCAACCAGAGTTAAATAAACCATTCCATGCTACTGATTTCATGTTAAAACTTTTGCCATCAAAGGGATTTGTATTTTCACATCTCAGTAAGTTTAGCACCACATATCTATGTGATCTGGCAAATTATCTATCACAAAAGTTTAACATAAAAGATCTATATCCAATCTCTTTAGTTCCATTCAACAAAAAACAAGCTTCAATATCCAGTCTAGCTAATCTGTGACCAATCTCCATGGGGCCCCTTAGTATTAAAATCCCAGAATCATTCTAAGGTTTGTGGACTTGTTATAGCATATGCTTTAGCTGTTGTATACTTTTTACAGGGACCCTTCTATATCAATATGCCACATAACATTGCCATGTGAAATCATGGGTTTACATAGCATTTTTTATAAAATTGCATTTTGCGTAATTGTTAATTTTTTTTTTTATAATGACTGATATTTTAGAATTAATGCTGATTTTTTCCCCACCCAAACAGCATTTTTCTCTCAGATTTAGTTTTTAACAATGAGGCATTTTATCTGCAAATTCCGAGACATTTTTATGAAATGATAAAATGTAAACATCCCATTTTGTGCAAAGAAAAGTGTGCAAACTTTACTCCCATAATGTCATCACTCAAAGCCTTGAATGTGAAACATCTTTTAATTAAATTCAGAATGATCCAGGTTGTCTAGCAGCCATATTCACTCGATCTTGCTTTATGCAAATTTTTTTAATCTCTTGAGTGAAAAAATGTCTGTTTTTTTTTTTTTTTTTGTGGATATGGAAGTGGTGGGGGGAAATGTCAGAAGTTAAAAGGCATCATGTTGCATGTATTTCTGGACTACTTTAAAAAATGAAAAACACTTTTAGAACAATATATTGCATCAAATGGATAGTAATTTGAAAGAAATTAAATTTATAACACTTAAAAATTAATAATTATCTATTATAAAATTTTGGTTATTTTAGGGTACCCCTGTGTGAGTATATATATATATAGATCCTTGATAATGACTACAAGAAGGTAGTTGAAACATTGGAAACAGATGCATAATGTACTGGAATATATATGAATTCATGTAAGTAAGTAAAAAGGTTTTTAAAAAGAAAAAGGAAGAAAATAATTTTATTGGATTTTTTACATATGAAAGACCATTTGGAACTATATTTTTTAAAGAGAAAAGTAGTTTGTTGTTATTATTTTTTTATTAATAATGATGGTGATGATTTTAAAGAAAAATGTTTAAGTTACTAATTATATTATAAAAATTAATGATATTTTTCCTTACATCACCTTTGTTTTATAATTCAATGGTGATAATTGCTTTAATAAAAAAATATTTACTATCTTTTAACTTTTAGTTTACATGCATGCGGGGAAATAAATATGAAATGATCGTAGTTATTTGCAAAGTGTCCAAAGATTATTTTAATTAATTTTTACACATTAATCTTTTAATTAAATATTATAATACTAATTGATTCTATGATTAAGAAATCTTGTCATAGAGTTAATCTCTGGCCTTTAATATACCCTTAATGTAAGTCTATATATAGCCAATCTTCCAAAATATGACATATATATATATATATATATATATATATGTCATATTTTGGATATATAAATGCACTTATATATATATATATATATATATATATATATATGGCTGCAGAAAGGAGTTTTGCTATTAACTGAAAGGAGACCCTTTGATTCCTCTTGGAGGCCTTAAAGGAACCGAGCAGGGCAAATTCCTAATGTCCACTCCATACGTTCTTGTCGTTGCAGCTGTTATTACTATGTGATTATTCATATAGTATACGAACATGGATGGGCTGCTCACCAACATGCATTAGCCAGTGTGGTGAGTTTATTGGCTTTTTACCTCTGAGTTTAAGATCAAGAAACACCATGGTCTTTCTTCTCAGTGCCTGATAAGGCAGAATAAATGTTTGTGTAAATGATAAATATTTTCCCAATACATATATACAATTATGACAGACAAAAATAAAGCATGACCCTTATTCCCAGGAGGCTGTAAAGTCACCAACCAAGGCAGCGGTTGGTGGCCGAAGGCGGAGGGTGCTAAGAATCCCCTGATTGTGGACCCAGGCTGCCATTTGATGACGACTTTTTGTTTAGGTACTTACAACTGCAGATCACTTTCAAGTGAAGGAAGATTGCAAGAATTAGAAGAAGAACTCTCTTATATTAAATGGGACATTATTGGACTTTGTGAAGTTAGAAGAAAAGGGGAAGAGACAATTGATTTAAAAAGTGGACATATATTCTATTATAAAGGCACAAATATTGGAAATACAAGTGGAGTAGGATTCATTATAAATAAAAAGTGGAAGAACAATATTGTGGAGATTGATGGTGTATTGGACAGAGTGGCAAGATTAGTTAGACAACTTAATAGCAGATACCAAATGCAGATAATTCAGGTTTATGCCCCAACAAGTTCTCATAGTGATGAAGTAGTAGAAGATTTTTATATGAATGTACAAAAGGCTTTTGATTAGAGTAAACATCATTTTAAAATTGTTATGGGAGACTTTAATGTTAGAATTGGTAAAAAAATGAAAGATGAAAGTGATGTGGGTAATTTTGGTTATGGTAATAGAAATGAGAGAGGACATAGACTTGTGGAGTTTGCAGAAAAAGAAAAACTTTATATTATGAATTCTTTTTTTGAGAAAAATGTTAAAAGGAAATGGACATGGAAGCATCCAAATGAAGGTACAGCAGAATTGGATTATATTTTGACTAACAGGAAATACATATTTCAAGATTGTAATGTTCTTAATAAATTTAACACAGGAAGTGATCATCGATTAGTAAGGTGTAAGATACGTGTTAATGTAAAACTAGAGAGACAAAAATTATTAAGAAAAACAATATTTACAGTTGATATTCCTAATCTTCAGAAACATTCTAATGAATTTAAATTAGAACTTACAAATCGGTTTCAAGTATTACTAGATTTTGAACATGGTTCAGGTTTGAATGAATTTAATATGAAAATAACTGATACACTTTTGAAAACTGCAACAAAGATAGCTGGTAGAAAGAAACAGCAATTAACTAATAAAATTTCTACTGAGACTAGAGAATTTATGAAGAAAAGAAGGAATATGAAGATATACAAAAATGATGCATTAAAAAGAATTGAATATCTCGAATTTTGTAAAATGGTGTGGAAAAGAGTTGAAAATGATATATGAAAGTATAACTGTGAACTAGCAAGGAAAGCTGTAGAAGAAAATAAAAGTCTTAAGAATGTAAAACAACATTTTGGTATTGGTAGGAAATTTATATCTGCAATAAGAAAAAAAGATGGAATTATTACTAAAAGGAGAGATGACATCATGAAATTGGTAGAAGATTTTTATCAAGAATTATATAGTAATAAAGAACAAGTACCTCCTATATCTATTACATCTTCAAAATTGCCCAGAATTTTAAATGAAGAAGTGAGACATGCAATTAAATGTATGAAGAAAGGAAAGGCTCCAGGTAATGATGGAATTATAATTGATATATTAAAAGAAGCAGGTGAAGAAATAGAAATTTTTTTAGCAAAGTTATATACCAAATGTCTAAATGATAAAGATGTACCAGATGATTGGAAGAATGCAGTAATAATATTAATATTTAAAAAAGGTGATAAAGAAGATATTAGAAATTACAGACCTATCAGCCTTTTATCAGTTTTATATAAAATTTTTACCAAGATAATTACTACTCGTCTACAGAGAACATTGAATTTCCACCAACCAAGAGAACAAGCTGGATTTAAAAGTGGTTTTAGTACAGTAGATCATATCCAGGTATTGAGAGAAGTTATAGAAAGGACAAATGAATATGAGTTGCCATTATGCTTAGGATTTGTAGATTATGAAAAGGCATTTGATTCTATAAACATTTCTTCAGTGATTAAAGCATTAGATCATCAAGGTATAGATCCAGGATATTGTCATATTTTAAAGAATATTTATAAAAATGCAACAGCAATAATTAGATTACATAATGACACTGGGAAAGTCAACATTGAGAAAGGTGTAAGACAAGGTGACTCCATATCTCCAAAACTTTTTACAGCAGTGCTGCATGAAGTATTTTGTGGATTAAAATGGAAAACTAAAGGAGTGAAAGTAAATAGTGATTATTTAAGTCATTTAGATTTCGCAGACGATGTAGTTGTTTTTGCAAATAATGCTTCAGATCTGCAGGAAATGTTGCAGGAATTATCAGATGAAAGTAGGAAAGTAGGACTAAAGATAAATGTTAAAAAGACTAAAGTAATGTTTAATCGATTTGCTCAAAATATGAAAATAAAGGTTGATTATGATGAATTAGAAGAAGTTAACAGTTACAAATACCTTGGTCAGATTATTAATACAGGTGGAAACATAATGGAGGAAATTAATCATAGAATTAAACTTGGTTGGAGTGCTTTTGATAGAAATAACTTGATACTAAAAAGAAATATGCCTGTGTGTTTGAAAAGGAAGGTTTTTAACTAATATGTTTTACCAGTTCTTACTTATGGATCTGAGACTTGGACACTTAATAGAAGAGCAATTCAGAGACTTCAGACCACTCAAAGAAGTATGGAGAGATGTATGTTTGGAGTAACAAGAAGAGATCATAAACGCAATGTATGGGTAAGAGAACAAACAGGTGTTACTGACCTCATTGAAAAAATTAAAAGATTGAAGTGGAGTTGGTCTGGACATATTGTTAGAAGAGATGATAATAGATGGACAATTGAAATTTTAAATTGGATTCCAAGAGATTGTAAAAGACCCAGAAGGAGACCACATGTGAGATGGATGGATGAAATAAGAAAGTGTGCAGGGGTGATGTGGAGAAGAGAAGCTAAAGATCGGAAAAGATGGATTAAACTTGGAGAGATCTTCATCCTGCAGTGGATTGATAATGGTTGATAATGATATATATATATATATATATATATATATATATATATATGATATGAATGGTATGTATATATATATATATATATATATATATATATATATACATACCATTCATTTCATAGCATAATCATGAACATATATCTAGTATGGGATTAAATCAATATATTTTCCTTATAACATTAATTCTTGAGGAAGGGGTTGTCTAAATCCTGATTTAATAATAACTCAACTAACTGAAGTGGCTCTTTAGATCTGTCCTCAAAATAAACAATAATTCTAAATAACCCTTTAACTTTTGAACCTGACCTCCAATTTACAAAACAAAACTGTTTATAAATTTACCATAGGTATAAGTAACTAATACCAGAGTTGTAATTATACATTTATTTAATGCACATTGATTAAATAAGTAATATTTATTAAGGCAATAAACTCTCTTTTCTTCTAAAGCATAAGCTTGTGGTTAAGACCTGTAGAGGTCCCTACCTTTGAATTTTCAAGCATACAGTCTTAAAGTTCATTGCCTTAGTAAATATTAATACCAGAGTTACAAGTGAACAAATATCAAAATAAACCTTCAGTTTATCTTGGCACTAATAATTATACTACCATTTATTATTTTCAATTTATTTCATTACATACATACACACCTTAATGTTGATTATTTTAAATTTATATATTTATTGAAAATTTCCATATAAAAAAAAAAAAAAACCTTTGTTGTAGTTTTTTTTTTGAATGGAGATAAAATTTTGATTAATCACATCATATATTAATAAAAAAAATAAAGCAATTTTTATATTTGGCTGCTTAAACATAGCTAGAGTATTTATAGATGCTTAACAGTAAATGCTGATTTTTTTAAAAAAGAACCTTTGCATCCTCCTTTAATCAATCAAATAATACATTACTTAAACACTTTATACATAGTAAAATATAGTTCATTATGATTAAATATATTTTTAAGAGATCATAAAATAAAAGTTAAAGTTGTTAATAACAGCCTAATCAATAAAGAGTTCCTTTTTCTATTTTTGGAATACATATCATAAAGTTTGTTTTTTGTGAGAATTTTTATGAATGTTAACATTCCTCCCATGATGACATGCATTATTTTATTCCATTTATAATCATGTTCCTTTTTTACATAGTTGTTATAATATCCTTTATTAATCTTCAGTCTTTGTAATTTGAGGTAAACATTTTTCCCATTTTGAATAATGATTTCTTTTATATAGATTGTCATATTCACAAAGTCTAGATTAGATTTCAGACAGTTGATGATTTTTCTTCTTTTCTACTTAGTCATCCTAATGGTGATTTAATGCAGCCTAAATAATAAAAAAATCCAGACTGTTTAATTTCAAGAAAAATAGCCTATATATGCAGTATATTTGAGGTCTTGTTTATAACATCTTTGATGACCTCTTATTTGCAACATTATTAATGACATCTATTTGTTTTAATTACATAAACTTCAAAATATTCTAATTACTTAATGGATTGAATTTTCAAAACATAGTAATTATTTAATTGCTTGAATTTTTATATTGTTTTTCAAATCTATTTACAAAATGCAAGTTTAAATTTAAAAACAGACTTAATCTTTAAATTATCTTATTTTTAATCTAATTATGTAAATCACAATGTAAATTATTTAATTAAATTTCTAATATCTATTTCTTTTAACATTAGTATATTTAATTGAATGGTTTAAAAAAACATTCCTGCCCACATAATTTTAAACATACATTTTTTAAATCTTTCATAAAAAAACAATTTTAACATAGGACATATAATTTATTAGTTTCTCTTAAATTTAAACACTTTTATCAATCTTATTAACATGACTTTTGATAATTTATTCTAACATTTGCACATTGCATAATACAATTACTTGTAATACTCTGTTTTAGAGTACTACTGTTTGTTAATTGGTTATTTGCCAAGTTATATTCTTTATTCATTCATTTAAATACAAATCAAAATATATTAATATTTTTATTAGTTATTTATTAGACTAGAGAGTGGTGTAGTAAAAATTATACTTCAAAAATATTATTCATTATTAAGTCAAAATATATTTTACATAAATGCAAATCTCAGCCTTCTACTACTAAGCCCTAGGTGCACTTGTATACATTTTTTTAATAGGAGTATATATTTATATTTTCTTTTAATTTTAAACATAATACAAAATATTCTAATAATAATAACAACACTAAATTATAGTTCAATAATTAATCAATCAATAGTATTCTCACTCATGGACAGGTACAGAGAGCAATAACCCACCAATTTGCATTTTTTTCATTACCCAGTTCTTCAATTCCATATAACTCTTCCCATCTCTTATATTAGCCAGGAATATCAATCTCTTATCATTTCTTTTTGTTTCCACTCACAATTTCCTCCAAAACATTTTTCATTAAACTATGCTTTTTTCTTAATATATCTCCAGCCCTGTTTCTCTTTCTATCTCTAATTTCTTCAATCAATCTTTTTTTTTCATCTATTCTCTTTAGAACTTCTTCATTTGTTATTTTATTCATATAAACTGATTTTTTCAACCTTCTCCATGACCATCTCTCAATGGTTTTTAATGTATTCTTAATTTTATTACTCGGTATCTATGTTTCACAACTATATGATAGTGCACATCACACATAGCTTTTAATTAATATTTTCTTAATTCTCTCTTCCAAATTCAGCAAAATATTATGATAGTCTAAAAACTCGGTTTTGTGGGAAGTTTACAATTATTTTTGTATAGAAATTGTATGATAATTATTGGAAATCAAAATATATATTATTACATATTTATTTTTTACAGAAATGTTTTATTTTTAACTATAAAAGCTTATATCCTTCTGAGTAATGTCATAATGGTGATGATAACCATAGAAAATTCAAAAGTCTAGAAAATGTCACTAAACAATCTATAAGAACATTTAGCAATATTGTAAAAATTACTAATAAATTGTAAACATTTAAAGTATAATTTGATTGATTTATTTATTATTGAAAATAATTCATTCAGACTTTTAAACAAACATCAAACTGAGAAGATTTTATTCATTTTTCAAATTCAATCTGCTCCATCTGAAATTTGATAAAACATCACTTTGTTTTGATTAAAATCTAAGTTTTAAAATAATTCTGAAAATCAAATGTGATTTTTAAAATTTTATTTAATTTCTAAACAAAAATATCTATCAAATGAGATCAAATTTATTATATTCTGATAAATAATAATGGTTTAATATTAAAGTGAAAGTTGAAAGCTTAAAGTAAGTGAGAATAAAGAAATCTGTCAGCATACAGGAGGATTAACAGTATGATATAAGCAGAGACTATGTGATGTGTTAAAATGTTT
Source organism: Epiperipatus broadwayi (assembly GCA_028023455.1). Lineage (NCBI taxonomy): Eukaryota > Metazoa > Onychophora > Udeonychophora > Euonychophora > Peripatidae > Epiperipatus > Epiperipatus broadwayi. The sequence goes on along the minus strand of JAQFVV010006327.1, from coordinate 2,231,062 downwards.
TGCTACTATTTCTATTCAAGGAATAAAAGCAAATATAATTATTAAAAACTAAAATCATTATACAAAGTAGATGTTGAACTAGTTTCATATTCATATAATTATAAAAGAAAAATAGCATGGATTGAAACATTAAAATGTTTTTCAATTTGGGGTAGCTTGGCAGTAAAATAAAAGTAGAAGATGACTATTAGTGCTTCCAAATCTAAAAGTTGCTCACTGATAAAAGCCATATACTAAAAACTATATTTGAAATATTGGACAACACTCAATAGGAATTTAATAAGAACTGCCATCTGACATCTATTGTTTTTTAAAGTTTACATTAGGTGTCTAAACATAGTGAGAGAAAAATGTCTTTAATTTATTAAAACAATACTTTGCAAGGTTTTTTTTACATAAACTTGTAAATGTATGATATCATTTTTCATGAAATAAAATCCTGTGTGATTTAAAGCAATGGCAGATTGGAAGATGGTTTAAATATCAATTTCCATAAGAGTAACATAAAAAATATCTTAATTTGATCATGTAAATTGAACTATGGCAATTACTGCATATTTCAGTGCACATGTGTCAAATAACTTTTCAGGTGAACTTAAAATATGTGACTAAATTTGCACAGCGAGTTTTAGAAACATATTTACTTGTGTAAATGAGAAATTTTATTTAAGCTCTCAAACTTCAATGATTTCTATAAATTTCGCAAGTTATTAACAAAAACTACTTTTATAGAAAATTACTTTGAATGTAATGTTCAATAATTCGATTGAAGTTAGTGTTTAAAATTCTAAAACACTTAATGAATACTTTTATAAAACAATTAGACACTTTATTTCCTAATTAATCTCAAATAAATGAGAAATATAGAAAATTGTTATTTCTGAAATCAATTAAAGATTACAGATAAAAACAATATAATCTCTCCCTAGTTTATTCCAAACTGAGTCACACTGCCAGATATCTGTTATTTCTAAAGATTCTAAACCATCCCAAAATTACTTACAGTTAGTTACAATTCAGTTTAATTTTATCTTATTTACAATTTATTTTTTGTAATATAATGAATCTACATTTTAGTGGTTGGATTTTGTATCAAGATATCTGGGAAAGTCACTCAATATCTTTTTTTAGTCACTTACTGCATGATGTGGTAGACATTTTTTTATATTTTTGTTGTCAAGATGAAAAGCAATTTTTATTTATTTTGATAAATTTAATTTTAATTATTTCAATATTTTTATTACTAAATAAAGCAGATGTTTAATTTTTAGAATTGCAAACACATACATAATAAATAACTAAAAAAATTGAAGCAATATTCAGGAAAGCTAGATAAAAGTATTTTTTTTTATTGATTAAGATTATAGTAATATTTTTAAAAAATTAAATATATTATTTTTAGCAGTTTGAAAATTATCTTAAAATAGTAATTAAAATAGAAAATAATTTAATTTTGGTATGCATTTGCTTCAAATATATATATATATATATATATATATATATTTGAAGCAAATATTTATTATGTATATATATATATATATTATATATTTTATATATATATATATATATATATATATAATAAAATCAATAATTTTAATGGTGTAAATAATTTTATAGTTTAGCAAATATATCATGTTGAAAATATAAATTTATTCATGGAAGAAACAAGTTTGCATATATTATTAAAATAATTCACATACTAGATTCACAAAAATTCATTCACATAAACTTATAAATAATGACCAAATACATGGGCATTATATGCAAGTTTATTTAAAAACTTCTTTAAAAATATAATTCATAAATTAATTTAGTAATACATTCAGACATATTTGCTGCATTTATAGGATGATAAAATCAAATATATATTTTTTAGTTTGCATTAATTAGATTTATTAAGTTTAAAACCAATTAATGACTACTCACTAAAATAAGCCTAAAATATAGTTTAGATAATATGCCATATTTATTATTTGTAATATATTGTAATGTTATGAATGTATAGGGAGGGAAAATGTGGGATATAGTGATGAAACGTCAAACTATCATTATCAATTGAATATTTACAATCAATGAATTAACATTGTCAATGAATAGTTATTATCAAATATAAAGAGAGCATGAGATAATCAGCATTTAATAAAAATAAATAGTTTGAATAACAATAAAGTATATCACCAGAATTAAACAAGAATAATCAATAGACATTTCTTGTGACTGTATTTAACAGATGTTCTGTATCAACATGTAGACCAATTATTTTGCCAATGTCAAACTCAGGACATAATTAAAAAGACAATCACATGCATGGATATACATACATTCTAAATTATTTATCATAACAAAAGTGCTTGTTTTCTGATACATGCTGATAATCATGTATTTTATCCATATTATTACATGAGTGTACAGGTCAGTCATAAACGAATTTCTAACATGTATAAATAAAGTAAAATGAATGGACATTAAAGGTAAATTTTGTCCTTGAATCATTAAGAAGACCATCTGGATGTCCAAACACAAACATATAAATTAAACCATTATTGCTATAGAGCTAGCTCAAGACCATAAGAACTTTAAGAATTGTGATTGTAAACTAGAGAAAATATAAATGTTTAAGTTTAATTTACTTTAATTTAACAGGTTTTACTTGGCTTATCTACAAATCCTTTAAAGAACCATGCTATAATAAAATCAAGTCCATGCACATTACCAATTGATAGAACAGATATCTGGTAGAATAAACAAATTAACATTATTATTTTTTATTTAATGAAATTAACTAATAAATTAATAAATTCAGAAAAGACATGACAATATAATAATTCCACATATAACATATGGCTATAAAATATATTTTCAAATAGCAAATTATATTAACCAGTTGATTCTTATTACTAAATTAATTAACATTTACTTTGTTGTTTTTTTAATGATTAAAGCTAAAAAACAAATTTTCCCATTTAAAAGATAAAAATTTCAGATTAGATAAAACCTTCCTTTTTATAAAAATGAATAGGCCTCATAACCTTTCACACTTTAGGAGGAAAAATGCTTAGAACAAAGCAACTAAAAAGAATTTACTATAATTAATTATTCTCAACATTATATATAAAAACATGTTTCAACAAAAAAAGTCTAAATCAAAAATGTTCTTGCTATTATTACTTACATTAAAAATTATTTGTAAAATGTAGAGCTCAGTACATTACTTTTTTGCCATGGATTTTTTCTCGTATATTATTCCTTTTGAATTTAAAAATTTCAGATCCTTTCACATTTGTTTTCTCCTGATAGCATGAAGTATACAGTTTAAATAATTTTTTTTAAGTTCTTCTAATAAATTTTTTATTGTATATCCCATTTTAAAATTGAGTTATTTCACTTCAGATAAACACAGGATTAGTTTATTAATTTTTTTTTCTTTATGTTTCTATCATTTTCTTTTAGTAGATTTTGTTTACAGATCAATAATTGAAGTCAAATTTTAAACAGGTTGAGACAATCATGCTATTGAATGAAGACACAAGTCCTGCTGCAAATTTCTCTGATAATTATTCTCCTTCTTGTGCATCATAATTTTTAATGCCGCAGGCTACCTGTTGAATATGTAATACTCAGGTTTTAGCTAAAGTTTATCACATGGCTCTTTTGAACCATTTCAATAACATTTTTACCAAATAGGAGTGAGGTGGTCTAAACCTCTCATTGTTCTTTTCAAAACTGAATTGTTAACCTTTACCTAGGTCTATCTGAGAATTATTGATCAAAGCGCCCCCTATTGCGTTTGTACACAATGTGATATAGCATTTTGATTTTCCTTTGACAACAGTCAGCAGTTTTGTTAAAAAAATTTCATTTTTTCAATTCTAGCACATGCGTATACTATTCAGGTATTAGTTTCTAAAGTTTCACATAGATGGCAGTTATAATTAATGATTTATTTATTATTGCATGGATGATAATTGAAAACCCCATATTCACTCTTTTTCCTACCTGTATATAAAAAAGATATTCTTCTTTGCTTTCTGCAAAATAATTTTCAATTTTTTTTATAATAATTTGCATTATTCTTTCAATTAGTAAGTTATAATAATTATTTATGATTTTTTTTAAAAAAATATTTCTATGAAAATAAGCTCTTTGACTTTCTATTCAGATATCTAGAATCTGTGATAATTCTTCAACTTTCATATTATTTTCGCAAGTATTATCTTGAAATCAAGTAAATATTACTAACTAAATATTATGTATATTTCAAAAAATTATAATTATATTTTCTGCAATAAATAATAGGGGTGTTTTTGTAGATTTTGAAAATATGCAGCGTCATTTTGTCAATTGAAAATTTTCAACATCACGTGATGTTTTCTTATCTATAAATGTTTGAATATCTATTATATTTTTTTACAAAATATTTTAGGTTTTAGAAAGTATGTGAATCAAAACTTGATTTATATATATTTTTATAATAATGTATTTTAATAGATAAAATAAACAACATTTCTTTTTCATATATTTTGAGTCATGTGATAGCATATATATATATATCCATTTTCACCTCTCATTATATCCATCGGGTTTTTTGGACAAAAAATATATAAATGTGTTTTTTTCATATAAAATATAATTTACATTTTAGAATGTATGTGATCCAAAACTTTTGATTTATATATATTTATAATAATGTATTTCAATAAATAAAATTAGCATTTCTTTTTCATATATTTTGAGTTACATGATAGCATATATGCATATATCTGTACAATTGTAAAAATGTACAATTTTGGTCACTTTTTTGAAAAAAAAAAACAGAAAAGGTTAATACTCTTCTTTTCTTCACAGCTTTGCCCTTATCTTATTTTTGAAGCAATCTTGTTATTTATTCAATCACCCATTACCTCAGAAATGACTGTATTAAACCCTAACTAATAGATTCTAGTTTTACAGAAAAGATAGTTTCCTCATTTTTAAAAAATTAAAAATGTCTCTGTAGTTATTGTTTGTTCTTAATTACCAAAAACAGTATAATTCTTTAATTACACTTTAATAAATAAATTGCTTTTTGTTTTAGAGGAATACAGAAAATTCAAAGAATCAACTTTAATTAATTAAAATCAGCATTCTTTAGCAAAAATGTTAAAACCTTATTAACTTAAAAAACTGATAAACATTACTTAATATTTTACTTATTTTTCTTTTTTTAAAGTAAAAAATCAGTAGATATAATTACTGATGAGAGAGAAAAAAAAAATTTTTTTAAATTTTTTTTCTATTGCTTATATTTTTCTCTCTTTTTTATAACTACTCATAACCAACTATAAATATTTATATTATTATTTAAAATGTTTGAAACTTTATTGATGTTGCTAAGAAACTATCAATTATTACTAATTAACAATTTCTGAACCTAACCACAATTTTTCATTGACTTATAATAGCTCTTTCATTAGAGTTTTTTTGTGAAGTAAAAGAAAATCCTATTATATATATAATTTTAATATCATAGTAATTACATTTATTGTAAAAAATCTGCATTAATATTATTGAAATTTATTTCAGTTTAGAATATCAAGTTTAATGTTAGAACTTTATCAAAATTGATATTTTTTAAAAAGTTTTCTCATTGACATAATCAGAAAAAAATAATTGTGTATAGATTTCAGATAATTAAAGCAGTACAATAAAAAAACATAATTTGAAGGTAGGATACTATTAATTTTAAATTCATTTTAATTATTTTTTGATAATAAAACTTCTCTTTACTATTCCTATATAAGATACTAGATATAAATTAAAAGTAGAAAAAATTTATAAGCAACAAGTCGTAGAAATATTTTTGAAAAATTATAAGATTATTCTGTATATATTTTAATACATCATTTATAATAAGAATTTATACATTGTACAGACTTACATCTGCATTTATATATGTAATATATGTGGGATTCGAACTCAGACTTTTACACAACCTAAACTCTCAGTGCTATCTTATATTGCTGACCCACCTGATCACACACATGTTGATTATTTATCTTTTCAATATGTGTGTGATCAGGTGGGTCAGCAATATAAGATGGCACTGAGAGTTGTAGGTCATGTAAAAGTCTGAGTTCAAATCCTGAATAAGAATTTATAAAAAAATTAATTACTGGATCATTATTTTATTCTAAACAAACTAGCTATAATGTGAATGTGTGAACTCACATATGGCAAATATTATTTGTGTTATTTTAAACTGAAAAAATATATACATGTAGAAAAATAATGTTCTGGGATCTGATTTTTTAATGATTCATAAAATGATAAATTTATAAAAAATTAAAATGTATATCGGTGGCAATGACTGTAGCAAACTCGCCCCAGAGTAGTGCCACCACGTGCAAGTGTTAGTAATCAATGGATGCAAAAAAGCTTGCACTCGGTGGCACTACTCTATGGAGAGTTTTTTACTGTTAATAACAGCGTGTGTAAGCATATGAAATAGTGATCACATGATGTTATATCTATGGCACTAATTCCATGATGAAAGAATATATGCATAAATGATAGACTGAAAATTAGCTGTGCTTTAATATTGTGGTTCAATTTATGACTCTCATTCAGATCTTTATAGAAAATTAAAAAACAAAATTGATTAGTACTATAAAAAGATAGTAAACTAATATAATTGATAAAAATTTCTTTTGTTTGTCTAAATATAGGAAAAGGGAATCCATTCATTTTAGTAGGTGCATATATTTTTAGATTGCCTTAAACAAACAATTCTTTAATAGCTTGCAGAAAATTTAATATTTAATTCATTTTTTTTATTAACTGATAAATGTTTTTACAACTCTGAGATGAAAAGTATATAATTCTGCTAAGAGCATACTTTTATCAAGTTTTGTGTTTTAATTTAATTTCTTTCTCTGACAACACAGAATTAACCAAGCAGATATTTACAGACTCAGGCAAATTTAGCTAGAGTAAAAAAAGAGAGAGAGTAAGAGAGAAAGAACAGGAAAAGTGTATAAAATCGATAAATTGGAAAAATTGAAATCGCCATAAGATTCTTCAAAGCTAGCGGAATTACTATACTTAACTATTTACCTAATTAAACAAAGATTTAAAAAAATAAATGACAGTGGTTTAGTTTATACTTTCAAGAGTTTTTTCGAAAGAGTACTGTAAAGATGATTAATCTTTCTTTATTGAAATGAAAAATAAAAACACACTGTGTTAAATATTAATGATTTTTAAATGATTGATTTGCAGTTATTGATTTAGTTCAGAGATGCTTATTGATTTTAAGTTTTATAAACAGTGAACACCTTAGAAAATTTTAATGAGCGCTGAAAATGTATAGAATAGCTATTTTTTATAATTATGAGTAAACTGTTTCACAACTTCAAAGCAATTGTATAAAAAAATACATATACATGTTTTGAAGCTAAGATTTTCATAAACAAAAGATATATGTTATGTAATGTACATTAATTCTTGGAATCATCCATAAAAATACAATCAAATGGATTATTGCTTGGAAGTTTCCCACTACAGACATATTATTCATTAAATGAGATTTAAAGTATATGTTTCTTTTAGAGATAATCTCTAGTTTAATAAATGATTAAAAATAACCGTTAATTTATTTACATAAAGTGAGTTATGTCAAACTTGTGAGTGCCAAATATTTGACACTTGTAGTCAAACTGCAGTAATTTGCTATATATATATATATATATAATATTAAACAACTGATGAACTTATGTTTAAGACATTGTGATATGGTCCAACTGATGAGTGCTGGTTCAATTTTGGAGATGATTTAAGTTTTTTACATGTATTTCGTCATATGTTTGAGATGTGTGATGGAATAGAAAACTGAAATATATCTAAAAATACATAAAAATTAAATTTAAGAATTTCTAAAAATGTTTTATACAAACTTTAATTGCAGAAAATGTTATGTATATCTTGTTGATTTGAGGATTTGAAGTAAATGTTTCAAAAAGCATTCATAGGCAGACAGATTGATCTAATTTCTGGGTTGATGGATGGGTTGAGATGAAAAAAGCACTAATAAAACAAAAAATCAAAAATAATGTGTTTTATCTGTTCTTACTTATGGATCTGAGACTTGGACACTTAATAAAAGAGCAATAGAGAGACTTCAGATCACTCAAAGAAGTATGGAGAGATGCATGTTAGGAGTATCATGAAGAGATCAAAAATGCAATATATGGGTAAGAGAACAAACAGGTGTTACTGACCTCATTAAAAAAATTAAAAAGACTGAAGTGGAGGTTGGTTGACATATTGCTAGAAGAGATGATAGTAGATTGACAACTAAAATCTAAAACTGGATTCCAAGAGATTGTAAAAAACCCAGAAAGAGACCATATGAGAGATAGGTGGATGAAATAAGGAAGTATGCAGGAATAATGTGGAGAAGAAAAGCTAAAGATTGGAGAAGATGGATTGAACTTGGAGAGATCTTCATCCTGCAGTGGATTGATAATGGTTGTTGATGATAATGATTGAAGCAAAGATTTTCACAGGTATTATATATATAATCCAAACTAATTCTTGGAATCATCATAAAACAATCAAATCAGACAAAGATGGGGTCTGTGAATCTTGAACTTTAGATTCCCCCATTTTATCAATGCACTGAACAATAGAGAACAAAACGTATCATATGCTTTACCCTATTAGTTCATCTTTGAGAGTAATTGTCCTCCATAAGCATTGGTGACATGATATAGGGCATATGGTAGCCTTGATAGGTCTTATGGCACAGTCCACTTTTCTCTTCATGGCATGAATGGCTGCTTTTAGCAAAATTCAGTGATAGACTCTAGATCCAATTGTATTACTCCATTGTTTTGGCCAGTATGTTTTTGGATTTTTAGTCACACAAAGTAGATAATCTTCCATGAGATAAGAATATCATACTTGCTGTTAAAAATGGAGTATTGAAAAATATTTTAAAACAGTCAGCAAGATACAGTTTTCTAAATTATTCCTAAGTTGTTTCATGAAAAACTGTTTTATCAGTAGTTTTTCCTATTTACTTGGACATTCTCTGCACCATGTCCTAAGTTAAGGCTTTAAATAAACTGGACTAGATTTTCCTAGTTCTTCATTTCTGACCTATTTATACCCTATTAGTCATTTTGCTATACTCGTACTCAACAGATGTTTTCCAAACAACAGTTCTATCAGTTTTATCAGAAAACATCTTGCTAAAGGAATGAATATTCAGATGGAAATATACTTTTACATATATTTTAAAATTATATCATTATTTTATAAATGATTAAACAAAAGAATATATATATATTCCTTTTTATTTACATTAGTGAAAGGAAAAATGAATAAAAATTCATTAAATATTAAATATTGATCAATAACTTTTTTAATTTTAATAACCCTTAATTTACAATAACATTTAGATTTTTCCATTCAATGTGCTATAAAAATAGGCAAATTATTTATTTAAAACCCCATTCAGAAGGTGAATTATAAAGAATCACAAAATAATGAACATTTTTATTAATCATGCAAATTAAATTCATTTGCATAGTAGGAAAAGCAAATTTTCTTTCTCACTTTACATAATCTGAATTATCATTTGTTGTTTTTCATTTGCTACAAAGTATATTTAGTTTATAAAATATTTAATAATATTACATAAAAAAATCTATAGACTATTTTTCCTTTTAATTATCTACTGGTGAACTTAAGTGATATGTATTTCATATCAAGTACATGCATAGAGACACATGGCAATATACTTATTGATTTACTTTTTGACTATGGAGCCTGTATTACAATATATTAAAATTTTATTTTTATCTCAGTGTATCTTTCATTCAGCTCAATTATATGTCAACCAGAAGCCAAACCCAATATCTGTCACTCTGAAAGCATTATATATATATATATATATATATATATATATATATATATATATATATATATATTGTAACAGGAACAGAGTTCGAACCCTGTTACAAGGGAAATTATAGATATTCACACACATATCTGGAAACATACAAAATTTATATAAGAAGTAAACATTCTATAAAGCATGTTGTTCGTGTGATTTATTATTCACCATATATTGTTTCACGGGATATGCATATATAAATTGTTAAATTGTCAAATGTGCAGTGAGAGAATATACATGTATATTTTTTTATTTTTTATGATAAAATATGGGAGAAAATGAAAAATTATAATTTCATATTTATTTGATAAAAGACAGAATTGCTGTCAAAGGATTTTTTCTTTATATATGTATAAAATATTCTATATCTCTGGGTGGAAATATATTTCTGTTTGTGTTTGTGACTTTTGCCTTCAAAATTCCGAGAAGACTAATTTTAGCTCAAATGTGGTAAAAAAAATTTTTTGTTAAATTTTTATAACTTGATAGCGAAAGTTGGATTTGGAAGGGTAACAAAAAAATAGAAATTGAGTGAGATAGGGATCATATATATTTTTGTTATCAGAGATTGAATCCCAAGTAAGATTCCTAAGTAATTAATAAATAGCTGGAGATTTTATGTAAATATTTTCTTTGATAAAGAGAAAAAAAAATAGACAGTTTCCCTTTTGTATGGGAACAGTGAGCAGAGAGTATAATTTTTCTCTATAGACATATTGGAGAAATGTTTGCATAAATGTTGGAGTTCAGTAATTATAATAATTGCTAGTATAAATAAAGATTTTATCTGTTTGTCATATTTGAATTGAAGGAATAGAAAGGAAATGCAACTGAATAAGTATTCAAATGTGAAAAGGATGACTATGGAATAAAAGGTTGTAAACATTCTTGACTCTTGCCCCATGGCCCCACATATAACAATACTACAGAATCTGTTGTTAATTTACCTCCAAAAATTTGCTTCTAATCAAAACTTCCTCCAAGCTAAAAGAAAAATTACCTTGCCAACTGACTCTCCTGAAAGCAAGAAATAAATGAACTGTATCAAAGACAATTTAATGGTCATTTTTATAATAAACCTATATCTGCACATCTTAATGACATTAGTTCCTGGGAATTGAGGTAAAACATTACATGTTTATTAAATTGTAATTTCATATATCAAAATGTGTATATGTATATTGCAGCTTTATTGTAACTAGTCATAATTTTAAAGCAGAATTTTAAAAAAATGAAATTGATTTAGTTATGTAAATTAGCAAATTTTTACAAGCAGAATTAGCCAATAAAATCATTAGATTAGGCCAATATAAAAACAGAGGTTAAACCAGTCTAGATAGTGAAAGTAAAGTAAAGTGAGAATACATGTGAAGTAATAGAAAAATGCAGCTTAATTTGGAATTTATAACACTTTTTTAACTATTGTTATTTTTCATTAAAATTGTTTTAAAAATATAATTTAAATAACTATTTTAAATAATGATTCACTAAAACACCAAATTTCCCTATCAGAAGATTCTGCTTGAAGCTTAATTTAAAGCTACAATAATTTTATGGAACATGATAATAGTCATTTTGAATATTGGGATAAAGTACATCAAGTGCCAGAAAATATTCTACAGCAAGACCAGATATTTATGTAAGGAATTTAAATTTTTAATAAATAACATGCTTAGAATGAATTAAGATTTTAACTTTAATAACTGAGATTAATTTGTCAAGAAATCTTAAGTTAATATAAAGGAAATGAACATTTTATAAAAAAAAAATCATTATTATAATATCAAGTTTGAGAAAAGGAAGAGAGGCATTAATACTCTGCATTTAAGTTACAAAATTAGATTTAAAATAGTTTTCTTTATGATATGCTCTGGAAATTATTTGTTATATGAATGATAATATCACATTTTGTGTTTAATTTACTTTTAAATTTTAATGTAAATGGATTATCTATTACAAAGTATTTGAAGAAAAAACTGGAGAAAATGATTGTAGAATGCTTTATACCTTTTAAAAGATTTACTTGCAATAAAATCCATAAATAAACTATAGGTTATGCAATGATTTTATCTAGAAAAAATAAAATATAGAACATCTTAAAAGATTTATATTATATTAGTTAATGAATGTTTTGAATGGTATAACTGTCATTTTATCTGAAAAATCTGTAGTTGAAATATATACATTTTAATGATAAAAATCTTGAATATTTTTAAAAAAATTTACCGTTAATTTATAAGATATGTGTCTGCTGAAAGAATGTAATAAATGAATAATGTTATAGTATACAATGTTTTACCAATGTTTTGCCCAAAGGAAATGTAAATATTGCATGTATTATATTTATCATGATGTATCTGCCATATACAACAGCTGGAATTAAGAAAAATGTCCATAAATATTTTCACATAAATGAATCTTTGAATTATTGCTTTATGGGAATATTGTGTGACTGGATAAGATATTCAGAAAGAACTGGAATAAACATTTATCTTTCAGGCTGTTCAATATTTTTTTCTAGATTTTATTGGATTTTCTTTTGTTACTTGTACATTTCATTAAATGGCACCATAAGAAGAGTATGAATTTATCCAGAATTTTCCAGCTGTAACTAAGCAATGTGGAAGAGTTCAGACAAGCTTTCGACTTATAGGATGAAGAGAAACTTTTCATACTTTTAAAATTTCCTCATTATTTTTTAGCCTAACATTAATATTTAGAATTTTATTATTTTATCTACAACTAATCTGTTACTATAATGTATTTTTAAAAATGTAATACTAAAATAGATGATGATGATGATTATTATTATTATTATTATTATTATTATTATTGTTGTTGTTGTTGTTGTTATTATTATTATTAAGTTTCAATAAAGGCTTTATTGATCTCAATGGTTTACATAAGTTTACATCTAGAAAATTTGAAATTTAACATACAATGAATAATATTAGGGTAAACACATATAAATGAATTTAGTGGTTACACTTTGTGGTTAATGAACTATAACAATATAAAAAATAAAAAAGCAAAAATAATCAGAGTTCTAAAGTTTGAGAAGCTTATTTAGTTTTGTCCACATGTCATTTTGAATGATGTTTGTATGAGTTTTCTTTGCAGCATTCACAGCATTGATGGTTGTTTTAACAATGACCATGTTGCTGCATATAAGTGGGGGTTGGTTATTATTTTATCTCTATTTCAAATGTGTAGCAGTTTATTGCTAAATGTAGCTGAGTGTCATCTGGTGTTATTGCCAATTAAGAAAGTACATCGGGTGCACCAGTACACATATAGAACAAATGTGGCTGCCCTAATGCTAGGTATTGATCTTCCCTGAAAAGCAGCTATTATGTGATTAATGATTGTACCCGGTTTTCTGTAGGTGTTACACATCATCTGTCGTGTTTGGTTAAGTGCTACACATTGATAAATAAAATGGTCCAGTGTCTCTTCTGCTCGATGGCAGAGTCCACAGAAGGGGTCAATAGATATATACATTTTTTTATGATAAAGAAAATGGGTTGTTGGCAAGGCAATGAGATTGATTTTCATGATAAAATCAAAGTATTTGGGTTCTAGAGCCCATTTTTTATATTCCTTGAATAGTCTCTTGTTATTAATTCCTAGCATAGGTTGTATAACATTAGTAAAAAAATCAAAGTATTTGGGTTCTAGAGCCCATTTTTTATATTCCTTGAATAGTCTCTTGTTATTAATTCCTAGCATAGGTTGTATAACATTAGTATCTGCTTCTCTGTTTATTAAACCATAAATATCCCAGTATGAATACTTATGCAAATACTGTTCTGTAATCTTGTCTGTTGTTTTGCATTGGTATATAATGTTGGTGAAAAAGGAACCTTTTGGAGGTGGTCTATCTGTTGGAGTAACTTGTAGCAAGTGGTTAATTTTTGGGTATTTGGCAAGTATTGTGATTATTGAGTTTCTTAACTTTTGTAGATGAAAAATATTGATGTTGTGCAAGCCAAGTCCATTTTTTATTAGGGGTTGGCTAAGTTTTTTTGTGAAAATTGCTACTGTTTTTCTGGCCCAAAGTAGTTTATTATATATGGTTTTAATTTTTGAAATGAACCCCTTTGAGAATGAAATAACTGGTACATAGTAAGTTATTTTGGTTGTGATAAGCTGGTTAATTAACTGTACTTTGGAATATAGTAAAAGATATGCCTTGGACAAGGAGTTTATAATTTTTGTGGCTTCTTCTTTAAGTTTATTTTGGATATGGCATCTCATTCCTGTAATTCCCATATGAAATGGGAACCCAAGGAAAGAGTTTGTTTTTGATTTGTAAATTGATGTACATGGTTTACCAGTGTATAGTGACTAGGCTGTGGTTTTTGCTGGATTAAATGTTAATTCATATTTTTGTGAATATTCTTGAAATATCTTTTGGAGTTGCGGTATTTGTTTTTTTGATGTTAGGAATATGGTAACATCATCCATATAGGTGATGCATGTAGTGTGCTGTGTTGTGTCTGGTATCTCGATCCCAGTAAATGCATTTTGTATGCTTTTAATAAGGGGATTGACGTAAAATATAAACAATAGTGAACTAAGAGGGGATCCTTGGGATATAGGTTTGGTGGGTGTGAAAGATGGTGAGTTTCTTCCAATTAAAGTTATATGGATCTTTCTGTTCAGAAGCAGGTTAGCAATTATATATAGATGTGTTCTAGGAATTTCTGTGTCTTATAGCATTTTTAGAAGTGTGTATATATTGACTGAGTCAAATGCAGCTTCTATGTCAAGCTGCACAACAACGGGTCCGTATTTTTTCCGGTTTTACTGTGGCTAGAATTGCTTTGAAGAATAAAGCTGCTTCTGTTGTTGAAGAGTTTTTCTTTGCATATTGTGCTTTGGAGATAAGTGGCATTATATATGGTTCAATTTCATCTTTAATAATTTTCTCCATAATTTTGATTGGCAAAGGTCCCATAGATATTGGTCTGAGGTCTGTAATAGGTGGGATAATTGCTTTCTTTTTATTATAGGGTACTATGGCTATTGGATAGACACCCTCCATGGGTTGAATTTGTTGCGCTAGATAGTTTGCTAACTGACACAAATATTCTGTTGTGAATTTACTTAGATGCTTTAATACAAACAATGGGACTCCAGGACTACCTGGATGGCAAGCGTTTTGAATAGTATTTAGTTTTTTTGTGAATAGATCTTTTGTGAATGGGGTTTTTGTCTCTGGTGGGCCAAACAGATTATGTGGTATTTTATATGGTTGTTTTTATTGTAATTTCTCTTTAAAATATTCAAAAATTGGCATAATCATATTGTGTCCTGCATATGTTCCACTATTTGTATATAGTGCCATTGGCACTTTTACATCTGGTTGGTTTCCCAGTGCCCATCTTATATAATCTCTTGTCCAAGTGTGTGGCCTGGTTAGGCATACCTTGCTTTTCTTTATCTTCAGATAGCTTTTGAGTTCATCACATGCTTTATTGTATGCATGTGTAAGCTTGAATATATACTGCTGGGTGCAGTGTGATGGGTTAATCATGATTATGCTCTGGTGTAACTGATCTGCCAGAGATAAAAGTCTTGATGGTGGAGGTTGTTTTTTTGTTATATGGTTGATGTTAAAGGACAACATTACCATAAATGCTAGATATTTCTGGACCGGGTTCAAAGTCATATCTTTGATTTTGTTTAGCATTATGTAGATCTCAGAGAACAGAAATTCAGGGGTTGTTTCTGGGAGTAAACTCTTATTGTTCTTGTAAGTGGAAAGAGTGATATTTGAATTTGGGCACAGTCAATTGTGACTATTTGAGCTGAGTGATCAGAAAAAGTTGAGGGAGTTAGTTTTATTTGAATAAGGTGGTGAAGCATTGGAGAATAAAAGCACAGATCAATAAGTGAAGAGAAGCGATTATTGTGGAAAGAGATGACATCATCTGGCAAAAAACTTTCACCACTCATTAGTGGTATGTTTATTCTGTGAAGCCAACGTTGGGTAAATTCCTGATATTTTAAATTAAAATCTCCAATTAAGACAGTTGGGTTTGAAGTTGTAGCTAACCTTGAATTAATGTTTGCAATTATGATATCTATTTTTTTATCCTGTAAAGGCATATATACAAAAAACAGATTTATTGTTATGCTTTTTTGGTTGAGGATTGCAATTAATAAGTTCATGTCAATGTGAATTATTTTGAACATTGTGAATGGGCAATTTCTAGCAATTATGAGTCCAGTGCCAGCTGAGGGAGAGGAAGAGTCTCTGGAGCATGCACAGAAATCTTCCATATTTAAATGTTTGGCTGGGTCAGTTTGTGATCCAGCACAAATTTTTGTCTCAAGTATATCAAGCAAGTGTGGTTGTATATCCTTGATCCAATGTTTTAACTTATTAATTTCTGAGGTTCAAACCCCTGACATTGATTGCCACAATTTTTATTTTCATTATATGTTTTTGGTTGAGATTTAAATATTAGGGTTGCTCTGGTGTTTCTTCCCATTCATTTTCATATTCCATTTCCAGATCTTCATCTGTTTCCACTGTAGTTGTATTGTTGTGATCAGAAAGGCTAAGGTTGGATTCTGTTTTGATTTTTTGGGGCCCTCTATTTTTCTTTGGTGGGCGACCTGGTCTTTTTCTTTGTTCTGTGTCAGGTTTGGTGATTTGAGGCATATTTGGGGTGATAGCTTCCATAATTTCCATTTTGTATTATTTTTAATATTGGGTGTTTGGTGTGTTATATATATTTTTTCTTGATCACTATTACTGTGTGAGTTTATTTGTTCTTTTATTATCTCTTTTTCATCAGTATCTTTGGTAGGCTGACTTAGATTGTGCGCTGTTTTTTTCCATTGGAGGCTCTTGAGGCTGTTGACTTTCTGTTTTTTTATCAGTGGGGGTTTGAATTCTATTGGTTGATTTTGTTGATAAATCCAGAATTTCAGGTGCTGGCAATGTGTGTGCAGTTTTTTTATTATTCAATTGCTGTTGATCTGTGGGTTTTTTTATTAATTTTTTCTTGTTTATTAGTTGTTTTCGTTATCTGTTTTGTACTGTTTGATTCAGGTTGGTGAGCTTCTGTTGGTTGATCTTCAGAGCTCGGTTGTTTTTTCTGGTTGATTTTGGTGTTGCAATCGATTGCTAAGTGTCCGGTTTCACCGCACGCAAAACATCTTGGCCTTAATCCTTTTATGTGAATGGTCAGTATTGCATTCTGGTCAATTATTTGTGTTGGAATATTCTCCGGGTTTACATTGTCATTCAGCTTTATTTTGAAATGGAAGTTGTTGCTGAAAACCGGTATGGGGGTGTCGGATAAGTAGATTTGTTTTATATAAATAGCTTTGCCAAATGACTGTATTAATTTTTGAAAATCCTGAATGGTATATCCGAAGTAAGTGTTTTTAATTATTCCGTTACAATAGTTTTGCAAGCTTTGATCGACTATTATTAGCGCATAGCTTCCCAAAGTTTTTACTTTAGTTTGAAATCTTGCACGCTGATGTTCATCGAAAAACTGAATTGCAACGTATCGCGAGTTTGGATGCTCTCCAATACTAGAGACTGTATCCCACAATGTTGTTGCTGTCAGCTCCTTGTAAAGAAGCTCTCTGGGGAATTTATAGAGTGTTAAATTGCTATCGGTGACAGCTAACACTAATGATCTCGGTGAAAAAAATATTTGGAAAGTTGCGAATAATTTTTTTGGGATGGTGCTGTTGAAATTAACGTTTATTTCTTGCAGTTCATCTTGATTTCATATCGTTGTGAGGGCTCTTCATTATTGTTTTCTATGAGGTTTAAATTATTTATGTCGGCTTGATTTACCTTCCTAAATCTTGCTGTCTGTGTTAATGCTGGACTTTTTTCGATGCTGTGAGGCTGCTGGTTTATTTTTGTTATGTTCGCGTATGTTTTTGCGATAGTCGCAGTTTTCATTTTATCGCCGTTTGTTTGAGCGCAATTTACGTCGTTTGCTTCTTGACGCGACGCCATGCTTGTTTATGACGTTAAAATTTATTTTTTATTATGAACGACCATATTACTTACTTTTTGCTAGAAAACAACTGTTCAGTAATCAGCCATCGCTGTCTTTATCTATCACAGATATATATCACAGTTTTTGAGTGTGAAAACGATTAGAATATGGGGGAAAAAAGATTATTAATAAGATCTTCGTTCTTGATGACTTAGGCATACACGCGCATGCGCATTATTATTATTATTATTATGATGATGATGATGTTAAATAATGGGAAAATGGATTTTCAAAAATTAATTTTTCTGACCAAGTAATTAATAATGATAATTTGAATGAATGTATAGTCAAAGAAGCAGAATGCCATTACATAATTTTGACAAATTATCAATATTATAGGTAATTTTGTTTATTATTTACATTAGATTTGCTTGATAATTTTTTTTTAAATGTTATATTTTAAAATTAATACTTTATTTTATCATTACATAATGAATGGTGAATGAAATGTTGGTATAATTATCATTGTATGTGGGTTTTTTTTTATAAAAAATGATGAATGCAAATGAACATTTTTGAAATATCTAATATATATATAAAACATTTGCTTAACAAAAATGCTTGAATATGCACACCTTTTATAACATTGTTAAGTTATTAATTTATTACCTTTATGAATGTTAACTGTTAAGATATAGAGAAATATAGCAATATTGATATCTAAATTATATAAAGTAACAACAAATAAATAAATGTATAAAATTGATCTATGTTTGATCAAGATCATTTGTGCTTGAAAATTTTAAAACTGTCTTGAAATGAATTTAGATCTTTGTTGTTTTTAGTAATGTTATTTGGAAATTATTTTAGAATGAGGCTTGTATAATTTATGATGTTAATAGAATTATTTTGTGTGGAAGATATAGGATGATGGTCAGGTGAGTATTTATTATATGGAATCCTAGGGGTTTAGGTATATGTTGAAAGGCTTTTATGTGTGAGCTGTATTGTTATACTTTGAATTTATTAAATATACAGGTATCAAAGGGCTGTATATTATTATCCATGGACAGTTGCATCCCCTTATAGTCAATAAGAGTTAGAATAAAGCCATGAGATGAATTTTAGGTGCCTGATAAATAGGATCTGCAGCCATAATGGCATTTTCTTACTCATTTGGGTTATTATCTTTATTAATCCATACCCTACACTTTAATCACTATTTATCACTACAAGAATCACATTGTAGAGAATAATTTTATAAGATGGTAAAGTAATCACTAAATAGTTGGAAGTTGATAATTTATGAGAAGGCAATATGTGATATTGAAAAATTTTCTATTGCAAATGATATTGAAATGTTTGATGCTTGGCAGATCATTTTGCTTAAAATAAATGCATATTTGAATTGGAATGAAAGCAAGAATAATGAAAAAAGATTTGAATGCTATGAAGAATGTAAAAATATATAAATAAAATGAGATGCAAAAATCAAGCAATATAATTTATTAATAGTTTTTTTTAATTTGCTATAAAAAAGAGAAAACTATTTTAAATAGAGAACTTATGAAATTATATTTGAAATATTTTTTTTTTTACAAATAGTTAATTTAAAGGGAGGTATTCATATTTATTTATTTAAATTTTGATATTAAAGTATCAGAATGTATTAAAATATTAAGATGATAATTTGCTGAACTGCAAAGGAAATATTTTAATAATTTTGAAAATATCATATTATTATTGAGTTTAAATAGGTGTATTTTAAATTTCAATTTATATTTAAGAACTACAAAATAATAAATATATTTTATGATAGTATAAGTGTATCATTAAGATTTTATTAGAAATTATTATTTCCCACTACAAAAACAATAGAATAGTATTGTTTATCAAATATAAATAATATATTGTCATTATTGTTGTAAGACTTTATTTGAAGTGACCAGAATGAAGGCTATCTTATTTTTACATTTTTTTTTATTTATTTGTAAAAAATTTGTAGTATAAATATTTTTTTATTTTAGTTAATGTCAATTTTTATGTTACTGTTTTTCTTTTATAAATATTTTAATTTGTATTACCTATTGTAATATCTATAATATTGTTTAATCATAAATAAAATTGTTAATTTTTTTAAAATTAATATCCTACTTTGCCTACATGTTATTCATTGGTATTTCATTTTACATGCATGATCCATAAAAAATAATCATTTTAAACATTATTTATTTTGCACATGATTTACAAATATTTCTTAAATATTATTTCTATTATACTTGATTGAGTAATAAAATATATGATTATTAGTATTATTATTGTAGAACCCATGATCATTGGTGATTACTTTGAAATGATCTAACACCTATGAAAGATACTTGATATTGCCACTATATTTTAATATATTGTATTTTAAAAATGCCACATAAAATAAATAAAAATTGTACAATGTTTATTTAAAATCTTATATTATTTATGTTTTAGTGCTAAACATTAATTATTAAATGGACTTAATGTTAAGAAGCATTAAGTTATTTTAGTTGCTTATTGTTGTTATTCTTGTAAGAGTAGTTAGATATTATATAAAATTCCTTATAATTAACTATAGGGTCTTAATTAATTAATTAATTAATTTCTATTATTAATGTTAGAAATGAACATGAGATTACTTATAAAATGATTGTAAAAGTTAAACCACTAAACATCACATGATCACCATCTCATCCTAGCACATAATTGTTGTAAACAAAGGCAAAACTCTCCACCATACAGTAGTGCCACCTTGTGCTAACAAGAGTAATCAATGGATGCCAGAAGGCTTGTGCATAAAATCCCTATCTAGTGCCTACTCATCCAATATCCTCAGACTAGTTTCTGGCTTGTGGCCATCATTAGATCCAAGACTCTTCACTGATGATGGCCACAAGCCAGAAACTAATCTGGGGATATTGGCTGAGTAGGCACTAGATAGGGATTTTATGCACAAGCCTTCTGGCATCCATTGATTACTCTTGTTAGCACAAGGTGGCACTACTGTATGGTGGAGAGTTTTGCGATTGTAAAGGTTGTATTAAAAAAATGATGAGTAAGAATTCAGTTGATATTAAATTTTCAATTAGTATTATTTTTATTAAAAGGAATAATAATTCATTTATGTTTATTTTCATATTAAATTTGCAAATTGTATTTTAGGATTATTGCATATGTGTTTAAAGACATGAGAGTATTATGTACTAATTTTATTATGAGAGTTTAGGGAATAATATTCTTATGTCACTGGAAATACATCTTTAGGAGTATATTCTCATTGTTTAAGCCAATGTACCTTGCTGGATGTCTCATGTGAAAAGTTTCACAATGGTATTTGTTATTTTTATTCGAACTATATTTGTTTGTAATAATGAGCTAGTCATAAATTAAATTAATCAGTGAAATGATTGAGTTGAGAATTCTAGTTGGAACGCTAATTATTATTGCGAACCTAAGTTTATTATATTTTAATTTAATAAGATTTTTTATTTGGAAAATATTGTTTTACTAGATATTGTATATTAATAATCTATCTTGAGTTAGTCAGAATAGTATTATTTTTAATAGTCATTGTATATGTAACTTGACTGTAGTATAATATAATTATATCCTAGTTAGCCAGATTCTTTAGTTCAGAAGTTTTCTCTTTGGTAAGGGTACATTATATATAAATATATAACATTCAAACAGGCAATAAAATATATAAAAAAAGTTAATATAAATATTTTACATAAAAAATAATTAGATAATCTACAATATTTCAGTTAGCTCACCAGTCAATTTTTTAGGGATGGAGAGAAAATATTGCAGTCTATTACAGTTAGACAAAAGATTGTAATAACAAATATAAATTCTAAAATACAAAACAAAAGATACAATTTATTTTCAGCACAAAGAGGAAAAAGCAGAATATAAATGAATGTAATTATCTAAATTAAATTAAATAATGTTGAAATTTAAAAAAATATATATTGTGAAATGATGGAGTTAAGAGAAAGGATATATTACTAAAAACGCCAAAATTTTTGAAAATATCTTTGCTATGTAACAAATATGTACTCTTTCGCAAAGTGTTAAAATTGGATAGAAACCAGACTCTTCTTAATACGAGATTGAACTTAATGAAAAAACATTAAGTTGTTCATCATGAGTATGAAGATGCAGATGATTGCTATCTCAACTTCACTTCATG
Organism: Epiperipatus broadwayi; assembly: GCA_028023455.1. Taxonomy (NCBI): domain Eukaryota; kingdom Metazoa; phylum Onychophora; class Udeonychophora; order Euonychophora; family Peripatidae; genus Epiperipatus; species Epiperipatus broadwayi. The sequence continues at coordinate 2,208,924 of JAQFVV010006327.1, read as the reverse complement.
AGTAAAAGTTGCCTATAATATTGATGGAAATTGATATATGGAAAGAAAATGTGCCTAAGTATTTTTTCTGGTAAATGGCTGCAATATAGTGGAGTTGAGATGAAGGATCACTAATAAAAATATAATTGATAATATATATTTTTTATCAAAAATTACACTTTAGATGTCAGATAAAAAGTGTTGAAAAATCACAATACCTATGCATATTTATCACAAAATGGACTATATGTTTATACCTATAACTTATTTTTTTAACAGAGGTAATTGTTGCAATATTTTTAAATATGTGGAAATTTCTGTTATTTTACTTTAGAAAAATCACACTCATATGTTTAATAGACAGTGACCAGTAAATATATACTGTAAATGGTTTTTTTTTTTAAGTGTCATAGCATCGGCCAGGACACGAACCCGCAACCCGGGCAACTGCCTGCTAGTGCAAGGCAGTCGCGCTGACCTCTCGACCACCAATGCAAGACTACTGTAAATGTTTGACTGTGATTTTTCTAAAATAACAGTAATTTTTGCTTACTTATATATATATATATTGTAATAGAATTTATGTCTGAAAAATCATCATCATGAAAGGCTTAGGGGCACCAGTTTGGAACAGAATTTATCCCAATAACCAAGTGGTAACTGCCTAACATTTAGCTTAACCTTTCAAAATAGTAATACAGTTCCTAAAGCAAAATATCTGTCACATGAATAGCATCCACTACTGTATTATTGCATGTGAACATTAATATTTAAATTCAATCCCAGGATTTATCCAGTATTCATTATATATTATATGCTAATAAATTTCTAATCACTAATATTAAAACACGATACATGTGGCTAGCATAATATTACAAGTGTCAAAGTAATATTTACTTATAGATTATATCTAATGATCTTCAGATACCATAAAATTCTTAAATATCAATATAATAATATAGTTTCACAGTTATGACTCAATGCAAATGGGAATTTTGATATTGCATCCAGCCCATACTTTAGCATATAAAACGAACTGTAACAACAGTGCCCATGAGCTATAAGGCAATTTAATGCAAATAATATTCACTCATAAAATTGGACTAGAGTATAATGAAAATTTTATTATTAAAATTTCTATAACTATAATAATATGACCATGTGCATAAATTTGACATGTGATTAAAATGCAAAGTTGTTATTTAAACAATAAAAACAATTTATTAAACAAAATATTGCATAAAATAGGATAAATAAAGCATATCAAATAACTAGATTAATATTTCTAAAATGTTTTTTTTTAATAAAAAAGGCTCTTAAATAAAAGATAGCAGGTATATGCACTGATGTGTAATTGACAATGTTATTTATACAAATGCACAAATCAATAAAGAAGGTTGTCTTTGATAAGATTTCTAACATGTCCTAAGTATATTTAAGGTTTAAAAAATAAAAATTATTTCATGTTTTATAAAATGCCAATATTTCTCATACTCATAATAAATCATTATATAATAACTACTCTTTCTTATTGCATTGCCAAATGTATGTCATATAATACTAAATTGTCCAAGCACTTTATCATTGTTACATAATGCTTTATTGACCACCCTTTCTTACAGTTTACAGTTTTGATTGGCCCGGCAATCTTCTTCAGAATTTTATATCTCCTAACCTCAACTATTACTATTGAAACTGTAAACTGTAAGAAATGATGGTAAATAAAGCTTTATGTAACAGTGGTAAAGTGCTTGGACAATTTAGTATTATCTGGTATACATTTGGCAATGCAGTAAGAAAGAGTAGTTATTATACTTTTTGAAGAAGATAAAGGAACACTGGAAATAGAGCTTGGATAAGAAAAAAAACATTGATAGAGATATATGAGTGGATACATGGAGAATATAAAGAATATTAAGAATTTGATAAGAAAAATTTGATTATAACAGTTGAAGTTAGGAGATATAAAGTTCTGAAGAAGATTGCTAGGGCAATCGAAACTGTAAACTGTAAGAAAGGGTGGTAAATAAAGCATTCTATAACAGTGGTAAAGTTCTTGGACAATTTAGTATCATATGGTAATAAACTGTTATAATGGTATCATATTATTAATTCTTATTTAGGACACATTTATCTTTAACTAAATAAGTGCAATATCTGCATGACCCATTTATGCAGTATTAAGATCTCAAATAAAACATTCTACTTGACCTGAAGCCATGGAACAATTATCATATATTAACCTAGTATTTTTATAATATATACCCTTTAAATATATAAACAGAATATCCTTTATTCTACTCTATAAACGTGTTCACATTAAAATACTATAATACAAGATATGTAAATTAAGAGTATCTTATATTCAATAGCTATGATATTAAAGAAACAACCTATCTTTAGTATCATATATTCATTATCATATTAGCTTGAATAAAGAAAACATATTACCTGCTCTTCTTACGATGGACGCGAACGTTAATTAATCTTAAATGTTTACTAGCAAACTTTATTATATACTATAAAAAATATAATAACAACAAACCATACATATAATGATTAACACACACAAATGTTCATAAAGAGTTTTAATCCATGTCAATGCACACATTTCACTTTTTTTCACAGATTTCATACTAATAAATTCCTTCAGATAAGCTCGATTATTATATTTAAATCTTTGAGATTCATGTTGTAGCAGATATCAAAACAATTTTGTTACCCACTTTAAAGAATTTGTTTTATAGTTGAGGTGAAATAAAAATAATATTATTAGTATCATAAATTTATTCATGGCATTGTGTTTTTGTTAAAATACTGACAATGATGCGTTTACAAAATTTTTCTTAAAATAGTCCATTAAAAAGGTAACTATGCAATTACATTTCCATTTTGTATTTAAATTAAAGGAGTGAGAGATATTGCATCATTTTATAATTCCCACAGTTTTCTGGTTTCTTTTTCAAAAAAATCGACAAACACAACTAATTATATTAAATCAACAATTTTGCAGGTGAGATTGAATAATTGATAAACACATTAAAATCCAATCTAATTAAGCATAGCAAGTTAATTATTTTGCAGTTTTAAAAGATTGAAGTTCTTGATTATATATTTAAATAATTCCATATTTTTATTAAAAAAATTTCAAGTAATAAACTTTTTTCTTTTAAATTTTTATAAGATCTAGATGTTAAATAGAAACTTAAATTATTATTGGAAAATCATTTCAATGACGATGATAATCAAGAGGTCTGTATCCACTCTTGAAGGTGAACATTCAATGATGTTCTCTCAGCTGACCATTATGGCTTTAAAATGACTTAATAAAGAATGAAAAGGACAAAATTAAGTTTGGTTCTTTCAAGTGAAAGAACAAGAGAAACGAAGCAAAAGAACACTGCACTTTGTCAATACTTGTTTATAGTGCTGGGCATATGTTGGAAAAGTGATATGAATTCAAACTCCTTTTTTCACTCAATAGTACTGAGTACATGAAAATTTTACTAAATTGGCTTGGCAATGGCTTTCTTCCAGATGATAACATCCTTTTTGTTGTCTTATGCATGATAAATCAGCCATATTTATTATACAATTTATGTAAAAGGATTATTTCAAATAAAATTATTATCAGAAAAATATACACTTATTTATTTTTATTTTTACATCAAATGATGCATTAATACTAATTTTATTAAAATCAACAAAATTGAGAGTGAGGTAAAGAATGAGATTGAATATGGAATAGTTGAACATTCAGAGTATGTGGACTAAAAATGTTTATTTTCTTCAATTTCTACATTAATTAATTTCAAGTTTATATTAAAGAAAAGACATAAAATAAGTTGTCTCCATAAGGCTAGAATACATTGTGCTTCATCAGCTTTATTTAAATCAGTTAGTCTTTTTAATATTTTAATCAACTCCCTCATGGTTCTCAATTTATATTTTTCCAAATTAGCAATTATTTTAGCATTATCAAAATCAGGTTTGTGACCGATTTCTAAAAAATGTGAAGTAAAAGCTTATGTATTTAACTTCTTATTAAAGACATTTTTATGTTAATTAATTCTGACATTAATTTATCTATTAGACTGATGTACATAGCTTTTCGAACATTGTAAACATGGAATTTCATAAACACCCTGGTATTCCAAAAGTACTCTGACTTTAGATTTGTGTAATAAATCACCATTTTTTTTGCTAGTGGAAAAAATAGTTTTTATGTTAAAATTAGATAGCATAACTAGTTAAATTATAAATTTTATCCTCTTTTTTTTTAGTATCTGTGCTATGTAATGCCTTATATATATATTTTATTGCAACCATTAGAAAGTAGAATATTTTTGTTAGTTCTATTTCTTGAACTTTATCTGACAAATTAGAAGCTCTCATCAAAAGATTTTTTGCTACAGAAAATATTTGCACAGGATGATGATGAGAATTAAAACTAAGATTTCTGTTTGTATGAGTGGATTTTCTATAAACTGATATTGAGGAGGAGTCATCACCTTTTCTAGAAATCAAAAGATCTAAAAATGATAGTGATTTGTTATTTTCAATTTCCATAATAGGATGCCAATCATTAAGAAAAACAAGGGTAGAGTTCAAAGCAACAATACCATGAGGCCATATAACAAATGTGCCATCCACATATCTGACCAAATAGAAGTTTTCTTAATAGCTTCATTTAATACTTGACTTTCAAAATTATTTATGAAGAGATCAGTAATCATATGTGACAATGAAGATTCCATAAAAAGTCCTTTCATTTGTTTATACTTTTGAAAATCATGAATAAAAAATGTATTTTCAAGGCAATGTTTTGCTATTGGAATGATCAAATCAGGAAAATTACAGTACTGAGTTACTGAAGAATAAAGCTTCTTCAATAGAAATGCTAGTAAACATAGAAGAACATCAAAAACTAATCAATAAGTCAGGTTTAATTAATTTTAAGTTTTTAATTATAGAAATGAAATAACTTGAATTTTTAATTCTGGATAGAAATGCTACCTGTCAAGGGCTGTAAGCATTGGGCTAAATATCTAGCCAAAGTATGTGTGAGAGAACCTATAGCATATAGTAGGTTTCACATTAGGTTTATGAATTTTAAGCAAGCTATAAAATTTAAGCACTCATTACTATTTGAGATATAACAGCTTGTTTTTTTTGAAAAGTTAACCTTGACAATGGTGGATACTACTTCATTCAAATATTGGGGAAGTTATCTAAAAATAACACACAGTTTAATGCAAAGTGCCAAAACAGTGTTTGAGAATAGTTTATCATAATTAATTGGACTAAATATACTTTCAATACTTGTCCTTCATATTCATGGTTATTTTGTTTATAAGATCCTTTTTTGTAATTTGAATGGTCTTTGGTTCATTACATATTCATTTTATGCAAATGACATTAATTAGCATAATATTTTAGAAAGTGATGACATCTTCAAGCATCATCTATATTAAATTTAATTAAATAACTTGTTCATTTCATCATTCAATTACAAAGCTGCTGAAAATGAAATCCGGTAGAGTTATTTATTGAAAATAATAAATTATGGTTTAGAATCTTTTTTATGAATTCAACATTCAATCACCCACATGTAAACAATTTAGATTGTAGGAAAATTGATTTGTTTTGTGTACTTGGTTAATTATAATTAATATAGATAGCATTTGGAGATTTCATTGCCTTTCAATATTTCTCTGTATTTCATTAAAAAATTGTGTCTTTAGGTAACTTCTAGATCATTTAGAGAGTGATATAAAAATTGAAATGCTAAAAATTAAATTTATAATAGTTATTGCATATAATATAATTCCAATAGTGTTCAATTTCTAATGAGACAAATGTACACTGTATATGTTTTATTTACAATGAGAGGTCATGTAATATTAAAGCAACAGCATGATGGAAGATTGTTCTATTAATCTAGATGCCATCTAAATTATGCAGTATTTAGACAGTTGGTTAGAAATGTACAGAACATTATCACACTTTCTAAACATAGATCTACTTAAATTTTATCTGGCCAAAATAATGGAAGTTAAACGCCTGATTTTATAATCATCATCATCATCAACCATTATCAATCCACTGCAGGATGAAGGTCTCTCCAAGTTTAATCCATCTTCTCCGATCTTTAGCTTCTCTTTTCCACAACACCCCTGCATATTTTCTTATTTCATCCATCCATCTCACATGTGGTCTCTTTCTGGGTCTTTTACAATCTCTTGGAATCCAGTTTAAAATTTCAATGGTCCATCTATTATCATTTCTTTTAGCAATATGTCCAGCCCAACTCCATTTCAATCTTTTACTTTTTTTTAATAAGGTCAGTAACACCTGTTTGTTGTCTTACCCATACATTGCGTTTTCGATCTCCTCTTGTTACTCCCAACATACATCTCTGCATACTCCTTTGAGTGGTCTGAAGTCTCTGTATTGCTCTTTTATTAAGTGTCCAAGTCTCAGATCCATAAGTAAGAACTGGTAAAACATTTGTTAAAAACGATTCTTTTCAAACACATAGGCATATTTCCTTTTAGTATCAAGTTATTTCTTCCAAAAGCACTCCAACCAAGTTTAATTCTATGATTAATTTCCTCCATTATGTTTCCATCTGTATTAATAATCTGACCTAGGTATTTGTAACTGTTAACTTCTTCTAATTCTTCATAATCAATCTTTATTTTCATATTTTGAGCAAATCGATTAAACATTACTTTAGTCTTTTTAACATTTATCTTTAGTCCTACTTTTCTACTTTCATCTGCTAACTCCTGCAACATTTCCTGCAGCTCTGAAGCATTATTTGCAAAAACAACTACATCATCTGCAAAATCTAAATGACTTAAATACTCTCCATTTACTTTCATTCCTTTAGTTTCCCATTTTAATCCACAAAATACTTCTTGCAGCACTGCTGTAAAAAGTTTTGGAGATATGGAGTCACCTTGCCTTACACCTTTCTCAATGTTGATTTTTCCAGTATCATTATGTAATCTAATTGTTGCTGTTGCATTTTTATAAATATTCTTTAAAATATGACAATATCCTGGATCTATACCTTGATGATCCAATACTTTAATCACTGAAGAAATGTGTATAGAATCGAATGCCTTTTCATAATCTACAAATCCAAAACATAATGACAACTCATATTCATTTGTCCTTTCTATGACTTCTCTCAATACCTGGATATGATCTATTGTACTAAAACCACTTTTAAATCCAGCTTGTTTTCTTGGTTGGTGGAAATCCAAAGTTCTCTGTAGACGAGTTGTAATTATCTTGGTAGAAATTTTATATAAAACTGATAAAAGGCTGATAGGTCTGTAATTTCTAATATCTTCTTTATCACCTTTTTTAAATATTAATATTATTACTGCATTCTTCCAATCTTCCGGTACATCTTTATCATTTAGACATTTGGTATATAACTTTGCTAAAATTGTTTCTATTTCTTCACCTTCTTCTTTTAATATATCAATTATAATTCCATCATTTCCTGGAGCCTTTCCTTTCTTCATACATTTAATTGCATGTCTCACTTCTTCATTTAAAATTCTGGGCAATTCGGAAGATGTAATAGATATAGGAGGTACTTGTTCTTTATTACTATATAATTCTTGATAAAAATCTTCTACCAATTTTATGATGTCATCTCTCTTTTTAGTAATAATTCCATCTTTTTTCTTATTGCAGATATAAATTTTCTACCAATACCAAAATGTTGTTTAACATTCTTGAGACTTTTATTTTCTTCTACAGCTTTCCTTGCTATTTCACAGTTATACTTTCTTATATCATTTTCAACTCTTTTCCGTACCATTTTACAAAATTCGAGATATTCAATTCTTTTTAATACATCATTTTTGTATATCTTCATATTCCTTCTTTTCTTCATAAATTCTCTAGTCTCAGTAGAAATTTTATTAGTCAATTGCTGCTTTTTTCTACCAGCTATTTTTGTTGCAGTTTTTAAAAGTGTATCAGTTATTTTCATATTAATTTCATTCAAATCTGAATCATGTTCAAAATCTCCTAACACTTGAAACCTATTTGTAAGTTCTAATTTAAATTCATTAGAATGTTTCTGAAGATTAGGAATATCAACTGTAAATATTGTTTTTCTCAATAATTTTTGTCTCTCTAGTTTTACATTAACATGTAACTTACACCTTACTAATTGATGATCACTTCCTGTGTTAAATTTATTAAGAACATTACAATCTTGAAATATGTATTTCCTGTTAGTCAAAATATAATCCAATTCTGCTGTACCTTCATTTGGATGCTTCCATGTCCATTTTCTTTTAACATTTTTCTCAAAAAATGAATTCATAATATAAAGTTTTTCTTTTTCTGCAAACTCCACAAGTCTATGTCCTCTCTCATTTCTATTACCATAACCAAAATTACCTACACCAATTTCATCTTTCATTTGTCTACCAATTCTAGCATTAAAGTCTCTCATAACAATTTTAAAATGTTGTTTACTCTGATCAAAAGCCTTTTGTACATCCATATAAAAATCTTCTACTACTTCATCACTATGAGAACTTGTTGGGGCATAAACCTGAATTATCTGCATTTGGTATCTGCTATTAAGTTGTATAACTAATCTTGCAACTCTGTCCGATACACCATCAATCTCCACAATAATGTTCTTCCACTTTTTATTTATAATGAATCCTACTCCACTTGTATTTCCAATATATGTGCCTTTATAATAGAGTATATGTTCACTTTTCAAATCAATTGTTTCTTCACCTTTTCTTCTAACTTCACAAAGTCCAATAATATCCCATTTAATATAAGACAATTCTTCTTCTAATTCTTGCAATCTTCCTTTATTTGAAAGTGATCTGCAGTTGTAAGTACCTAAATAAAAAGTCATCATCAAATGGCAGCCTGGGTCCACAATCAGGGGATTCTTAGCACCCTCCACCTTTGGCCACCAACCGCTGCTTTGGTTGGTGACTTTACAGCCTCCTGGGAATAAGGGCCATGCTTTATTTTTGTCTGTCATAATTGTATATATGTATTGGAAAAATATTTATCATTTACACAAACATTCATTCTGCCTTATCAGGCACTGAGAAGAAAGACAATGGTGTTTCTTGATCTTAAACTCAGAGGTAAAAAGCCAATAAACTCACCACGCTGGCTAATGCGTGCTGGTGAGCAGCCCATCCATGTTCATATACTATATGAATAATCACATAGTAATAACAGCTGCAATGACAAGAACGTATGGAGTGGACATTAGGAATTTGCCCTGCTCTGTTCCTTTAAGGCCTCCAAGAGGAATCAAAGGGTCTTCTTTCAGTTAATAGCAAACTCCTTTCTGCAGCCAATTTATAATACTTACATTTTTATTAATAGGATACAACCAACTGCTACAGTTTCAACACAAATTACATATGTTTAAAAATCCAAATCATAATGATAGATTTCCTTTTATCTAAGATGAGTGATTCAGATTAGGATTTTTAAATACAGTTAGCAAGGTTGAAACTGTAGTAGTAGTTGTATTCTATTACCATATGATTTTTATTTTGTTAATTCTTAAGTTTTAATATATGTGACTGTATTTGCAAAATAAAACAATTTTTAAATAAAATTATTATTAAAATTAAATATAGGAAATAATAAAAAAAAAACAAAGCTCATTTCTTATTTTAACTAGAAGGACATAATGTTTTACTTCTTTCCATGAGATAAATTTAAATTCTTCTAAAAATATCATATAATTATAAAAACAAATATTTTTTATATCTATTACATAAAATCATCTTTCAAATTATTGAAAACTATCTTCAAACAAAAAATCTTTAGACTCATTTTTTTCAATAGGCAAATAAAATTTGAATAAGCAACATCATTTTAACCAATTAAGATTCAACAAATTGACCTGCCCTAAAATTTTTGATTTTTTTCTGATAACTCCTGCCTTCTAGTAATGTGAACAAAAGCTAAAATATATAATATTTACCATTTACTTAGAAATATTTACTGTAAAATTTCAATACAACTAATGGCATACAAAGTAATAACCAGGGAAATAAACCACCAGCATCTCTCCAAACTATCATGGAGCTTGGCAACAAAGAGATAAAATATAATGTAAGCTCTGTTATATTATGATTATAGAAGTACAATTTAATTGCTTAATTCTTTTTATATATGCTTGCACTTAATATCACTTATTAAAAAGGTTTGAACTTAGGCAAAACTTAGGCGTGAATTAAATAAATGTATAGTACTCTCAATTTATGTTACATTATATCAGGAATAATTAAGACATTGATCATAATCCACCAGTGCATTACCAAAAAAATTTGAGGTGAGCACTTGAATTAAGCAAGAATAATCGTAACCAGTACTATGTTGTTCTAGATTAAGTAGTTATACATTAAAGAAATACATTTTCTATACATATTTGACTACTATGGGTTAAATTCAGCTTTTTACCATCAAAGTGGCAGTATGCATTTTGAAAAGCTATCCAATAAATGTATCAGAGAATACATGTGTTTTTATTTATAATGTATAATGATTTGTATATCAATTACAAATTCATCAATTTGAATGTATTCACTGTGCAGCATTGATTAATGTTCAGTAGGTAACAAAGCTGACAACTACATTTTTTCGATGTGACAGACACATATATTTGAAAAACAATGAGCTCTATGCTAATTATTCTAACAAGCTTTATTGATAAATGCCAGCAAAAGAAAGCATTTTAAAATCTCTACCTAGAAACCACACCTAATTTCAGATCAATGATTTCATGCTTTGGCACTCCTCATTGATGCGCTAGGGTAGTTTCAGACACTAGTTCTAAAAATACCAACCCAAAACCAGCATTTATCTAAAAGTTATCTATTGAATGGAAAATCTGAAATTTTAAGACACCTCCATGTCTTCAAACCCAACTATCCAATTCAAATAGCTATATGGGGCCGAGAGATCTTCAGACAAACCATATGTTAATAGCCTTAGCAATATAACATTGCTTAAGATAAAGCAAAAGACTATAAATAGTCAATAAAAATTAAAGTTATATATCACATGACCTAATCTTTTAAAGCTTGTAAATCTAGCTAGAGATTTTTCTCTTGCTGGAATTTATCAATAAAGCTTGTTAGAGCAATTAGCACAGAGCTCATTGTTTTTATTTACAATCTTAAAAAGATTAGGTCATGTGATATATGACTTTAATTTTTATCGACATAGATTTAAAAATTCTATCTTAAAAAAAAACTTCTCACCATATTTTAAAAGAAGAATGTAATATCTGAAATAAATGTAAAGAAAAAGAAGACAATTTTAATGCAGATTGGATCTTCCCAATAGCAAATACAAAATATCTGTATTAAATATGAATGCAAGATTTGATAAATTTTCTGTTAAGAGGTAAATTATGCAAACAACGTTAAAATAACCTATTATTAAATCTAAAGCTCCAATTGTTGCAGCATTTCATGTGTGTTATCTTTCAAAAGAAAATTTTATTCACAAACCATAAGAATCATTTACAAAAAGAAGGGCATTTACATATCAATCTCAAGGGAGACCAGTCAACAAAATCAGAGGTTATGCTTGTATATATAAACAAAAAACAATTAGTTTCATATCAATTACATTAAGAGATTAGTTATCACCAGAAATTGAACACATATAACTTCCCATTCCAGAAATCATAGTAATGACCCATTTACATTAATCTGATCATGTATATCACATATATGATGGTGTTAGTCAATTCAAACACATATAAGTTTGTTTAATTTATGAACATGTGGGCAATGATTAAACCATATTTGGCCATTTAGTCTATAGAGTTTTATTTTATCAAGCTAAGAGCATTTCCAATGTTTCTGTGTGTATTAATTTAACTTTTTAAATATCAAGAGATTAATCATTATGAATCATATATGAAAGCCATACATTTTACTTATAGATCATGAGGTTAGCCAATCCAATATAGAGATTGTATTAATAAAATTTCTTAAAAGCAGGTTTTCATAGAATACGTAAGACTGAAAATTATATGAAATATATCATAGATTCCTTACAGTAAGTGAATGGGTTACCATTAAGCATTGTTAAAGCAGTCTTAATACATTTATTGGGTTATTGATTAAAACTGATCCATTAATCAAATGAAAGCTCTTTCCTATTATTCATCAAGTAGGTGAGTAACTTTATAATGGCATTTTCTAGTTCTTGGATCTCTTCTATATAAAGTTTATCTAGAATGTTTTAGGTAAATGGTTCATTAAATCAGTATCTGTGGATTTACAACTTTATATTCTTTTCATCATCGGTACTACCCTTTGTTTTAGGTTTATTAGAGCCCAGGTCTGGTTGAACATCCAATTCTGAGAAAATTTTTGGTCTAATTCTTTAATTTCTTTTAGTAAGTGTAAAGACATTTTCATCATGTCATATTCTTCTCCACTTTCGAAGAGTCTTATTTCTCAATGACCAAATGGAAAAATTTATAAATGTTGCCAAACTTATGATCCCAAAGTGTCCATTCTTGAAGGCCTTAGTCAAATTTACACAAGCTGATTCTTTGTTTTTAATGAGAGATTTAAAAGTGTTTTTATGCCATTCCAAATTTGACACTCCTCCAATATATGTACCATTGTCTCATCACTATGCCTACATAGTGCACATATAGAGTCGAGATTATAATTCTTTTTACTATGTAGGAAGTCAGTGTAGGCAAAGCCCCAAGTTTAACCTTAATTAAAAAATCAACAAACCTCGGTTCCAATTTTAGATGTTTGGTCAACCTGGAGAACCTCGATATTCCAATTGAAAGAATATTGTCAATTTTAGTTTCTTCCAGATTCATAAGATCATATGTGTTCCAGTAGTTTAGTTTGTTATTAAACATTGTTCCTGGCTTCATTTTTAGATGGTCAAATACTATAGAGATTTGTTTTTGAATCCAAAGCCTTCCACTTTTGGGAGGTGGCCCATCAGTAGGAGTTATTTCTTCTGGGAATATTGGCCCTTTCATATCTGGGCTTTTCATAAATAATCTGGTAAGTACATTATGAAAACACAGTTATGTGTTAGAAAACATAGAAAAAAAAGCATTTTTGAAAACTGGAAATGCATTATTTGATTGTCCCAGTTGTTCAAAAATGAAATTATTTTCCTAATTGAACCTCTACACTTGACAGAAGATATGGCAGAATCCATTTGTCTTTATTTAAAACTGGATGAATTTTTCAAAAATCCTGTTTCGGATTTTTATAAAAATGATCTTAAGGATATGAATGTGAAAGAAGTGTTATTAATAATATTATATTTTTTTTAAAAAAGTGTTATAGATGTATACTGCATTTTCAAAAAATGTATATAGAGAAGAAAACAATTATTTACAAAATTGCATCAATGACAATTGATAGAATGCCATTCTTATTGGTAATTATTATTAATAATACATTGTATTATATTGGAATAGCACTGTGGCATTTGCCAAAATTAGAAGTAGCTATTGCAATGCAAAAGTCTCTTATTTTTGCACATATCATTTTAGACTATCTGTTTATATATTTTACATAACAAACAAATAAATGATTGATTTTTTTAATAATTCATGTGCATTCAAGTGCCAGAAATTACAGGTACATTTTAATCCATAACTTTTAACTCCTAAACCCAATAAATTTATCACTATGATAAATCATTCAGGGAAAACAGGTGAATGGTTTAAAAGATCATATGACTTTTAAACACCCTAAGCGATCGAACAAGCTTTTATTTAGGAAATTTTAACTCTTGAATCTGATACTCTAACACTATTAAATATTTAGGGTTATATATCCTGAGCAAGACAAATATCTTTTCCTATGTATATATTATTGCTACAGAAGAGTTATAGAAAAAAAATCAGAAGCTGCAATTAGTTCAACAACATTATAAAACTTTTAATTTTTTAGTGTTAATTGATGTTAAAGTAATTAAAGTAATTTTTTAATGTTCAATTAATTCTATTCTGACATTGTTAACTTTTTGATTTACACATAATTACTTTATCATAATTAACTTTAATTAAATTATCTTATTAATGTGATTTTTTAATTTTTATTTTTCATATTACATTTTAGACATTAATAAACTAATTTAAAATATTTTTTTGAAAAAATAATTTTATGTCATTAAAATAAATACAGGTTCAACAAAGCATACTTTTTTTTCACCACAGCTATACCACTTATGTAAGATTCAATAACTAATAGATGCCAGATGATAGTGCTTAATAAATCCTCCAGGGCTATAACTATTCATTATCCCCAGAATAAATTCAAGCTTATAGGTTTTCAACAGAGAGCAGCTTTGGATCTTAGACAGTGCCTGGATCTTTAGGATCTAAAGCACCCTTTTTCTAGCAATCCTAAAGATTCAAACATTTCATCCAAGATTCAAAGCTTCTCAATAATGAAAGCCATAAGCTTGACAGAGATGGTTAAGGATTTATGAAGTACTATTACCTGACATATATTAGTTACTAAAGTTTACAATAGATAATATAGAAGTATCAATAAAAAATATTGTGGTGGTGAAACAGCAATTAGAATGCTAAGGTCATGTGATAGTGTCATGTGGAAATCAACAAAGTTTGTAAGAATTAACCAATTAGATGTTAGAATAAATTTACTAAAAAGTAGACAACCCTGATAAATAATAATGAATACAGTAATGAGGCCAATATAAAATTACAAAAATTATTTTTAGATAGTGATTTTAGCTTTCAACTGTTAGTAATCTATATTAATCTATGTGCTATTATAAACAATTAAATATATTTGAAAACATATAAATAAACATGGATTTTTTTCAAAAACAAGTAACAAGTCTATTATATTAAGTAAATTTTCAATTTTATAAACTTAATTTTTGCAATGTATAAATTTCATTAATTCTCATACATAACATATTCTACATCTTTTTTTTTTCCAAATTTTTGTTTATCATATGAACCAGAAGAGAGACTAGAGATTGGAGTACATGGACCGAACTTGGAAAGACCTTCAACCTGCAGTGGATCAATAATGGTTGAAAATGATGATGATGATATATAGTGTGTGATATAGAAATATATGATATATAGTCAACAAAACAACAAAATCATATATCACATGACTCCATTTTTAAGCTTGTAAATAAAAAATAAAGAGTTCTGCTAATTTGCTCTAACAAGCTTTATTAATAAACGCCAGCTAATCAAATCTCTATCTTGAAATACCACTCCTTATCCTCAGGCTAATGGTTTCATGCTTTGTCACTCTTCAGTGAGGCACTAGGATAGTTTTAGACACTAGATCTAAAAATACCTGCCAAAGCCCAAGTTAATTATTAAGTAGAAGATCTGAAAATTTTAGATACCTAAATGTCTTCAAACTCAGCTATCCAACTTAAATAGCTATATGGGGCTGACAGATCTTCAGCCAAACCATATATTAATAGCCTATGTTTACAACAATAAATAATTGCAACATCATCATAAACATAATTAGTCATATAACCACATAGCTAATTTGGGAATTATTTTTTGTGCTTTTAATTTTTAATGAAATAATTATTCTTCATTATATTTTTGAATTTTTGAAAAACTTTACTAATTCTATGATAATGGTAATTGGTGCTTCACAAAGTACTTTGAAGGTGCTGCTTTGATTTGAGTTAAAATCACTCTTTTGTGGATATTTTTTAGATTATTTTGCTAATTTTACATTTATTTGATAGTAAAAAGTGGAAATATAATAAATATTGATTTAATAGTTTAAAAAACTAAATATCTCAGTAGTCCACAGAGAAAACTATAGACAAACTGATAAAACCCTAAAAAGTTGCTAAGTCTTTGATCTTGGGTAAACTAGTAAATTCTTTTTTTATTTAGTTTAGCAATGAAAAAAAAATTGCCTAAGTCCATAATTTATTTAAATATATATTGTAATAATTAAATTTGTAAAGTGCATACTCGTTACATAAAGTAATATATATTAAGGCTATAACCTTAAAACTATGTGCCTGAAAAAATGACAGTATGGTATATAGATAGACTAAGCAATATCCAATGATTTATTTTTTTACGTATATATAGAAGAGTGTACGTTCGAGCAAGGAAATAAGATGAGTTGCGATAAACTGTACCAAAGGCACGCAGTGCGACTCTGATTCAAACCCAGATATGTGAGTATGGTAGATAGATAGACTAAGCAATATTCAATGATTTATTTATTTACATATATATATAGAAGAGTGCGATTACAAGAAGTACACCATTCGGAGGGGAGGGGTTTGTTATATTAAAAAGAAAGTTTTGAAAAGTAATTATTCTGTTTTATGTTTTAAAAATAAAATGAAAGATATTGTTTTGTATTATAGGAAGCTATTAAAATGTTAATAAAGATAATAATTCAGTTAAAATACAAGTTATTTACTAAACAATAGTCAAACAAATGATGCTGAAAGAAACCAGTAATGTAAAATAATCTAGTATCTTTAAGTGGAGCTTTTTGTTTGCAATTTAAAGATAATTTTATAAAATAATTAGTTCTTTATGTGCATTAAAGCAATTTGAAGCATTAAGAGATGATTCCATAAAATAAAATAAGAACAAACTTTATCTCATTTATTTTTATTCTTAAAACTTCTTTATTCATTAAACCATTAAATAAGTTGAAGAGCATATTACTCTTTTTTACTAACTTAATGATTAATATGTAAATAAAAATACATATTCATAAATTATTTTTGATGTCAAAATAATCCCCTTTGCTGTCGTATCTAAATGCCTGATATTAGAAAATATCTTTGCATCAAAACTTTTTCTAAAAAGAAAAAAAAGTTGATATAAAATTGTTTAATAATTTTCTTCGACGTAATTGCAAAAACGTTGAAATACTTTTGTAAAGACACATCCAAGCTTATATATATAGAACTACTAAAAAATTCCTTTAAACCGCACTTTTTATTCCATGGAAATATATTAGACTGCAAATCATCGTCTAACAAATAATTCCAGATTACCCCCTCTTGTTATACATATATTTCAGATTACAACTCATCCTCACTAGATGATCAGATTTCAGACTTAAAATACCTGATTTTCCCACTAGAATATTAATTCGATTTTGATATTTATGTAATATAAGTATGGTTTAGTCAAGCGTTGGTGGCCTAGCGGTTAACATAGCCGCCTTCCAAGCAGCTGGCCCAGGTTCGCTTTTCGGTTAACGCATTTTGACATATGAAAAAAAAAAGTATGATTTAAAAGAGGAAAAGCTCTCTATACAGTAGTGCCACTCAGTGCAAGCTAGGGTAATCAATGGGTGCCAGAAGGGTTGTACATAAATTTATGTGATAAGTATGATTTGCTTGTTTTAAAGCGTGAATATATTCACAATAACCATGTACGTATATATATAATGTTTAAATTATTGATGACACATTAAACATAGATATAGAAATAATTTAGATCTCATTTTACAATCTTTTATGAAATAAGTATACACCTGGGTCTCTTTTTACATGGACTTATTTAACACGATTTTGAAGTTACGCGATTTTGAAGTACACCGGAAGTCAACCTCCGATAATGCGCTATTACTTTAAATAATAAATTTCACGCACTTACATTATATTGAAAGTAATAGCACATTATTAGAATTGACTTTCATCTTAGTAATTTCAATATTTTCAGTGCTTTATAATAGTAAGATTTTATGCAATAATGAAATTAAAATCATGATTTCCACATTTTATGTATACACACATCAAATTTTACAAGATTATAATGTAAATTTGTTTAAACATTGTGCATGTCAATTTTGCATTTTAAATCACATTCTGTTTTTGCTTTTAAAAAATAATATAATCAATTATTAATCATTTAGTGTCCGCAAGTTTATTTTTAAAAGGTGAGTAATAGCAGTGAAACGGAATTTGATTTTTAAATGGAATTGAAAATTAAAGACAAAAATAAGAATTTAATTTTTAGTTGTTAGTTTTAATTAAATTTTTCCCAGCAGTGGTGAATAAATGTCTTTTTATTATCATAAGCCTAAGTTCATAAACAATTAATAAAATCATCGTCTCAAAGATTAATTACGTTGTCACCAGAAATCCATTGACCTAACATGAGTGTGAAGTTAGCACTAGTTGTATTTCCTCAGTTTGCAAACGAACGGTGTTTTCGGCAAATATTGATAATAATTAAAACGTGTATAAAAAAAATGTAAATTATGTATAAAAATATATTATTTTGAATAAAATTAAATATTATAGTTAAAAAAAGTTTGTCTTGTATCAATTTTTTTTCAAATTTAAAATTTTTTATTAGTCATATTTTATTTTATTTTTTTTTTGCGCAAATTTTAAAGTAATTTTACGTTGGTGCTTTGCTTTTACGCGAATTTTGAAAAATCACAGACCACATCCCCCCCTTTTCAATGTAAGTTACATCTATTTTTGTGTGATTTCATTTGCACGTGTTTTCTGAGGAACCTATCTATCGTGTAAAATGAGACCCAGGTATATATATATATAGAAAAATTAACCTTGACAATGGCGGATGCTATTTTGTCGAAACGTTAGAATTAATCAAAACTAATACACGGTTTAACCCAAAAATTATTTTACTTATACAACTGTGTAAACATTAAATATAATATATATCCCATTACAAAGATATACATGTAATAATTAGATACTGTGACAAAAATACATCTAGCTAATCAAATATACAGCATTATATCACAATTTCATTAGATCCAAACTTACTAGATTATAAACTGTTATCCAAAGTAAACATTTTACACCATCCATTCTTATTATAAATGGATTTAAGATAATAATTTATTCTCATCAAATAAATAGCACACAGTTACTACATAGTACTATGTTTCAAGTGATATTTTTACACTTTCTTTTTCAAGTGTTGCTAGCCTGTGTGTCTATACAAGCACAAGATTAATTGTGAATTTTATTCTCACTTTAAAATCAAATGGCTCACAAATAAATATAAAAGTGAGATTACCTTAATGAATAAACATCAGATACTCAAACTGAGGCTCATGTAACAAAAATAAATTGTTAGGTAAAACAAACTATGAAGAAAAAATGTTGACTACTGTTTTCCTACTGGTTGATGGTTTACAATCAAATATATTTAAAAATAATGAAAAATGTATTATAAAGCTATAAATTTGATTGGTTGCCCATATTTCTAGTGCAGTATCTAATTTATATATATATACATACACAGTGAACTCTCTTATTGATGATGACTATATTGATGACTCATATATATGTGCACATATATTAATACACAGATAACTTCTGGCATATAAACAAATTAATTGAAACTATATTTATTTCATCGATTTATCAAAGATTAATTGACATTTGAATTTCAATCAATTGAATTTAAAATGAATATTGAGACAATGATCAACTTATATAATTGCTTATATAAATTGTTTTTATTACATTTCATGGTTATGATTATCACAGAGGGTCTCACTTAACATTTACTCATAAGTATTTATTTGAATTTACAGGGTTTAAACACCAATAACCATGATTTTGGTTGCTACTTTCTTTTAAGAAAAACCACCTATGAATATATTATCTCTAGCATCATCATTACAGTTGTCATAGTTTCTTAACTCAACATATGCATAGTCAGAATCAAAGGTTTATGGTTGTGTATGCATTGTAAATGAAACTGTAGAGAGAAAAATGCAAAGAGATATAATTTAATTAACAATATTGATGTAGGAAATTACACAAAGATATTATTTTATGAAGTCATAAATTAAAAAGTGTAATAATAAAATTAAATATTAAGATTCAATGCAAATGTTAAAATTAAATATGCATATACATTTAAAGTCATTACATAAAATATTTATTAAAACTATAACCTTAAGACAATTCCCCTGAAAAAGTGATAGTAGGGATCTCTACAAATTTTAACACTTGTCTTTTAAATAAATCTTGTGTTAAGATTTGTAGAGATCCCTTCTGTCATTTTTTCAAGTGCATGGTCTTAAGGTTATATATAGCCTTAATAGATAATACACATTTAAAACATATATATATATATTGTATATATATATATATATATATATATATATATATATATATTCCGATATATATCAATTTATGCTAAACTAGTAGTATTCATCAGTAACAAATATTACCCAGAAAGGTTTTATAATGTAAATGCTATAACCAGTATCTGATACCTCCCCTAAGAAAAGTATTATTTTATGATATAATTATGGCTTCATATTTGATTTTTTATTACAAACATTATATATAATAAATGTTATAATATTTGTACAAAAAGTTACAAATATATAAACATAAAATTGCAAAAAAATGAAGAAATAAAATTATTTTCATTTAGAATAGTTTCATCTGGAATTCTTATGATTAGTTATTATAATAAAATAAATTTACAGTCTATTTATTATAAGCATTACTTAACAAATTTATAATATTTATATTGGAAATAACATAGATTACACAAAAATGGAGTTTCTACATGGGATCAGTTGATTTGTGTTCTTTTAGGAAAAAAAATAATCTGCTTTTACAAGAAATATATTTAATTTTTATTACTGTAAGTATTATTTACAATAATTATTATAATATTTGTATAAAAAGTAAAAAAAAATGTATTCATAGATTACAAAACATGGTGAAATAAACTTATTTTTCTTTAGAATAAATCTATTTAGCTTTTATTCAGAATTAATTGGTTGCTTTTTTTTACGAAAAAAAAACAATCAATCATTATAATAAATAAATTTGATTTTTATTATTGTAATCAATATTTACAAAAAATATTGTAATATTTGTATAAAAATGTAAAAGCATGTAATCATAAATTTCAAAAAATGGAAAAAAAATTACTTACATTTAGACTATATGTAGTATAAGATACTGCTAAACTCCAAAAAATGGCACAAAACTCAAGAAATATCCAAATTAATTTGATTTTAGCCAAATACAGACACATTTAGGAAGAATTTGAGATAGAAACCATTTTTAATTAAAATCATTCTATGAAATTAAAGCCTATTAAATTTTATTGCAATATCATATACTGGTAGAATCCAGTGAGGATTAAACAATGTATATGCCAAAAATACATGTAATATATTGTAACCAGTTGGGTTACATAGCATACAATAATATAATGTGTGCATATACATATATATATATCTATATACATATATATTCAATGCACCATTAGTAAGAATGGATTTCCATTCTTGCTATTAAAAAGTGTGAAGGTTGCCTTGACAGCAGTGAGAAATATTGATTACTATATTTTTACTGTAAATGTTTAGGTGGTTACTGGTTGGAATATATATATATATATATATATGTTAAAACGAAGATTTGCACGGGTTAAATATATATAAATATATATTTTGGTTCATCCGTGTTAAAAACTTTTAATATCAATTTACTGAGTTGATTGGTCCAACCATCACAAGTTATACTTTTAATATCAATTTATGACTTACTTGTCACACAAGCCATCCACAGAGTTATAACTCTGTGGATGTGAATATAGTATTAAAGTTTTTGTAAATATGTATTTTATATATATATATATATATAAAGGAAAAGTAGAAATAAACACACACAAAAATTGTAGTAGATATTTTTTTACATTCACTGAAATAAAAATAATAAATAAAAAGTTAAATAACTCTGGATTTAAAATAATATTTATTATAAAATTAAATATTTAAAAAAGGTTTCCTAAATAAAAATTAATATTTTGATTTTGATTTTGAAAATTTAAAAATGAGCATGTTTATTTGATAATTATAAAAATGCCTATTTTTGAAATCTTTTAATTAATTGGTATCAAAGTAAAAACATGTATATAGATCACACCTTTGATCAAATTCCAAATTATTAAAGTTAATTGAAAACAGTCACTATGCTTTTATCACCTGACCCAACCAAGATTATAAAAAGACTGATAAAAAATATCAGTTTTTGCTTGCAGTTTTGTAAGAGTTGGCCAGAAGTGTCTGGTTTTAATATTTTAAGCAGTGACCAAGTAGGTCAACTGCAAAAGTTTGGCTTTAATTTTCTGAACAATGGTTAACAAAAGAGCTAACTGCAAAGTTGGCTAAAGTATTTTGTGAAGTGTTGGTAACTGCAGCAGAGAATGGCAACAGTAAAACTAGCTGCAGAGATGGCTAGTAGAATTATATAGAGAACTGCCATGAGGTTGTAAGAATGCAAGGAAGTAGCTGCTCTTCAGTTCAGTAGTGGAATTTGAATTCACATGGAGAAGAATGACCAATTTCTTTGTGTTGAAATTCATAACCTTAAAATTGTTCTGGAAAACAGCTTGCTGATCTGAAGCTTATCAAATCCAAGTCTAAATAGAACCAACTGCAGAAGGGAGAAAACTAATGATACCTCAATTATATACTTTTATCTGATGATGAAAACTTCCTGGATTGACCAAAAAACTAGCTTGCCCAAGAGAAACACCAGCTGAATAAACAAATAGTTATATATATGCTGCTGTGTCTATAAGCAGAGTGAGTTGTTTTTAAATAATTCATTTGGATGACATTTTAAATCTATATTTTTAAATTTAAAGACATTTATAATTAGTTAAGGGATAACCTAATAAAAATCTTTATAACCTCTCAAAAATTGACTATACTTTTTTTAAACAGAATAAAAGAAATCTGTAATTAAATTTGATAAACTAATTTTTTTTAATACTGATATATATGTATATATGTAAATTTTATGTATATTCAAAATGGAATTATTAATTATAAAAAAGTGTTGTTATTTATTGTTTGACAAAATTAAATAATCTGTGCAATTCTATATACGTGTTTTAGTAAACCTAGCATAAGTATTTGTATTATTTAAAATATAATTTAAAAGCTTAATCATATATTATTATAGAACAAGTTAAATATGTTCAGAAATTTCATGCACATGCATGTATGTGTGCATATATCTGTCAATTGTATTGTAAATACCAATACTTGTCATGTATAACACATATGTAAAATTTAATCATTTTTTGTCATTACTGAATATCAATTGAAATATATTAATTGTATATTAGAAATTGTGCATTTGTGTGCACACATATATAAATCACTATAACAATTTCAATTTTTAATAGTAATTACATAAATCACAAATGTGATATTTTTGAATGACTTAATTTATATGTATAGCCACATAGACATTAACGCTTAAAATGCATGACTCGTCTAAAAACGAGAAGATTTGACGTCACTCTAAATCGGCTACTTTTTATCGCATGTATACATATTATATGTCATTCGAAAGAAAATCAAAAGTTCTGTAAGATGGTGCCCTCTTCAGAGTTATTTTACAAGTAAAAAATCAATAAAAATGACCATATATGTCAAACAAAACCAAAGCACCACCTCCTCACCAACTTTTCTTGAATCTTATTGGCTGTTCCACTTCTGTCAGAAAGGGAAATGGCTGCCAAAAAGTAAAAAGTTACATTCGTTTTGATTTTTATTACGAAAATGATAAACGAATGTTTACAACATTTTAAACAATATTTGAATTGAATTACAAATTATTATTGATAAAATAATACTAAAAATCAAATTATGTTAGAAAAATAGTTAAGATATTACCAAGAATTATTTATTTATTGCTACATATTGATCGTAACGTTAAAGTGAAAAAAAAAAGATTGCGTCAGCAATCTTTTTTGGTTGGTTGAATAGCGGTTACTTTTATTTCACCGCAATTGAATATTTTTTAAATTATAAATCAAATTTTATTTTTGAAAAGACTTTCGTTTGCTTTCGTAATCTGAAAATTCAGTAATATACTTTTTACAAATGAAACTAACGTATTTATATTATTAAAAGTGATCTATTTTAACAATAGATTTTGTTAAAGTTGTGAGTTGGCCAATTACAAGTTTTGATTTTTAACTCATTCAGCCAATTAAATAATAATCATTGAAAGGGTTAATTTCAATTTTTATTTATTTATTTATTTATTTTTTTACAATTTTTTTTATTTTTATTATTAATAAACTTGTATTCAACTGTTAAAAATTGTCCTGCATCATCTCTTGGTCACAAAGAGTAATAGAGTTTATGTTCTCTGAGCTAGGTTTGAGCATGGGATAAATATATAAATGGCGATGTATATTAGTGCTTTTGGAATATCCAGTGATGATCAATAATCATCATCCTGGTTGGTGCAAAAGAGAATATTCTTTAAAACCCATGCACTACCTTTTATTTTAGTTTAGTCTGATTAAAATTTTAAGTTTATAGTTGGCCGGTATATTAATGGTACCTAAGTGGCTAGAGTATTGATGATGATCAGCATGTTTTAATATCCCAGCATTATTGTTTAGATTTTTCTGGTTATGTATTCTGATAGATGAATACTTAATTGATGCATCCAAATTAATGTTAAAATAATTGCCCCAAGATGGCAACGGCTCAATAGTTATCCTGATCTACAGAAGACTCCTTTCCAATCTAGTCACAAGGTTGACTGATGATTTATATTTTTTATTGTTCAAATCCAGCCAAAAGATGGACTGTTGATTTTATTATAGTTTATTGTGGATCATTCATGACAATGACTGGTTTATTTTGAGTATTACTTATAATTACTTTATAATGCTGGTTCATATATGATTGATATATAGTTATTTTAGTTACTCTAAGGAGTGACTGGCTGATCTCTGAGTTCTCTTGATCTTATGCTCCTCTTAAATATATCTTACTTGCATATACTTTTGTAAATTATTGATTTGGTCTTGACTTGGGTTTGATGATGATTTTCCATCACTCTACCCCCATTTTGCCATTATCTCTGGTCCTTCCAATTCCTACCACCCTATCCCCTTATATATATATATATATATAACAAATTTATAAAATTATACCACCCTATCCCCTTATATATATATATATATATAACAAATTTATAAAATTATAAAGGTCTCTTATCTATATGCATCTAAATATGTCTTACATGATTTTTGAAAATAGTTCAGTAAGCTAACTAAACAAATTTAGAAATTCATAACTGACATATTGTAAAAAATAAAACCAATCTCTGCATTATCATTCAGAGGAGTTTCTTCTTGCCTTTGGTAGTCTGATGTTTAAATATGCTGGCAAGCCAAGCTGCAAGTAATGAGAAGCAGTTCTCCTGTGGAAAAATAAGTTGTACTTTATCCTTTCTTCCTCTGCATTCATAGACTTTTCTTAGCATTGATCAAGTGATATTATTCAGGCTTTAGTAGCACATTCTATGGCAGTTTAGCAAATTACATTTGTAATTGCTACTATACATAATTTCAACATCTTCAGTGTGTTTGATTCAGCATCAAAAAGTACTTCACTAATGGTTTTTTAAAGTGATGTCCAATGATTCCAAAGCTAGAAAAGAAATCTTTCCTAATGATACGATGCTGCTGGATCTTCACAATCACTGTTGTTTTTATTTTTTTTTTAGTTTTTCCCCAAGGATAGCACTTCTTGAAAACCTCTGCTTATTTTATTTCTTATCTTTAAATTTGCTTATTATTTTTGTAGTTATTTACCACTAAAATACTTTTTTTATGAGTTTTGACTGTTTCATATTTTCGTTTTCTCTCCTTTTTTTCTTTTTTGAACGAATTTGACTTTAATTATCTTTAATTAGTTCTTATTCTTTAATTATTTTTCTTTTTGTTTAGATTTTAACTTTGATTAAATTATTAAGCAAAATTATATTATATATATTAATAATTTATAATATATTACTCTTAACATACACAAAGTTTTACAAATATTTTTTATAAATGAAATATGATTATTATATAACTAATTATATACGTAAATTATCAATTGAGAAAATATTTTTTTCCTACATTAATTTTCTTTCTATTTTATTTGAGAATATTTAGTTTATCTTCTTCTTTAAATTTGATTGGTTGAAGAGAAGAATGATGAGACAATAAATGTGCACATTTCCTTTTTTATTATTTGAATATCATTAACTGGATCATTAGTGGCTACAAATAAAAACCAAATCGTAAGTTTTTCATATACATATTTATATATCTTGTGATTGCTTTGGCTGTAGCTATTATTGCTGTTGGTATTAGTGCTGTTACTATTGTTGGTGCTATTGCTGTTTCTATTATTACTGTTGCTGCAATTGTTATTGATGTTGTTGTTATTGTTGTTATTCTCTCTATTTTTACTGTTGCTGTTGTTGTTTCTATTATTGCTGTTGCTATTATTATTGTTCTCATTATTGCAGTTGCTTTACCATTGCTGCTATTATTGCTGTTGCTTTTATTGCTGTTGCTATTATTGTTGCTGTTATTGTTATTGCTATTATTACTATTGCTGCTATTGTTGTTATTGTTGTCATTGTTCTTTTTATATTGATGTTGCTGTTATTGCTTTTGCTATTATAACTGTTGCTGATATTTCTGTTGCTGTAACTGTTATTGCTGTTTCTATTATTGTTGTTGTTATATCACTGCTAGACTTCTGGCCAATTTCATGCACAATATATACCATACATTCCCACAAGTAACATGCCATGCACTAGAACTTGGGTCATAATACCTACATGTATGTTTAACTTAACAATTTGAAATAAATCAAGTTGTAATAGTGCTATTCAATGAAACTTATGCTACAGGTATAGCTCCATTTGAAAGAATAAGATCAGGAATGCTCATCTGATATATAGAGAGTACCAGAAAATCTCAATTGAGGTTTTATCCAGCATATAAGATGGTCATCCCTTCAAACATAATTACAACATAGTGTACATAAGTAAAAATAATACAATGTGCATGTTTACATGATTGTTCTATACCACACAGATATATCTGGGAAGTGCATTCCACCACCATCTACATCCATTACACAGATATTCATAGAGACTAATACAGTAGCCAATTTGTTTATCAAACTCATATCTCACTAAAGAAAGGACATTAATATTCTATCATCATCTCTAGTTACTATATTTCTTTCTTATTTATAGGCAGTAGAATAATGTCATTTTAATACTTTTTAACATTTCTAGCATACATCACATATATATTTTCCCCTAGATATGAAAATTTTAATTATTGTCTATCTTGTAGCCTTTGTTTGATATTTCTCAGATGATTAAATATTTTTTTATTATTTCATTTTACTCAGCTCTTGGCTGGCACCATGTTTTCTTCAAACTATTTTGATATTTTACAAGCTTAGTGATTTGTCACTCACATTTTTTTTTTAAATCAAACTAGTATTGTATCAGTCTTTAACTGAACAGTTTTTATTTTTTTTAATTTGTCACTTTTGGTATTTCTTATACTTTATGGTGATTTTTTCCAAAGATGATGTATTTTTATTTTCTGATAAAATTATTTCATATTGTATAATGTAGCATTTCTTCTAAAAATCATCTATTCTTTTTATGGATTGGATCACCAATGTTTCAAACCTGCTTTAACCACATAAGAATTAATCTTTATGTTTCTCAAGATATTTGTTTACTGGTATAGGTATTCTTATTCAGGATGGCCTGAAAATTTTTTTATCAGAATGATAACCACTGTTAAGTTTGTCTCTATAAATTACATCTCCTGCTTATCATTTTCTCACTATCTCTTTTGCTAAGCCAGCACTAATATTTAAATAAAGGGATCCTTTAGGGATAATTGCTATCAAAAACCTAGGATCATACTCACTCATAAAAATGTTGATATTATTTGTACTTTTTCTTTTGTGGTCTTTACAATTCAATGTACTTCTGTCTTCAGTTAACATTGAACAGTATAATTCATTTTCTAATTTAATTATTTTTTAAATGTGGGTATCATATCTATTCAATTCATCATCATCATTACATGTTTCTTCATTTGTTTTTATCTAAAGAATAATCTCATAATAAAGACTTTGCCTACTATCTTCTTTAACATTTGTCAGTAGTTCTACATCCATGTTAAGTTTATTTGAAATAATAAAATCAATATTTTCCTTATTTATACATTGCATCATCATCAACAATCATTATCAATCCACTGCAGGATGAAGGTCTCTCCAAGTTCAATCCATCTTTTCCTATCTTTAGCTTCTCTCCTCCACATCACCCCTGCACACTTTCTTATTTCATCCACCCATCTCACATGTGGTCTCTTTCTGGGTCTTTTACAATTTCTTGGAATCCAGTTTAAAATTTCAATTGTCCATCTGTTATCATCTCTTCTAACAATATGTCCAGTCCAACTCCACTTCAGTCTTTTATTTTTTTCAATAAGGTCAGTAACACCTGTTTGTTCTCTTACCCATACATTGTGTTTTCGATCCCTTCTTGTTATTCCCAACATGCATCTATTGCTTATTTTCTTATATATACAATTGGCTAAGTTTCATAAACATTCTTAGACAATATGATTGGGCACTTGCCTGCAATTATTGCTTGTTTCATTCACAATAGAATTATTTTCTACATCTAGCATATTAACTGTTCTCAATTTGAGAATTTTCTCTCCCTCAATATTTTGATGTTTCTTTTATATTGATAAGTAGTTTCATTGATCTTTGAAACTGAATGTTCTCCATTATAATGCCATTACAAATTTTTGCCTCATTTATCACATCTATTTTACATTCTCTAACTAAATTCATAATTTTATTTGTCTCATTGATTAAAATTATTTGTTTACAATGCAATGTTTCTATCATCTTATATTGTTTTCCAAAACTTTCTTTCATTTTTTTTCTAGTTTTTTCAATGTCTTACCAAAATCTCTTTATCCTTCACTTATTTTTTTTTGTACTTTCTTTAAACATTTACTTCTCTGTTTTCTTTTATCATTGTTTCATGTGATCATTATTATTTGATATCTTTTTCATTAGAAATTGATTATCTTTTTAAATTTCTTTTAATATTCTTTTCATCCACTTTATAATTCCATCTATATTAGTATTTTGCTTATTATGTAGTCTTGAAACTACTATCACTTGCTTTTGATGATATCGATCTATACTGTTTCTGGGGTTCTCATTTATTGATTCATAATATTTAATAAAGGTTTTAATCCCAAAATAAAATGCTAAATTATTAATTCAAAATTGCCACTAGAAGAATAGAAAAACATTCAAATGCAGATGGATTTAATGATGGCAAAAGTGTTTGAAATAAAATTAGAACTTATTAATAATCTTATGTATGAAAAGTACTTATTTATATTATTCAAAAATATGATGCTATAAATTCCAATTTAATTTTTGCCCTGAAAATTTCCAACATAACTAATACAGGCATTTTTATGAAGATTTTTAATAGAAACTTCCCATTTTGGTTTAAATTAACATTGCATAAAAGTGTTACACCCATGGCTACATACTGGTATGGTGTTCCAGCAGTTGAATTAATACAAAAATACCAGTAACCACTCT
The DNA here is from genome assembly GCA_028023455.1 of Epiperipatus broadwayi. Lineage (NCBI taxonomy): Eukaryota > Metazoa > Onychophora > Udeonychophora > Euonychophora > Peripatidae > Epiperipatus > Epiperipatus broadwayi. The sequence continues at coordinate 2,179,414 of JAQFVV010006327.1, read as the reverse complement.
TTACAATATATCATCTGATAATAAAACTCTTTCATCAACTTTTTAATACAACTATAACAAAATTAATGCTAATTTATTCACATCAATTAGTTTTTGGTTTATGGATTACATCCTGAATAAGCAATAAATTGGTATCAAAGCTAAATAAATATGCAAACAAGTTGACTTGAATTCCAGATTAAACCTCTAAACATCATATGATCACCATTTTTTATGCTTACACAAGCTGTTTACACAGAGTCTAAACTCTCCATGCAGTAGTACAGATTTTATGCATAAATGTTCTTGCATCCATTGATTATGCCGCCCTTGCACTGAGTGGTATTAATGTATGGAGAGTTTAGCCTCCATGTTGAATTCAAGATATTATAAAATGTTTTTGAATTTCATCTGGATAGTACAATATTTAAAAAAAGACAAGCTTTTGGATTAAAGACACATTATCACTTCAACTTTTTCCACCACTGTGTAGAGATACTGCTTTTCCTTCTGTTTTACATACAAATGAAATAAAAATTATTTCACATTATAATTTTTTAAACATTTTATTAAACACATGAATTCAAAAATAAATGTAATTAAAAATAGTAACTTTGTCAATAAAAAAATATTAATAAATTAAATATATTAAATCAAAGAACAACTTTCTGTTAGTGACAAACAAAAAACATCTTTGACAGGAAGTGGGTTTGAGCCTTTTCTGTCTCTTTATTACTTTCTTCAGTTAGTATGAATATAATTGTTATGAGCTTCTCATCTCATTAACCATTTTCCTATATTAACTATGATAGTGGACGTATTAGTATGTCTAATCACATTTCTCTTTTTTAGCTGCATGCAACAATTTATATTGACCATACTCATTTGTGAGCAGCTGTGGCTGTTGATAAATATAATTATGAAGCGTCCTTAATAAATATAATTATGAAGCACTCTTAAGTCAATACATTCAGTAATATAAAATAAATATTTTTTAAGAGCCATTTAGGCTAAACGTAACAAAAAGCCTTCATTTGTTAGATTTTTCCATCTAAGTCATCAACTACAATAAAATCTTGATTTAAATCATCAGATTTTAATGTTTAATGTAAAAATGTTTTAAAGTATGCAGGATCATTACCTATTGAGTAGCATTTTGAGTTTCAAGAATAGGTCAGACAAAGTGGTGTAATAAAAATTACATTATAGAAATATTATTTATTGTTGGATAACCTATAGTCTAATGAATGACTAATAAAAATTATTAATATACTTTCATTAAATATCTTGTGACAAAGTCATGAAAACAGAAAGCTTGACACGTCAATTAAACTGTAGTAATTATCTATCTATCTATCTATCTATCTATCTATCTATCTATCTATCTATCTATCTATCTATCTATCTATCTATCTATCTATCTATCTATCTATCTATCTATCTATCTATCTATCTATCTATCTATCTATCTATCTATCTATCTATCTATCTATCTATCTGTCTGTCTGTCTGTCTATCTGTCTGTCTATCTATCTATCTATCTATCTATCTATCTATCTATCTATCTATCTATCTATCTAGCTAGCTAGCTATCTGTCTGTCTGTCTGTCTGTCTGTCTGTCTGTCTGCCTATCTATCTATCTATCTAATCTATCTATCTATCTATCTATCTATCTATCTATCTATCTATCTGTCTGTCTGTCTGTCTGTCTCTCTCTACCTACATGTCTTCCTGCCTATCTATGTATCCATTTATCCATCTGTCTATCTATCTATCTATCTATCTATCTATCTATCTATCTATCTATCTATCTATCTATCTATCTATCTATCTATCTGTCTGTCTTTCTGTCTGTCTCTCTTTCTACCTACATGTCTATCTATCTATCTATCTATCTATCTATCTATCTATCTGTCTGTCTTTCTGTCTGTCTCTCTTTCTACCTACATGTCTTCCTGCCTATCTATCTATCTATCTATCTATCTATCTATCTATCTATCTATCTATCTATCTATCTATCTATCTATCTATCTATCTACCTATCAATCTATCTATCTATCTACCTATCTATATTTGAATAATGATACAGATATGTGTAAAAGAATGTGATCTAGGCCAACTGATGAGTGCTGTTTCAGTACAAAATGTGCATCTTGGAAATTGTATAACTTTTTCACATGTCTTGGGTCATATATTGCACTCCTCCACAAGATGTTAATAGTGGATAAAAACCAGCCCTAATTTGCATGAGAATAGTGAAAATTGCATTATATAAATATTATTCATTATTGGGTGAATGACTAATAAAAATTATTAATATACCCTTTCTCCTAATATTTTTTCTAAAATTTGAATTTTTCAAAAAATAGCAAATTATTATTGAAATAATGAGTACAAAAAATATAAAATCAATTAAAGTTTTCATTTTTTATTATGCCCATTTTTATAGGTTTGTCTTCTGCATCAATAAATTTATTAAAATATGTATACAAATGTTTAATTGTTCAGGAGGTCATGTGATATTTAAGTAGTGGATGTAACAATTGCCTTTAAACCAGGGTCTTCATGTATGTCAAATCTATTACTCTATATTATAATTCAGTAGTAATATAATGGATTTAGAAACTTTTTGGCAAAAAATTTATCACAGATGTTACTGAAAGTTTAAGTAAGTGGAATTACAATAAACCAACATGTAAAAAACTTATTCCTATCAGTATACAGAACATTATAAGCACATATATATATATATATATATATATATATATATATATATTATATATATATATATATATATATATATATATATACAATAGACATTAAATTAAATTATTGTCTGGAGATCATTCCCCTATCACAACATTCTCCTTTCAATTAAAGCAAACTTGTTTCTGTAGTTATATATTTAGATATTAATACAAAACTATAATCATTCTTATTAAAACAGGCAAAACTCTCCATGGTGACCATGTGATGTTTAGTAATTATAATCATTCTTCTAGTATAAGGAGAGATGTCTGTCATATAAATGAGTAAAATAACAGACATTTAGCAAGTAAAAGTTTTTTTTTTCTTTTCTATAATAAAGAATATATAAAAAATATAATTTTAACTAAATAAAAAATACATGCAGATGATAATAAAGTGACAGAATAACACATTAACGTCTGGTGCTCAAATTTAACTGATTTTCCAAGCAATGAACTATTCAAATCAGCCTCCATCAATTAATATAGTAAAAGGGTGGACTTGAGAGTTAAATTTTGATACTTCTCCTGCTCTAATATCATATAATTCCTCTTTTTGACAGGCCAATTATTTTTTTCTGTTCTTACGTGTAACCGTTATGACCCATTTTAGAAGTATTGCTTTCTACTCGTGGATTTTGATTTTGTTGAAATATATTTCAACTGGTTTATGTTTCAGTTTTATTCTCAGGTTGCTTACAGAATTTACTTTCTATATTGTCTTATTTCATTGGTGGTTGATATTACTAGATTATAATACTACATACAAAAGATTTCATGGTATATTGATTAGAACATAAACTATGCTCAAAACCTAAATAGATGATGATTCTTAATCTAGCTTAGGATGTTTTTATGGTATTTTGTTCATAGTCATAAAAGAATTGGATCAATGATGTAGCTAAAAATTTTAAACCCTTATGCAAAAAGTTTTATTTTTTTTTATTTGTTTTAAGATTCATAATATTATCTTAATAATTTATTACTCCGATGATTTGGTGTGATGATAGAGGCAGATGATAGAGCTCAAAGTTAATGAATCATGGTCCAGCGTTCACATCTATTGTTTGAACTTCTTATGAACTTTCAAGTAATAAACTATTCAATTACTTTTTTAATACTTTGTTGAATATATATAAACACAAGCATTCCTAAGACCCAAAGTCCATATTCATTACGTGGGTAATTTGTTTCACAGCAAGTTATATCCCATGCATTGCATTTAACTATTCATAATTAGAAAATAGACATCAATACTAATCCATAATACTTAACAAATATAATTAATAAATCCAATCGTCACTTCTGCTACAATGCATATGTAAGATAATAGTATAGACTACAAGTGGGGGGAGGGGAGTCCCGAAAACCTTTCAAATAGAAACAGAAGCATTTAATGATCAATAATTAAATGGGTAAAAAAAATAGCTGCTTGAAAAAAAATCCGAGTTAAATGATTTTAACATATTTATCCAGTCTAGATTTATATATCATGTTATGTACATGACATGCAGAAAACAATAAACCATCCATCTAAGAACGCTACACTATGAAATACTTAATATTATTAAAATAATAAATCCATATATGTATTTATAATAAAAAATAATAATAGTAATAATCACTAATATCTATAATAAAAAGTTCAATAATGATTTTTACTAGTTATAGTTTTTTACGTATATTTATAATTGATTTTTTTTTTCGACAATCACTGTTCTTTTACTTTACTTATAAAATTGTTTTATTATTTATTCCATAAACATTTTTTTTTTAAAATTTAAAAAAAAAAGAAAGGAAACTTAAGATAATTATGTAAAAATCAAATCGATTGCATTTTTATCAGTGTTAACTCTGTTGTTTATGGATTAGTCTCTCGAGACTTGTTGTTTATTTACATTTTATCTATATTAATTTAAATAATAGAGAATTCTGTTTATTAATTGTTTATGCAAATTTATGCAAATTATACAAATGATTCATGCCTTTATTTATAATAATGATAAAACTTTAAAAAGTATTTGCTTCTAGAAATATCTGTACAATCTAATTTAATTATATATACATATTTCATGTCTACTTTTACAATTATAAGGCCCTGGGGGGTGATGTGCTGTGATAGAGCGATAGATTCTGGAGATCAAGGCTCATAGGTGACGGTTCAGTTCTTTGTCACTTCTGCACCCAAAATTCTTATAAACTCTGAAGCAATAATGCTATTTGTTATATTGTTATGTATAATATTTCAAGAATTATTCTCATATACTGACGTTTGAGCACATTGATTAATTAATGAGAAACCCAATATGGTTCTTTTTACTTTCTCTTGTTTCTGTCTCAGTCATAGATAGTCAGAAAAATATTTTTATGATCTTAGCAGATAAATAAACTGTTATTGAGTTTGTGAAAAAAAATTTATGATGGATATATTAGATGTGCCAGAATTCTAAGATATAAATATATTTGAAATTCAGTTTCATCACAGAAGTTGATATAATATCATTAGCATACATGATTCAAAAAATGTTTTTTTAAAAAAACCAACATCATCATCATTATTAATAAAAATAAAATTTTCTCTTTAAAATTACAATTCTAAATAATCTTTCATATATAAAAAATTTAATAAAATTGTTCTCTATCTTTTTTTGTTTTATATTATTATTATTATTATTATTATTATTATTATTATTATTATTATTATTATTATTATTATTATTATTATTATTATTATTATTATTATTATTATTATTATTATTATTATTATTATTATTATTATTATTATTATTATTATTATTATTATTATTATTATTATTATTATTATTATTATTATTATTATTATTATTATTATTATTATTATTATTATTATTATTATTATTATTATTATTATTATTATTATTATTATTATTATTATTATTATTATAAAACGTTTCAAAAAACGAAAGATATTGCTTTATGAAGATCATAATAAAAGTTTGTTGATCTCAGAAAGCTGGATTTTTGAAGCAAGGCTTCTCACATATGAAAAGAGAAATAGGTTTTAAAATTAGGGGATTAAGGCGGGCATGAGTTTAAAATATAATTGTTTTCCTTTGGTTTGAATTTTAGAATATGGATCTGTATTTGGAATCAGTTAAGAGATATTTCAAAATTAATTGTTTATGAAAATTTTTAAGTATTAAATTAAAAGAATTATCTATCCTATCCATTAGAAGAAAAATGAGAGATCTTAAAATTTTATATAATTTGTGAATAAAAATTATATTATAAAAATTTCAAATATTTTTAATAATTGTTTATAAAAATAATTTATTTATTTTATATTAAGGTTTGTGTTAAATATTAAAATTTTCACCTTTGTTCTTTGTATATATATATGATTTTATTAATGAAAATATTTTTTTTAGTTTAAAAAATTTTTATTATTTGTAAAAAGTATGGTATAATTATATTATTTTTATTTTTTATTTATGTATATATTTATGTATATTATTGTATAGTTTTATATGAATTTGTAATTGGCTTAATGCTGTAGTTTTGTACGATAAATAAATTGAATTGAATTGAATTGAATTATTATTATTATTATTATTATTATTATTATTATTATTATTATTATTATTATTATTATTATTATTATTATTATTATTATTATTATTATTATTATTATTATTATTATTATTATTATTATTATTATTATTATTATTATAATAATAATAATAATAATAATAATAATAATTTAATTTAATTTATTAAACATATAATCTCCTTGTGATAAATAAATCACGCATGGAGCTTAACAAAAATACATGTGCAAATAAAATAAAAAAACATTATTATACAATAAAATAATTAAATAGAAATAAAAAGTTTTGATTATCATCAATTATAATCCAGTTCATAATGAATTTTCTCAAAGTTTTCCTTGATAGGTCATTAACATTAAATCCAATGTTTCTTATAAAAATATTATAAAATCTTGGACCAAGATAACATTTCTGATATCTGCAATGAGTTTTAAAGTACACTGGTTCAAATAATAAATCAAAATCACTTGATCTAGTCACCATTATTGATGAAGAATTATTTTTATTCACTTTTTTGTATTTAAAATAATAACACAAAATATTCACTAAAAATAATTGATGAATAGTTAAAACTCCAGCACACTTAAATAATTCAAGTCTTGGCAAATCCAAAGGTTTAAACAAAATAATTCTTAATGTAAAATTTTGTAGTGTTTGCAACGACTTCAAAAAATATGCTGCAGTGCCACCCCATAATGTTATACCATAACAAAGTTCTGCTTAAGAAAATTTGTTTATATATACTTAATAGGACATATTTATTCAAACAATCTCTTAATCTATAAAAAAGAAAATTAAATTTTCTTAATTTTACTTGAAGCCAAAGAATATGTTTATCCCAATGTAAATACTCATCCAAAACCAAGCCAAGGTAAGAAATTGTTGAAGTCCTGGTAATTTTCTAACAAGATGTTTTATTAACATAAGGCAATTGAATTAACAAGTCTTTTGCTGGAATATTTTTAAGAGAATACATTATGTAATTACATTTATTAATATTTAGCAGCAATTTATTATTGTTCATCCATTGTATAATTTTAAATAAATCTTCATTCACAAGTTTCTCAAGTAAACTATATGAAGCTGCTGAAGTAACCAAAGCAGTATCATCTGCAAAACAAAAAATGTTAGAATGAAGAGAAAGATCAAGCAGATCATTAATATAAACAGTAAATAACAATGGACCCAGGACTGAACCTTGAGAACTCCATATCTAATTATTTCAGAATCACTCAAAAAATTATTAATTTTCACAAATTGGCTTCTATTACTTAAATAAGATTTAAACCATTCAAGCATAGTATTCCTTATGCCACAATGGTGTAACTTAATTATTAATATATCATGTGAAACACAGAAAAATGCTTTCCACAAATCTAAATAAATGCCTATAGTTTTGTAACCTTTTTTAAAGATTCAGTGATGACTGAAACATGTTCAGATAAAGCCAGTTCTGTAGATCTTCCTGGCAAAAACCCAAATTGATTGTTTGAAAATAAATTATATTTTTGAAAAAACAAAACAATTCTGTTTTTTACACACATTTCCAAAATTTGAGACAATGTTGATAAAATAAAAATTGGCCTGTAGTTTTCCAAACATTCCCTATCTCCACTCTTAAAAATAGGTGTAACAACAGCAGATTTTAAACAATCTGGAAATATACCTAAATCAATAGAAGAATTAAATAAAAAAGATAAAATTGGTAAAAGAATGGAAACATTTTCAATTAATATTTTTACAGAAATACAATCCAAACCAATACATTTCTTATGTCTCATTTTATAAAGAGAATCTAAAATTTAACAATCTTCAATCTCTTTAAAAACAAAAGAATTCAGGATAGATTTCTCATATTGAAAAACATGAGAACTGCAATTATTGTCAAAACTATTCATTAACAATTCCACACTATGTACAAAATATTGATTGAAATGATCAGCTATTAGTTTTGAATTATTTAAAACATCAATAGATATTTCATTAATCTTTAGTTTAGAAATTTGTGAAAATTCTTCTTTAAAAATAAATTTTTTAACAACAGTCCAAAAGTTGCTTAATTTAGTTGATTTTAAAGAATCAATTTGAGTTGAATAGAAAATCAATTTAGCTTTGACTATATCTTTCTTTATTTCTTTATCAAGAACCTTTAGCTGAACTTTAAATTCTTCATTAGCAGGAAACCTTTTGAAAAGCTTGTACAATTTATTCTTTCTGTTAACTTTTGATATTAACTCATTTGTAATCCAATCATGTCTCTTCAGATCTTTCTTCTTTATATATTTTATAAAAGAACAATAATCTATAAACTCCTTCATCTTGTCAACAAAGAATGAAAATGCACAATTTACATCATTCAACTCAAAGATTAAATTCCAATCATATTTAGTAATTAAGGATTGCAAACGATCATGAGATAAAAGTTTAAAACACTTTTTACTATGAGAAAAATTCTTTTCAAAAGTAACAACAATTCCTCTGTTATCTGTAAGACACCAATCCAAAAAAGATGTTTTCAAAAGAATATTTTCAGGACATCTAGCAAAGACGTGATCAATAAGTGAAGATGATGAAGATGTAACACATGTAGGATGAAATAAATATTGAATAAATTCAAAAAGTGACAGCATATTTAAATAATGTTGAGCAACAACAGAAATTTCACCAGAAATATCAATGTTCAAGTCACCAACAAGAATAATGAATTTATCATTTAATTTAGTAAGCACATCACCAAGTTCATCACTAAAGCTTTCAACTGTATGACTGCAAGACCTATACAGAGCAATAAGTGTTAATTTGTCTGAACCTAAAATGAAATTTAAAACAAAACATTCAGAAGAATCAAAAACTGCATCAATAGAAGTCACACAAAGCACTGATTTATAATGAACTAAAACTCCACCTGACCTATTATTAATTCTAGAATTAGTAATTGATGTATATCCCTCTAACTCATACAGTCCTTTTTCACATTCCTTAATCCAGATCTCAGACAAAATTATATCAAATGAATAATCAAGTGAATGTAAAAGAATTAACAACTCATCAAAGTGTTTCCTCACACTACGAATATTTATATAAAAAATCTTAAAATTTTCAATAGCAAAATTATCTTTTTCTGTAACAATATTTTTAAAAGATAATCCATGTCATAAATTATTATTATTATTATTATTATTATTATTATTAATAATAATAATAATAATAATAATAATAATAATAATAATAATAATAATAATAATTATTATTATTATTATTATTATTATTATTATTATTATTATTATTATTATTATTATTATTATTATTATTATGTAGCAAAATAGCTAAATAGCTGATGTTTCAATAAAATATCAAGTACCTTCCTCTGAGCATCCTCTTTCTCAAATCATAGGAATGTGTGTGAGATTTAAAATCGTTTTTATCTTTTTCTTTCTCCTCATATTTAAATTCTATTGGTTGAGAAGTTTTAAATTTTATTTTGTCTTCCAATAGCTTCTTCCAAATGTTGTTAATCTTCTTTAATTCACACCTTTCCTCTTGGGCCTTTTAAAAATCTCTATAGCTTCTCTTAGCAATCTCTGGTCATATTGTTCAGTTTTTGTTAGAATATTTGTTTTTCATATACAATTAATTAATCATGACATCAATTTTGATAAAACAAATATTCTAGCAAAATCTGAACCATATGACCAGAGATTGCTAAGAGAAGCTATAGAGATTTTTAAAAGGCCCAAAGGCATAAATGAAAGGTGTGAATTAAGAAAGATTAACATTTGGAAGAAGTTATTGGAAGACAAAATAAAATTTAAAACTTCTCAACCAATAGAATTTAAATATGAGGAGAAATGAAAAGATAAAAATGGTTTTAAATCTCACACGCATTCCTATGATTTGAGAAAGAGGACATTCTGAGAAAGATATTTGATATTGTACTGAAACATCAGCTATTTAGCTATTTTACTACATGGAATATCTCAAAAATAATAATAATACAAAATCATCATTTATCCATGAAAATATTAGAATTAACATTATAATAATGTATATATGAACTTCTTTGGTATTACCCACAAAAAAGAAGTCAAACCATTGGAAATGTGTATAATGTATTGGAATATATATGGATTCATAAAAATAAAACGTTTTTTTTTTTAAAAAAGGGAAAATAATAATTTTAATATTTTTTTATATATATGAAAAAACTATAAGATTACACTCAAGAAGAACAAAGTAGTGCTTCTTAGATATGAAACTGTTTGACTGAAGTTATTTTAAAAACAGTTTAGATACAGAAAACCATTGATTACCATTCTTATTTATACTTTACACCTCTGAAAATAATTTCTCATTAGAAAACAGAGATATATAATATAGAAAACTATCTTTTGATGATTTTTTAATGAAACATTTATGCTAATATCAAATATAAACATTCTGGGTAGAAAGTAATAAAATGTTGCAGATCATCTACTTCTCCTTATGGATATTATATCAAAGAGATGGTCAAATAAGGATATGAATTTGGTAAAATTTTGTTTCTGTGAAAAATCACAATTTTTTTTTAATAAAGTGATAAAGAAAATGAGTTTTGGCAAATATCCTGATAAAAGGAAATAATATTCAAATGAAAAAATATGAATAGGATAAGGATAAAAGATATTATAGCAGTTGAAAAACATAATAACTAGTAGCAAAAAAATATTTTATTACAATTGTTTTTTCAATTTTCAAATATATGTATTGAATAGATGTCTGATTAATAGAGAGAGATTAACTTGCACCGTTTTCTTTAGATAATATTAGATAAATATCTTTTTATCAGTAGATATTTATTTAACTTGTTTATGAATTGCTATTTGACCACAAAAGAAAAAAAAAATTAAGGCAGTTTGTGACTTGAAAAAATTCCAAAGGTACATCTAATCCAAATTCAAAATCTATATAGATAAAATATATTTATTGAATCTTTCAAAATGAAATATATAATCAGACTGAAAGTTTGTGGTGTAGATATTTTAGTTGTAGTTGCATAAAAATGTATGCTCAGTTGCTTAGAATGCAATGTAATGCTCAAGAGCCGTGTTGCTTTTTATCATTATCATCAATCATTATCAATCCACTGCAGAATAAATGTCTCTTCAAGTTCAATCCATCTTCTCCAATCTTTAGTTTATCTTCTCCACATCATCCCTGCACACTTTCTTATTCCATCCATCTTACATGTGGTCTCTTTCTGAATCTTTTACAATCTAATCAGTAATTTCTAACATTTAAATCTGCTATTATTATTTTTAAACTAAACTTGCAGGATAATGTATCTATAAAGGCATTATATAAACCAAGACATTAGTGATTTAAATATATCAATGATTTTAAAAAAATTGTAAAGAAATCATCATCATCTCCATATGCAGATAGTTTTGACACAGTAATTTTACAAAAGAATCATATTTCTGAATTGATTTACAAATAGTTGATTGATTCTATTTCAATCCTTTATTTATGTCTTATTCCAACTGTATTACACCTATAACTTTGTACATGAATGCATAGTTTGTTGTCTTGGATCAGATATTTTTGGAACTTATGTAAGTCTAAATTTGTAAGTCTAAAATAAAATGAATTACTACTCCTAAAAAATATGTTGAATGTAGGCAGATGATCATGCAGTGTTTTTTTTTTGGTCCTTACTACACTTCTCAAAGAAGACATAATATATATATATATATATATATATATATATATATATATATATATATATATATATATATATATATTGTGCAGTCTCATTGGAAAAGCAAAATTTAACCTTGTTAGTTGAATCCAACCTATCGATTGTAGTTCCAACTACACATCGTGCAACACGTTGGGCGAACACACAATCTAACCTCCCCCACCGCTCTCGTCCTCTCCATCATTTATATACTGTTTAAAATTTACGAGTTCTAGCTCAGTTTAACAAATAAATAAATGAAATATTTAAAATTAATTAAAATGATTACTAGCTCTAATTTTTACAATACAAATATGGTTATATTTGTAAAATAAATTAACAAATATTTACTATTTTCATGAGACATGGAGTGACGACACAGGGAAGGAGATAGACTACATTGAGATATTATCCACATGATACTATCTCAATGGCATAAGAACACTATTCCCCCTTTTACTATACTAAATAACTAACTTATAGTATTCTTACGACTTTCTAAGCTCTTTTCACAACAACTAAAATAATAATCATGTCTTAATATTCTTTGTAATAAGAATCTAGCTCAATTAAATAAAATTAAGTAAATAAATAGAATAAATAAAATAAAATAAAATCTCAGGTTCATAAATTGGACTCTAACTGATTTAAAATTACGGTAGTAAACTATGAAAAGGGAATTTTATGTCATAATTTACTACGCAGTAACTAACAATAATAAATAATAATAATAACAACAATAGTATAATATAATCTTATTTCTTCCTAAATGAAATAAATAATTACGTACGTGGTAGTATTTTAATTAATCTGACAACAAAATACGTGTGGCAACATTAGCATATATTTTAAGGTAATATTGTGGCAACCAACTTATGACCAATAAATGATATAACTATGATCCCTTAATTTTATTACACAAATAAATTTTCAAAATCATTATAACACTTTTAGGTTTACCCTTTTTTTGTGCAAAACTATATGTCTGTTTCAATTATAAATGTATTGTGATATCATGCATCCATGTGGAGAAATAATAACGAAGACACAAAGCTTTAAAATAAATTTACAACAAAGTTTATTAATAATATAACAAATAACAGTATTTTACATTATGTACATGGATATCCTTACTCTCCTATCATAAAATCATTTTACTAGTTTATAAAAAATGAAATCAAACTTCTACTTATCGTTTTCTAGTTAACTCTTATCTTTTAAATACTTAAGAAAATACAGTATTATTATTATTGGATTTCTTATTATGGTTCGCTTGTACAAAATGTATTTATTATATAATTATCATTAACATTTTGTATCCCTACTATTATTAAAATTATATTTTTACAAAATTACATTCGTAGTAAACATTCTCTAAAACAATAAAATTCTATTTTTATATTGGTTGTATGGAATCCTACAGATTCGAAAAACATTCTTCTACATTTGGTATTAAGTTTTATTGTTCATTATACGATGTTTATTAATCTAATATATTCATTCAAGCCTTACTTCGGATGATAATTACAATCATTAACATACCATGCACAAGTATATGTTTATTACTCATTATTGAATTATTTTCTTAATAAATATGCAATATTTATTTTCTAAAAATTATTTAAAACATTAAAATTTCATTATCACTTTTAAAATGAAACTTTGTTTAGATTTCTCTTTGTTAAAATATTACATTCATTTCCGAATTAATTTTAAACTGTATTATATGATTCTTTCTCTCTTTATGATATTTTGTACTTTCACTTTTAAAGTTACACAATTCTAACACATTCCAGTAAATAACTATTCTCACCTAAACAATAACATATCTACAATTCTATTTTATCCATTATTTCTTTGAAAATATCTTTCTGATGATGCAGATTCACGAAACAAGGATAGCGAAAATAGATGCACAGGATCAAAAATATAACTAGAATATTATCCGTCGTAAACCTTGACAATAATGGCACAGTGAATTAAAAACACTATAGAGGAGTGACCTTTATCTGTCTACCAACCTCTATTATAGGAGTGATGCTAAAGCTATTTCTTCAGCTTTATATAACATCAAAAAGTTTAAAAGATACACAAAAACACTGTCCAAACTATATGTGTTCAGTGATAGGGCTTAGTTAGCTATACTGAAATCACACAAACTAACTATGATCCTAATACTTTATTTTTCTTATTTCTTAACAAAACATCATCTTGGTTTTCTCTACACTAGTACTACCAAGTCACTATCCGATCTTATTTCTCATGATTTTTCTATACAGTACATCGACAAATTCATATCTGCATTTCTAACAATAATAAAATTCATTTTATTTCAAAACTATACCGCTGTTCCTTAAGAAAATCTTTTACTACTTTTTCTCGTATATTTATCATATACAAACTATTTTAAAATATCTAAATACTTTGCAACATGAAAGTTCAAAAGAATCACACAATTGTTCTATTAACTTATATTATTAATTATACTTTAAATAACTTATTGCATGCATATTTAAAATTACTCCTATCTCAGAATATGTTTTAAATGTTGTATAAAATGTGTACTTATAATTTTAAAACTTTCACACATCATTCTTAATCAATAGATGATCTAAAAAAAAATACATTATGCATTATGAATAAATATCAAAATTACCAAAACGATCTTTATCTTCTCGATCATGTTCTGTAGGCTTCACCATCCCATTAATTTTTGTAGATCTTAGACTTCCATACATACTTTATTTTTAAAACAATATTTCTATCATTCTATTAAGCTATTATATTTAAATCTCATTATTATTAAATTTATGTTTATATGTTTTCCCTAATCTCACATAGCATTTTATATTTTAAATATAATCAGTAAAAATATTTAAATTATATTTACGGTACTTCTTTATCGAACTTGCTTGAAAATCGTTCATATTAAAGCTAAAAAAAAATATTTTATTTCTTCTTCAGTCACTTAATGTTCTATTTCAAAGTAAAACAATTCCTACTCTGTTTAATAAATATTCATAGATGACAATCCTTGGTTTTCACAATATTGTATACAATTATTAATGCATGATATTCTCTTCTATTATTGTCTGCTAATATTTTCCCGCGCGACTTCTCCGATGCATCCTCTGGGTACTTTTATTTAAATATTTAATAAATTTTTTTATTTTCACGGATCCATTTTCACTCAGTAATCTAATGTTATGTTTTTCTTTTAAATCAAGCATTTCTTCCATTGAATACTTTACAATATTTTCTCTGATTAAATAAAGTTTTCGGCTCCTTTTCTCTAAAACATAATAACTCTTTCATATTCTTCTATAACTTTTTCTTTATTTTAAAATTCTGATACTATATTTTTAACAATGTTTTCCTTTAAAAGATAAACATTCTTTCTTCGTCATAATTTTCTTTATAATAAAAAAATGCATATTAAATTTTTCCATAGAGAAGAATAAAATAACTTTAAATTAGCCTTGTAAAATTGGTGCGTCATAATTTTTCTGACGGCAAGTAACTTCTCTCTTAAATTTTCGTATAGCGTCCCATTTATATCTCTTTGAGTTATAATAATAAGTTTCCGGTTGAGCATAAATAAAGTTGTATTAAGACAATTTCCAAATATTTTTCCTTCAGCAATATTTTTAAGTATTTTTCCTTGTACTTCCATCTCTACTGTAGGTTTTTTGGTTAAACTCGAATAAAATTCCCTGGTAAGATAACTTTTAAAATTAGCAATCCATGTAGATACAGTCAAAATATATTATATGTTACAGAAGAACTCTTAAAATAAATACGAAATTTAAAATTTATATTACTTTTCCAGCTACGGTGTTATCAGCTACAAAATGTGTTACTTTCTCTTTCACTTTCACATTCCTTCTCCCTCCTGCTTCGTATAATTCTTATATTTTGTCTGCCAATTTACCTCCGTTGATTGGTTAATAACTTTATTTTAGCGTGAACAAATTTTACACATTTAGTTATATAACAGATTAGACTTTTAAAAATAAAGAATTGATGACGTAATGTCTCAAAATATTATTTAGACTAGTATTTTTAAACTTCAATTTTAGTTTCATCAAAATTATTTAAACTTTAAAAACAATTATTAAAACAATATTTAATATTTTAACTTTTACTTTAATGATCGATGGCAATTATATTCTAGTTTCAAATTCACAAACTTTATTATTATTTTAACAAGCATGTGTGTGAAGGTATATAATATACAGTCACGTGTTTACTAACTTTATCAAATGATTTTTTATTTATGTCTCGGTCTGAATTACCAAAACTGATATATTTTATAAAAATTTGGAAAATAATTAAAACTTGTAGAACTAAATATAATTCTCACCATCCCAAAGTTTATTTTAAAATATACTCTATTAGTTTTGACTATTAAATATAATTATAATACTACATATAGCGTTTATTTAATTTATTAGTTTTAAAATATTATACTCAAATTATTAATATGCTTTTTAACTATCTATAGCTGTATTATTTTATATGGCCAGCTTTTACAACCATAAGCAAGGATATCATTAAGCTTTATTTAACTGTTTTCTCTTAAAATAATCTATTACTTTTTTATATACCTGGTATTTTCAGCTTTAAATTGTACTATAAAATTTAATTATCCTACTATTATTTATATATCATACAAATATAACTTAAAATTTAAAATTTTTTAGTAATTGACCTTTCTACCCTACCATGACCTACAGACAAGGGCACAATATATATATATATATATATATATATATATATATATATATATATATAAAATTTAGGAACATATACCAAAAATCTGATAGAACTTGCCAACATTCAACATTATGTAGCTGACTTGATAAAAGCAGGCCATTACAGAACTCATATGCATAGATATATAGAGAAATTGAAAACCAAAATAATTCATAGAATGAGCAATAGTAAAAGTACTAAAAGTTGGAATGCTCTACCATATTTATAACATAAGGTAATAAAATAGCACAAATGTGATCAGAAAAAATGTAATGTCGAATTCAGAATCTCCATAAATTTAAACAAGCTTATGAACAACAACACAACAGAAAAATTTTTAACACTGGACTAATTTAAGACTGTCCATATATACATTATGGTGAGATCAGAGCAAATCTTAGACCTAAAATGACTCAATATTTACTAATGTACAAAAAATCTAAGATTAAGTCTGAAACTGCTAATTGTCTTGAATATCATGAAATAGAGTATGAGCCATAATTGTAACCCAAGGGTGAGCAGTTCATTACACAAAATGGATATATAATGATCCAAAAATCAAATAGCATTCAAATCAGCAAAAAATTAATGTTCTCAGCAGACTGACCATGAATATAATGTAAATGTGTTGAAAGTATACTTAATACAATAAATGTTACTAAATTTTATATTTACTTTCAAAAATTAAAACTTTATTTACACATTAGAGTGGATACAAAAGAAATCAATGATAGGATAAAATTATGTCAATAAGAAAGTTTCAATGTATACATATGAATGTGGTATGCAAGCCATGTATATAAAAAATCAAAAGTTGTATTAGATCAATAACATAGTCTCAAGAGCAGCATAAGAAAATCATGATAGTTAATTAATGCAAGTATGAAAGAAACATAAATAAATATAAATAAATTCAAAGATTACATTAATGCCTTAAGGCAGTGCATCATATGCTTAATTAGCTAGGAATATAAAGTAAGTCAAACTTATGTATAAGGTTTGGAAATTCCATTGATTAATGATTATCCTGGCCCAAAGAGTAACGAGGACTATAACAATATTTACAAGTTGATATAGGTAAATTAATTGTACAGTATGTAACTAATGCAAAGTTTGGATATTAAATATATAGGATGTATGAAAGATCTACATAGTTAAAGTTTAGTTTATTCTTAAGTGAAAGATGGGATATATTATTTATTCAGGGTATAGGAGAAAGTTCAAGTTTCAGGCCTAAGAAATACATGAATTAGAACTCTAGCCTCATCTGGCTCCAGGTTTGGTCAATTAGCCAGGGCTGACAAGTTCATTTATCCTCATCTTTTATCTTGTAGAGGGATTTGAAAAATCGATTAACCATTGAGTCATCACAGCCATGATCAAATATCATGCTACATCTGGCAGTCCAAATTGAGAAGTTAATGAAAGTGGCCAGTCTTATTGTTCCGAATTGATCCTTTTTAATTGCTGCATTAAGAGAAAGGTTAGCTGGGTCATTGCCATTTATTCGATCTAATGCTATATTATGGAGATAAGTCCACAAATCACATTGATCCAGAATGTGGCCAATTGACTTCTTCTGTTTGTTATATAGGGGACAAAGGGGGTTGATGTAGTAACCCCTTTGGTAGTGGAGAAAGAAACTCTGTTTTAATATTTTTTTACATTATAATAGTTAGAATGGCAGATTATCAAAATGTATTTATATATAAATGACATAAGTGTATATAATGAAAATCACTAAAATATATGACTATACCTCTAAAACTATCTAAATATATAAACCCTTAATAACTTTATAAATTTTAGGCTATTGGGATAAAAATATTAAAAAATTTAAAATGGCTGTCAAACACATAGGTGCATTTGATGCAAAAGTTCTCATTGAAGAGAGTTCTAAGTCAGCAACTTGACTGAAACTGACAATTTAATAGTGTTATATTATATGTTCATTAAATTCCCCTAGGATACTATAAATCATTCTGAAGTACAGTCAATGAATTGAATTAGTGCTTTTAAAAGCTCTACTATATTTCTCATTGACCTTTTTTTAAATTACTACAATAAAAAACATTTTATACTTTTACTTGAATTATTTCCAAAAATTTTTCAGATTATACTTTTGGTGATTTATTAACTACTTACAATGAGATTTGCTGTAACAAAAGTTTTCAGAATAAACAAATTGTCCAATGAACATTTTTCACAACAGAAACAAATGCATATAAAGAAGACTAAAATAACTGGCATCTTTAACACATAGGGCTTAATTTACCATTTGGAATCACTTATTTGTGCCTTTAACAGTGAAAATATGCTGCATATTATTTTTTTAATTCTTTGTTCCATATTAGAATAATTTTGACTGCGAGCTTGCTAACTAAGAATTAACATCAAACTATTTCTGCTTTTTACTGTTTTAAAATGATACATTGGAAAAGACTCAGTGTGAGAAGTGAAGCAAAACTTTATAATCTTTGAATTTGAATCCATATTATATATAGAAAATCATACTATCAAGTAGATAGTTGCCCTTGTACTACCAAGACAATACAATAGCTATCGATGGACTATGATGGACTATCTAGATCAGAGTGCCAAATTAATAGAGCATGCAAAAGCAAGTTTTTTCCACTTGTGATTTATATATGAATGTTATTTAAGTATTATATATATTGTACTTACCAAAACTGAGTTTAATTTTAATATGTGTTATAAGATTAAGAATATTTTTTTTATATATTTTCTAAATAATGTTAAAAAGGTTACATTAATATAGAGAGCATTGAAGTGGTTGCTATGACAACAAAATGTTAGGGGAATGTATAATTATTATTATTATTATTATTATTATTATTATTATTATTATTATTATTATTATTATTATTATTATTATTATTATTATTATTATTATTATGCTGATGATGACATAAAATAATAAATTAATTTTATTCATTTAAAAAGAACACATGTAAATAATGAAGTTTGTAACTATAGTAAAACATTACTATTTCTTTAATCTTTTTATTTTTGTTTATTACAGTCATAATTAGTATGTCACTACATTATTAAAACATATTTAATATTCTGAACATGTATATTTTTGTATATATTATATATGTAATGTTTAAGTTCAAATAATATGTATAAAGTATATGCTTTAACACAGTATTATGAGAATGTATTTTAAATTATTATAGTTTGTATTAAGTTAAAAAATATATATGTTTTCAAAGTGTAAATATTTTTTGTATAATCATTGTGAAATATTATATATATTATTATTATTTTAATTGTGGTAAAAGAAATTTTGTTTTCAGAATGCAGGATGAATCTAAATTTAATATTTGAGTGAAAAATGAGCTTAATCTTGGTTTCAATGATGAATATGATGTCAGTTAGTACAAAGGCATAAATAAGACTGAATAATTCAAAATTGCTCTCTAATATTTTGACTCTCATTGAAGCAAGTCAGGGCATTTTTATATATTTTATTTTATAAGTGTTTATTTGATAATTAAGAAATAATGATGTAGAAAAGGAATATATTTGTTTGGAAAACCATCTGATTTTTTGAAGCACTTGTCAGGGGATGGAGAAAGAAAACTCTTAAATTCAAATTCATTTTAATTTTTTTTCTGCCGAAAGATGATTGCCAGGAATAAGCAAAACATTTTCATTATAAAACATCGAAATTAATAATATAATGCTATATATGTAAATTGCCTCTCCTTAAAGATATTTTACTATGGTGATGGATTATTTCAATATATGATTTGAATCAATTTATTTATGGATGACCTATGTTATAAATGGAAGCCAGCAAATGTTTTATTATACCAAAAATAATACTTAAAGTATATTGGGAATTTGATAACATATTTTTTTGGATAACTATTCATAATATATTCTACTTTGATTAGATTAATAAATCATATTGAATTATTTGAAGCTTACACGATGAACATTTGAACTATTGTGTTTCTTTGGAATATGTACAAGGATTATATTTATATATTCAGGTTGTATTTAAATGTGTATTTTATTTATTTACTTATTTGTACTGTATTTTATTAATATTATTGGTTATTATATTGTAAGTTGATAAATTGTTTGTCCATATATATATATAGAAGAAAGTTAAATCCTAATTTACATTTAAAAAATTATTTTCTAAACTTTAATAGTTATAATTTTAGTTTTAATTACAATGTGTTTGTTCGTTGATCGCATGTTATCCTTCAATATGAAGATAGTTAAATCCTAATTTAAATTAAAAAAAACTTTAATTGTTATAATTTTAGTTTTAATTATGATGTGTTTCTTCATTGATCGCATATTATCTTCAATATGCAGGTTGTAAATATTAAAAACTTCAATGATTACATTCCAACAATTATTTATTAATATTATATTTTATAAATAAAGTAGACGAATAAACATATCTATTGTTTTAATTTATTTTAATAGATTATTATATTGAGGATATTATATGATTTTCATTAGATTTCTTGCATTTTAAATTGGGCATGTGAGCAACAACTTTTTCGTTTTACATGAATTCTTTATATTATATATTAGACATAAAATAGGCATATAGGTATGCATAAAATGAAGTATATACTTGAAAATATTTAACTGGAATGTATTTTAAAAACGATTCATTATTTATTTATTATTTTTATGAATAAATATTAAATCAGTTAAACAAATTCAGTAATTATTTTATTTAATTATGCATACCTATTGGCTAATGTAATTTTAATATTTAATTATGCATACGTATTGGCTAATGTAATTTTAATATTTAATGGCTATATATTGATTTATACATTACATTTATTACATTAAATAATTATAAAATAGCCAAGAAATTAGCTATTGGATTGGTAAGTGCATATATTATTATATTCTATTTTCTTTTATATTTATTCAATATATTATTACTATTATTTAACTTAGGTGAAATTAATATAATGAATTAGTATTTGGTAATAAGAAGAAGTATATATTTTATATTATAATATAGTGATTTGTTATGATTAGATATTTGGTAACTGATCAAACGATCATTTTAAATATTTTAGCGGTTATATATAATAAATATTTGGGGGGGGGGTCATATTTAAGCTAGTTTAATAATTTATAAAGTATAAATATTTTAGTACATTCAAAGCAAATAAAGGTTTTTATAATTAGATGCTAGAATAATTTTAAATTATCACTTATCGGATATTTATTACAATAATTTATTCTAGTTTAATAATTTATAAAGTATAAATATTTTAGTACATTCAAAGCAAATAAAGGTTTTTATAATTAGATGCTAGTATAATTTTAAATTATCACTTATCGGATATTTATTACAATAATTTATTATTTGATTAGAAAGATAATAATTTTATGTTTGATTAGAAAGATAATAATTTTGTGTAGTTATAAAATTGATAGTTGTATACATTGAGATTGATATTTGGTTATACTAACTAGAATGATTTAGTTTTTAAATTTGAAGTTCATTAATATAATCTACTGTTAATTTATTAATAAGCTTCTAATAATCACTTGATTTAAAATTTAATGTGTTGGCTTTCATTTTTTTTATATCATTTTAATTCGATGCAAGTTGCAGGGTATGACAAATAAGTTGAATATTGAGCATTTTGTTTCATTACAATTTTAGCGTTTTAGATATATTGATTTATTACAATTTGGCATTTTCAATTGAGGGATTGAATATGAACTAATTGACAAACCTTGCAAACCATACTTATATTATTACGATTTGGTGCCTCAATTCATGAGGCATACTAAAGTCTTTCTTTCCATCTGTTTAATATTTTTATACCATACTATATATATATATATTATACCATACTATATATATATATATATATATATATATATATATATATATATATATATATATTATAAGGGACTTAAACTCAGACTTTGAATCTTCCCACAGCTATCCAATCCATCTTATACAACTGATGCACATGATCACATACAGTGAAAAAAAATCAATGAATCCAATATACAAATTTTATGCTAAACCAGCACTCATCAGTTGATCCATATCACCATCTCACACATATACAATCACTGCTCAGTTTATATTAAGATAGAAAATCTTTAAACTTTAATGTACTTCAATCTTTTCCACTCTCAGACTCTTCAGCCATTCTTATCATTGAAAATCCAAGGATGAAATTATTACCTATTGATGCCAATGTTATTGTCATACCCATGCTGACCTTAAGTCAGTTTGACCCTTCCCACATAGGACTTTAATATGTTCATTTAATTATATTTAAATATTATATATATATATATATATATATATATATATATTTACAATTATATTTAAATATTATATATATATAATGAAATTGCTTGTGACTTAGGATATTATGTGATATTCATATTCCATAGATGACAGATTTTTGATCCAGATATAATTCTTGAATCTTGCAGAAAGGCAATATATTTGTTAATATATGTTTTGAGTATAATCCACAACATAATAAGCAAAAATTAATAATAAAACATAGTAATCAATCAGTTTGCCTTGAAAACATACTGTGACTATTCCATTAGTTTATTAAGCTTTGTTGGTGTGCTGTCATAAGTTAGGGTGAATAATATTCAAACATCAGTGAATGATAAAGATTAACGATCTTCTATTCTTTAATTATGCTCTCTATCTTTATGAGATTTCATTTGTGGATGTTTCTGGAAACCAGAAGTGGAAATAAATCTAGCTTACCATATTTTAACGCATCTATAAATTATAATTTTTATCTTATATAAAATATATAAAAAACTTTCATTTTTTATTCTTATAAAATGCTTCATAAAGATGGCTGTACTTTCTATCTTTATTTTTTAATGTTTCCACTGTTCTGTTTATTTTGTTTATTTTTTCTTAATATTTTACTATTAAATAATTCTATTACATAATATTGATAGAGAATGCTGATGGTTGCTTTTCATTTAGTTCTGTCAATATCAAATAAACATTAATAGAGAATGATGATGATTATTTATCACTTAGTTCTGTCAGTATTAAATTTTATTTCAATATGCATAAAGAAAAGCTGTTTCATATATAAAGTAACTTTACAAATAGATAGAAAGTCAATAATATGATGAATAGAAATCAGTTGAGTCTCATGATGTAAGAATAATTTTATATAATTGTCTAAAAATACATTCTTCTTCACTATTACATGAGAATCTTGTGATGCAGAAGTAACACAATATAATATGAGTTTAATCTGAGGTAAGTGAATTCTTTTCAAGAGGTTTAGGATTTTTTTTATCAGATAGCTGGTTTATAACCAAACTATTCTTGGTCAGTAAACAGATATTTACCTATTCGTAGAGTGCAAAATAAATATTAAAAAAAAGCCAAAATCTTAATATTAAGCTATTGACAACCCATCAAATTCTATCTTTTCTTTTATAACCAATCTAGCCAAACATCTATTCTTGGTCAGTAAACAGATATTCAGCTATTCTTAGAGAGTAAAATACATATTAAAAAAATAGCCCAAAAGCTTAATATTAAGCTATTGACAACCCATCAAATTCTATATTTTCTTTTATAATCAATCTACCCACCCATCTATTCTTGGTCAGTAAACAGATATTCAGCTATTCTTAGAGAGTAAAAAAAAATATCAAAAAATAGTCCAAAAACCTTAATATTTAGCTTTTGAAAACCCATCAAATTATATCTTTTCTTTTATGCTTCCTTTACAAGATATTGCTGGATAGGTTTTTGACCTGTAATAAATTGCTTTACCCTTTTTTTTACTATTCCATTCATTTTCACGGAGATATTAACATATTTATACATAGTGAAAGGCATGTTTAATACCAAATGAGTGAATTTCTTCAGTTTGAATGAAAACAGAAATCTGATAAATGTTTTGAGTACCACCAGTGGCAAACAAGAAAAGAAAAAATGGAGACAAATCTAATTAAACAAAATTTTACCATCTGCAGTCAACTATACAGTCTCCATTTCCTATTTAATGAAATAACAATGGGTTTCTGATTTCAGCAGGTGCCATAAATGGCTTTACTAAGATAATTAAATTGCATTGGGAGAGAGGGGTAGCTTGCTAATTGAAATATAAATTTAATTAAAAATTCTAAAGCTAAAAAATAAAAACGATTCATCATTTTATACAAATATTCTTCGTTCTACAATATTAAAATAGATATTTAGATTATAATAATGAATAAGAAATAAAGTAATTTCTAATTTATAATATTACACAAGAAAAAAAAGATAAGCTTTAAGCTGTGAAGAAAATATTCTATAAATGCTCTCAAGCAACAGTTATTATATAAATCAGTTTTATAGTTCTATACTTCATGTTCTGAATTTATGAGCCCTACTTATATGTTCTCCTGAAGGTTTATGATGATGGTGCACTAGTTGTATTTTTATATTGAACTATTTCCATCATCTAATATCCGTATTTAATGTCGTTAGAAAAATTTAATTTTATTTAAATATTTCAAATACATTCAATTGTTAGTAATAGCACATCAAACAGTAACTGTAAATTTTTCTAACGACATTTTCAATATACATATTAGATGATGGAAATAGTCCAGTATAAAAATACAACCCTACCTATATGATTTAATACAGTTATAAGATAAACTCCGGAGTGCAGGATACATTGATCATAGTCCAGTTCTGACACTACCTACACTTGAACATTTTATGAACTCACGAGTAATAAACCACTCTTTTTATCAAAGAAGTTTCAATAATTTTGAAAATGATACAAAATAATAGAATGCACATAAGTTACAACTACAAATACCTTGGTCAGATTATTACTACAGATGGAAACATAATGGAGGAAATTAATCCCAGAATTAAATTTGATTGGAATGCTTTTGGTAGAAATAACTTAATATTAAAAGAAAATATGCCTATGTGTTTGAAAAGGAACATTTTTAATAAATGTGTTTTTCCACTTCTTACTTATGGATCTGAGACTTGGACATTTAACAGAAGACTTCAAATCACTGAAAGAAGTATGGAAGGATGCATGTTAAGAGTAACAAGAAGATATCAAAAATGCAATACATGGATATGAAAATAAATAGGTGTTACTAACATTGTTTAAAAAATTAAGAGACTGAAGTGAAGTTGGGCTAGACATATTTCTAGAAAAAATGGTAATAGATGGACAGTTGAAATATGAAACTGGACTCCAAAAGATTGTTAAAGAAGCAGAAAGAGACCACATGTGATATGGATGGATGAACCAAGAAAGTGTGCAGGGGCAATGTGAAGAAGAGCAGCTAGATATTGGAGATGGATTGAAATTGGAGAGACCATCCTGCAGTGAATTGATAATGATTGATCATGATGATGATGATGGTAATGTAAAAGTAGTCCATCATAATTAAAAACCTCTCTGTCAAGCTATTATAAAAACAGAGAAGGCATTCCAAATACCAGTTGGTGAAAGTTTGAAAAGCTTCCTGTTATTATTTTTAACTATAAATAAATATCACAATGGAATTAGAAAACAATGAAATAACATAAAAACGTAAAACTGTCAAAGTGTTATTGAAACAATCTAGAATAATTCATTTTTGAATACTACTCAAGAGATTGAAAGAAATGCCCATATTCAATGTGATAATATTTCAATAGTCACAAAAGTGGAGAAGAGGGAAAACTGAGACAGTAAGAATATTTCTACTGAACATGTTGACTTCAGTGGCATGCATAACATATTGTTTAGGAGGAGAATCCATACCTTTTACAAATTAACAAAGCTAGGAAACAAAGCTTTAGTAAAACAAGAAAATATCTGCACTCTCCCCATACAGTAGTACTACCCAGTGCAAGCCATAGTAATCAATAGATACTAGAAGGCTTTTGCCTCAAGCTGAAAGCTAGAAACTAGTCTGGGGTTATTGGATTAGGTTCTAAATAAAGATTTTCATGTCCAAATCTTGCCATCTATTGATTAATACGGCTTGCAGTGGGTGATTCTATTGTATGGATAGGGTTGCTACTTTTTTAACAGCTTGTGTAAACATAAGAAATGATCATATGAAGTTTTAGTGGTTTAACCACAAAACATTTCATCATTTATCATAATGCTCTATTAATTTCATAACTTTTGATGTTTTTTAAATAAATGGCATTAAATCTCATCTTACATCCAAAATCAGAAAAATACAAACTGTCCTCAATAATGTTTTTTTCAATTACACCCATGAGTAAAATGCCATTAAAATTATGCATTTAAATAATTTATAAGTTATATAATATATTTCATCATTAAATTTAATTACAGTGAACATTAAAGAGAGAATCAAATTTAATATTTCAAATCTGAAGAGTAATTGGCTGATGTTTGAAATAGATACAGCAATTAAGTTAATATTTAAAAATCAGAGAGTTTGAAAAATGAAGCCAACAATTTTAATTGGTAGCAACATTTGATTTCTTTTGGCATATGTCTTTTTTCTGCAGTATTAGATTCATTATAGGGAAATTTTTCTTAAAAAATCCAAAGTCTGGTTTAAAATCATAGTAAAAGTTCATTCTACTACAGAGTACTTTCCTTTCAATTTTGAGTCCCCAGTCATCATGGATAAATACAAATGCCAGAAACCAGTCTTAATATAGAAATTTTTATATGATTCTGATAATCTGTTTATTCAAGTTTACATTAGATGGCATTAGTGTGGAGAGATGGTTTTGTTTTATAAGCATATTTTATATTGTAAGAATATAAATTTATGGAAACAATAGTTATTAAAAATCAATATTTAAATTTTTTTACAAATTTTAGATATTTATAATGAGGAGGAAAAACGTTTTTGTTGGAATTGAAATCCAAAAACAAAGAATTTGGATTAATTATAATTTACATGTAGTTAAAAATTGTTTGCTATTATATTTACCTGTGAACTATGACTCAACTCTCTTAATAAAAACCTGACAATGAAACCTTCCAGCACTTCCTACTCAAATGTTTTTTTTTCTGCTTGGAGTGAGATATGTCATCAACTCCTGCCTTTCCTTGCACAGGAACAACATCTTCAACCTCCAAGAATTCATAGAAACAGGGGTCTTTGCAGCTATCAGACTATCAATTTTCCTCATCTATGCACTCTGGCTGCTCTCCATGTGCTATTATTTTTGACCAGAGAATACACTCAATGAATCAAAAACTATTGAACCTAACTCACTCTCTCAAAACTAGAGATAAGTTTATCTCCATCTCTACTCCTCACAGACACTTAGGCAATCCTCCAACTACTATCCTCTCAGCCTCTGTCACAGGACTCAACCATTTAAATGTTTGTGACCCATTTGGTCACTCACTCCATGATCTTGGACTTGCAACCAAAGACTTTTCTTGTCCTAGACTACACATCCTTTCATATGTATCATTCACCTTTCACCATGCTGCCCCTGAAATTTTATTTTACCATGTAATCACTCTCTTGTAAACCTTTTTCTAATTGTATGTGTATCTGTTTTTGATGAATAAACTTTTATCACTGAGGGAAAAAAACTTTGATCTCCTATATTTTCTGACTGCAAATTTTAAAGCTGAATGGAAATTTTCTATCATTAAAGATATTTTTTGAAGATTGAATAACGCAAATGAACATTATATGGAAAAAAATTATATATATAAAACAACTTTTCTTTAACCCATGATTTTCAATCAAAAAAAAAAAATGGAAAGATATAAAAGACATCATATATTATTTTGAAACAACAAGACAACGCATGATAATTTTTGCTTCTGTATATCTTGAATTAAAAATAAGAATTTCTTCTCATTAATTATTGTAGCACCATTTAGTGTAAATTTTATTAATCAGTAAATATTAATTAGTATGGCAACATTCAAGTCCCCAGACATGCTTCTCATGCTTCACGGTGGGTTGTGAAAAGCATTGGCTTGATCCCAACAATTTAGCAGATATTTCTACTCCTTTTATGGGATTCAAGATAATTTAAACACTACAGTAAATTAAGGTTTTGAACTAAGCCAACTTCCTTTAATATTAATGTAAGTTTAACACAAGACTAAAAACTATATATACTTTTTGACAAATTTATTAACTTGCTATCTATGGATATTTTTAACTTTATAGTAAAATAAAAATATACATTATTTTAGGAAATGATCAATTCTCCAAGCTCCATCTATATAACACATCTCACAACATTTTCATTCACTTTTCAAAGGAGAATATGATTTCGCTTTCCTCTGTAGCCTGAGTTATTTATTAAAAAAGCAAGATTTAGACAGTGATATTTATGAGATTTAACATCAAATCCGTGGAAATATTTTACAACCTTCTTTCAATTGTTTTTTCTTACAACTACAAGGCAGAATCTCTAAATATATACACTTTAATAATCTTGCATACTTCTACATGCAAAACACTCTGCACACATTTTGGTTTACTATACAAGCGACTTACTGTATGTATATGTGTGTATATATAATATAAATGTCCATTAATTAATAAATATTGTAATAACAATAAAGTAATAAATATAATGGTGATTATTCTAGAAGAGATGATAATAGATGGACAATTGAAATCTTAAACTGGATTCCAAGAGATTATAAAGGACCCAGAAAGAGACCACAAGCAAAATGCATAGATGAAATAAGAAAGTATAAAGGGATGATGTGGAGAAGAGAAGGTAATGATCAGAGAAGATGGATTGAACTTGAAGAGAACTTCATCCTGTAGTGGATTGATAATGTTTGATGGTGATGAGGAATCTGCAGAAGTAGTTTTGGTTAATTATTTAACCCTCTTCAGCTGCCATTTAAAGTGAAAAAAACATAATAGAAGAAAACATCATCAACTCAAATTCTAGGATTCCTGAATTATGTATAGTACATTAAATCTTTTTTTATGTATTTCAGCCATCTCCTATAATAATTTTCAAGAATTATTTCTGTAATATATATGTAGATATAATATATTATAGACTATATAATAAGTTTCAATAATTTATAAATAATAACATTAAAATGATAAAAATTCTTTTATGTATTACATACTTTTAATTTAATTCATTTATATATTTATCTTCTTTTGATTATATATATTATTTATATTTTTCTAGTACAATTTTATATTTTAAATTTCTTTGTATTTTTTGTCTTTAAACTATCAGGTAACTCTTTAAAAATATCTACTTTCTTTATAAGTTTATCTTTATTTTTAATTCTTTATAATTAAAAGATATGTTTTTAAAAAGTTACTTGATATTTTAAAAATAAAATATACAAAGAAATCTAGAATGTAAAAAATGTGAAATAAGAAAATATAAAAAATACACATAATGATGTGACAATAAATAGAAAAATAAATAATATATATATATAAGAACAGCCTGTATAATTTAATCCAGTTGGTATAGTGTCTGATTCTGGAATATGAAGTTCTTGGAATGCTCAAACTTCTTGTGAGCTTATGAGCAATACAAAGATTCAATTATTACTAATGAAATAATCTTAACATGGATCATAAAAGTTGATTTGAATGTAAGAGAGAAATTATAAAATAATATAGAGATCTTTTAAAACATCAACAAGAACATTATATAATATACCAAGAACTACAATATAATTAATATTTGAGAACATCACATGATTTCCATTTCCTACACTTACATAAGCTGTTAGAACAGTAGATTCTCCATACAGTAGTGCCACCCAGTGCAAGCCTTAGTAATCAATAGATGCTAGTGCTACTGTTTAAATACTTTAGAAGATGATAAATTTTCTAAATGCTATATATATTTAATTCAAATAATTATTTACAACCAATTTAAATAAATTTCCCAAAATATCTTCGATATCAGACCTGGAAGTAATCACTAAAGTTGATTTTTAAAATAAATAATTAAGGCTATGGATAAAAACAAATTAATTTTCATTTGCTTTGTAAGTTGACTGATACTGATGACAGTGTTTAATTAAATTTTATATAGATGGTGGTTGGATAATTCATTTGCCACTGTTCAATTATAATGAAACACAATCTTCTTAATATATAATATAAAAAACAATCTTTGTTAATATATAAAAAGAACTATCTTTGAAAATGGGTATCCACAATTTTATTATCATATTGTTCAGTGATGTGCAAGGATGTGCCTTACTATAACATCATTTGTTATTTGAATGATCACTTTAACATTATATATTTTAGTGTTGTGATTGTTTTCATTACTTATATAATTTTTAAATAAATAATATATCAATATATCAGCAATAAGCAATATATTTATTTTCAATAATAATATTTAAAAACTTAATGTATATAAATAAGCATTTATTTTTATAGCGTCTGTATACAATTTGTAATTACATTCATATCGGCCTTTCAAGCCAATTGTGCAAATGCTTTGCGAGTGTTAAATAATAAATGAATACCCTCTGACCAATACAAGATATAGAATTTATGCAGGAATAAAAAGAATCCCTCTTATTTCTACGACTCAAATATTTATATATGAGCAAATCTGAAGTACTGGCACAGAAGGTGTGACAATATAATGGTCACTTTAAATTACTATATACAATGTCTGTGTAATTAAAAAATAAAAGATGACATAAAATACAAAAAAAAAGGAATTGTATATAAAATTAATTGTGAAAAAAGTAATAGGATTTATTATAGCTATACAGGAAAACAAAGAGAAAGAGAAAAAAAACATTACAATGTAATTAATTAATCTGCATTGTATATTCACTATTTAATACATGGACATAAAATAGATTGTGTAAAAATTATTAAATCTGTAATCTATATTAAAGAACCTGACAGCAATATATATATATATATATATATATATGAAATTAATTATATTAAATATAATAAACATAAATATATGAATGTATACATAAAACAGCAATAATCTTAATTAAAAACTGACCAATTAAAATTGATGGAAAATTATATAATGTATAGTATTTATATCTTTGTATAGTGTATACTTTTTGCATATTGTAATAATTGTTATGTGATTTAAAATATATAACACGCTTTTTTTACAATTGTAATTTATAAATATTTGCACTTATATGCTATACTCAGAAAAGCTTAATATTATATTAAATTCATACTTGCTGAGGCTTAGCATTTTCAAGAGTGAAGAATCTCCTCATATCCATAGCATTAATGTATGCATAATAGGGTTTACATCCTGATATAAACTATAAGTTTATTTTAATTATGTAAATTATATTGTTACATGCTGTACAATTAATACATTTTACTTTGGTTATGTATAAGTTAATTGCAATAGCTCAAATGTAGATGAAATATATGCAGACATTACTAAAAACTCCCCAATGAACTATGTGCAGTACAATTCAGCCAATAAATTAAAATGTACAGAATGAGTTTGGGCATTTTAGCTTGGATAATATATAAGCATTCACTTTATTGACATTAACAATTTATTTATATATCAATAACTGAATGCTTATATACAATTCAAGCTAAAGTTCAAATAGGTTCATTATATACTTTTCCATTTATTGACAGAGTTGTATTAAATGTGTATATAACTCACTGGGTTTTCTTTTGCTACATTTGTATGTATTTGAATTATTTTAGCATGATTTTATTATTGGTTTCAATTAATTTTATTAAAAAAACAATAGATATTATTATGCATGCAACACAAATCGAAGATTTAGAGTAGATTACAATTATATCAAGAATAGTATAAAATGGGTGTTGGCAATCTAGGGCAGTGGTCTTCAACCTTTTCACACCTGCAGACCGGTAAAAATAAGGATAAGGTTCTGCAGATCAGCAAAAATAAGGATAAGATTTCGCAGACCAGCAGAAGTCTATAGATAAATTTTTTTAAAGATAAGCATAATTGTTATAACTGATCAAAACAACAATGTTAAATATATAAGATAAAGTTTTATATATATGGAGTTTATATAATAAAAAACTTTTTTTTTAAATTTTTTTAGAAAAGTAATAAAAAATTTAATTCTACCCCCCCCCCCCCTTAAACATCTGTGATAACTAGAAAAACAAATTAATTTATGAATGATTGGATTTTATTTTCGTTCTGTTTTCTTTTTTTTTAATGAGTAAAAATGAGATGAAAAAATAAATAAAAATTGGCTATATTAATTAAAAGTTTAAACTCTTATTATTTATTATTACAAACATTTTACTGTCCGTCTAGTATGCGGACCTGCAGAAAAGTTCCACGGCTTGGCACCGGGCCATGGACCAAGGGTTGAAGAACACTGATCTAGGGCATACATACCAAGTTTGGCATACAGAATGATTATCAATGACATTCTGGTTAAATTGAAGTAATAAAAAATTATATATTAGTTTCCTTGCAAGCATTTGCACAATCATGTGACCCACATGTAAATGAAAACCATGATTCAGTTTAATTTATTATTTTATACAGTAAATGTACATTTGATCATTGCTATTTTCAATAAAGATAAGAGCTAAGTGGGGTGGGATTTTTTTTTTTTTACAAGGAGGATTAATTTTGGCTGACCTTTTTTTTTTTTTGACACTTAATTGACCTTTAATACCTTTATAAAGCAATTGCATGTTTAGAGTAAATTTATATTCAGACAATATATAAATTAATTCATTTGAAAAACATCTATTTATGATTATTTAATAATACAGTTAACTTGAAAAAAGTTTATAGTTACTGATAGTCAGGTTAAAGCATAAATGAAGTCCAAATAACCTCTCACAGAAATATCAAGTTTGAAAACATTAGCCCGACAGTTTGCAAACCATACCCCTGAAGAATCATTTAAATACACTGCAAATAATGTCCAGCTTTTCTTATATTATTGCCAATCTATTTACCTCTTAAAAATGTTTGTGTGAATTATCTTAAAAATATTTTCAGACTTTATAGTTTCATGAATAGGTCATATTATGAGTATTATATATTTAAGAAGCTTTAAATTATTTATGAGCTTGTCAAAAATCATTATACTACTATATATTAATATATAAATAAGTAAATAATTATTATGGTAAGGGAAAATTAGCATAAAATAAATTTATTAATCTGCTAAACCAGGCTTTTGATATGGAGTATTTTTGTCAGAGCATGTCTGAAAAAAGAATTAGCAAAATGTATCAATGTTTCCATCAGCATATAAAGATAATTACACTGGGTATGAATTTGCATGTTTGCATATATGATTGATCATTGTAAGCACAAAAATTTCTGCATATGTTATCAAATTAAATAACCAGTGTTTGTTAAGAGAAATGATATTGACTCTAGCGTTTATCACATTGACAGATTTGATTACGTGCCAAACTTTCTTAACTTTCCATTTATGATTGTTTTTGAAGCAAATGACTTTACCAACAGCATGCTTACTATTCTTTACTTGAGCTATCTATTGTAAAAATAAGTAAGCAAGGTTGATATCTCAAGGGCAAATAAATTTTACTTTTCAAAAGGGTATACAATTCTAGAATGTATATGTATGGCCAGTGATTTTGTACCTCAGTAGTACATCAATCAGGCTTGAGGTAAAAAAAAATCCAGATTATGTTTGCATAGCTTATAAAAGCTATAAAATATAAGGAAGACATGGAACTTTTATATTTCTTTACATCTTATTGAATGGATGTTTGAGAATTATAGAAATGTTCTCAAAGCTGAAATATTAATAAAATAAGAATTAAAAACTGTAGTATATATTAAGTGATAATCAAATGTAAATTATGAGGAAGCAAAATCAGATATGAAAAGAGAATTTGGAAAGCAGGGGAATAAGATGGTCTCAAAAAAAAAGAACACAGATAACAAAACTATTTTATGTGATGTAAGTAATGGAAAAGAAAATGGCAAAAATTAAGAACTATCTCTGTTATATATAGACATTAAAAAGGCATTTGATAATGTCTCTCTTAAAAAACTATAGGAAACAATAGGATTAACAAATATAAATATAACTGTTAATAAATTAGTTAAGATATTATATAATATTATAAATAATAAGTAAAAATAAATGATTTTGGATAATATAAAAATTACCAAATGATTCAAGCAGGAATTTGATACTTTTGTATCAAGAACAAATCCTTAAATATGCAAAATAAATTTTTTTCTATATAATAAAAAAAAAAAACATTTTATACATTGTGCTATGCTGACGATCAACACTTCTGGCTTAGAAGGATGATGATTTGAACTATATAGCTAGAAAATTAATAGAGAAATATTGAAAATAGAGCCATAAAATATATATAAGAAAAACAAAAAAAAGGGTTTTGAAAGAATATAACATAACAGAACATAAGATTGGAAAATGAATAATAGAAAATTGTGTTTTATGATACATATAGTGTGACTTTCTGATAGGGGAGAAGCTGTAAGAGATCTTAACTTTTGCCACCCATCTTAAAAAAATTGGAATAGGCTTTCTCCAGTTGTTGGCTTGTATCAATCTTGAGATACCTGCTGCAACACATTGTTCTATCATACTTCACTCCAAAATCCTAATAAAAATGCTTTTTCATATTCATCATAAGTATCAGAATGGTGGTACCCTGAGTTCCACCAGTCTATGGCTGCACCATTTAAATAATTTGTAGCAATGATGATTTTATTCATTATCTGTTAAAGTATGGAATGTAAATAGTCCAGTAAGCTCCTTTAAATAATGAAGTGGGTTTTTGCAAGGCAATCCTTTAAAAGTCATTATTCTTAGTAGTTTGGAAACAGAACTATTGTTCAAGTTGGTAGAAGTATTAATCATTTTAAGAATATCATTTGTTTTGTAGATATCTATTTGCTGATCAGCCATATAATGCTGTTTTAGTTCTGTAAGATATAAAAGTATATAGGGACAAAAATCACTCAAATGAAAATAACATGAGTGTACAAGAAAAAGAAATAAAGCAGGTTAAAAAGCTATGACAATATTAAATAGGACAATATGGAATTAGAGTATATCAGAAGTCAATAAATATAACATAATAAAAAAAAAAAATTACATATGAAAATGAAGTTAGTCTATTAACGCAAAACATAGAAAGGGGATTATTAACTATAGAAATGGATTACTGTCAAACATGCTTAAGAAAATCAAAAAGAGATTATATAAACAATAAAGGAATTTTAAAATAATGAATCTTTAACATGCTATAATAAATGACATCAGAACAAGGTAAGTGAAATGCTATGAATGTATGCCGAAGATGCCAGAGAAAAGATTATTAAACAAATATTAAATCAGATATCACCAGAAAAGAGAAAAAGATGATGTCTAAAATGGAGTTGGAGACAACAAATAGATCAAGAAATTAGAGATAGAAATTCTCATGAACATTTTTGAATGCAGTGAGAGACATAGTGATTGGGATCAACTGCATTATACTTCAATTATAATTTTCTCTCTTCTACTTTTTCCTTTTATTTTAACTTGAGATTCTGATACAGAATTTCATTTTTCTTTTTGTTTACTTCCTAACAGACTTTTAATCTATTCTAAACTCTCTTTAATTTATTTATTAAATTGACATTCTTTTTCATTATTAAAAATAAATATATATTTATTTTTCTGAATATTCTTAACATACTTTTAAGTATCTCATTTAACATGTACATTTATGTATCTGTTGCATTATAAAAACAGCTAATATTTATTTTCTCTTATTTATCATTGATAACAAAATTGTACTACTGAATAAAAATTAGCTATATGAGTAATGTCACAATAGTATCATGCACATAAAATAATTTTCACTGATTTATTTTTAAGGTAGGATATAATAATATATAATTTCTTTCTAAAAAATTAATATTTTAGGAGCTTTCTAAAAATATTTAAATGGGAATAATATTTAACACACCTTTAATTTCAAAGTAAAATGCATTACCTTTATTAAGTTCTCAATCCAGTTGACAATTTTCACTATGCAATAGGTTTATTCAGATTTGCAAATATACAATGTATTAAAAATATTTAATGGTGGGTTTGAACACAGTTTTTAAAAATAAAATATATTTTACTTATTATTATAAAGATTATCCCAAAAATTCTTAAAAATATGCACTACTGATTGAGAAAATAAAAATTAAAGACTAATTTAGTAGATTATAATTAAATGTTGTGAAAATGAGATTAAAAAACTATATTATAAAATGTTATATAAGTCCCTGAAAAATGCTAAAATATTTATAGTTACTAAATTGTTTTGATCCAATTTCTCTTGAATATTTTACATCCTTTTTTATTTGTCTTTATCTTTGTTAGCAATTAGAATGACTCATAAGAAACATTAGCATCCTTAGAAAAACATCCTATTTTATTTGTTTTTATCTTTATCAGTAATTAGAATAATTCCTAAGCAACCTTAATATCCTTAGAAAAACATATAATACAATTATAATATATGAATACAAATATGATTACCAATAACTTATAAACATAATAATATCATGTGTTCAACTCATGATTTTAACAATCTTTTTACTCCATTCTATAACTGACTATAATATATTTGAGTCCTCAACAGACACCACTTGGCATGCAACAATAACTATGGTTTTTGCATTCATTACAGATTAGAAATTAAGTTGGGAACTAATGCAGTTACTTGATTATAATAAGGCCAAATTTGGTTTACATTAAAAATTATATATAGGGGTTTGAACTCAGACTTTCACATGACCCTCAACTATCCATGCTACCTTATACTGCTGACACACTTGATCACATACATGTCAAAAAGATAAATAATCATCAATATCTGTATTTTGTGCTAAACTGGCACCCATCGGTTGATCCAGATTATCATCTCCACACATATATACAATCAATGCTCGGCTTATATTAAGATAGCCAATCTACATACTTTAATGAACTGGCTTCAATCCACTTCAGTTCACAGCTCTTCAGCAATCCATTTCATTGAAAATCTGCCAATCTTCTCATCATACCTATGTTGACCATAAGTCACTCAGACCCCTCATGTACAGGACATATGAGGGATGGGCAGACCTTACAGCATTATATTATGATTTTTTTCTACAGTACATTCCTCATATATGTATGTAAATGGATTTAGTCCTATACATGAGGTGTCAGAGTGACTTATGGTCAACATGGGTAGGATGAGAAGGTTAGCACCAATGTGGGCTTTGAGCATTTCTATCATCAGATTTTCAATGAAATGGATGGCTGAAGAGTTGTGGGGTGGATGGGATTGAAACCTATCCATTAAAGTATGAAGATTGGCTATCTTAATATAAGCTGAGCATTGATTGTATATATGTGTGAAGATGATAATCTGGATCAACTGAGGACTGCTGGTTTAGCACAAAATATGTATATTAGTAATCATTTATCTTTTCGATGTGTGTGTAATCAAGTAGCAAAAATAGTCGAGGGTCATGTGAAAGTCTGAATTCAAACCCCTATATATTAGAGTGCAAGTATAAAAAAGCCTATACAGTATAGTGGAATGTTAATTCTGGAATTTCTTTTTTTATAAAACAGAGTTAGTGTTATATATATAAAGAAATTAAATTAATTAAAAAATTATTTTTTTATAAAAATTATAAATGTATTTTTAATTAAAAAAAAGAGAAAACAAAATCTATTTTTAAATTATAATTATTTTCCTCCCAAATTACTAGTTATTACATTTTTTTAGAAAAT
This sequence comes from Epiperipatus broadwayi, assembly GCA_028023455.1. Classification (NCBI taxonomy): domain Eukaryota; kingdom Metazoa; phylum Onychophora; class Udeonychophora; order Euonychophora; family Peripatidae; genus Epiperipatus; species Epiperipatus broadwayi. The sequence continues at coordinate 2,140,889 of JAQFVV010006327.1, read as the reverse complement.
TTAATTACTAATTTAAATTTCTTAGTAATATTTCGCTTCAGATCTTCCCACTCCTGGGTATGACAATAATATTGGCATCAACAAGGGCTTTGAGTGTTCCATCATCAGATTTTTAATGATATAGATAGATGAAGAGATTAGAGAGTGGAGAAGATTGAAGCTTGTCCATTAATGTTTGAAGATTTACTATCTTAATGTAAACTGAGCCCTGATTGTATATATGTGTAGGAGATAGTGATTTGGACTAACTGGAAAGTGCTGGTTCATCACAATATATATATATTATAATAGTAACTTACAGTTGTTATTATTAGTCTAGCGTGTTTTATCTCTTGTAAAATTATTTATAAATATAAATTTTTATTTGACTATTTTATTATGTAACATATATGTACTATTTATATATACATTTAAGTTTTAAATAATATATACCTTAAGCTTTTGAGTAAAATGCCAGATTTGAAGTTAAGAATAAATACTTATATATTTTTTTATTTTATTATTAAATCTTAATGTCAGTGGAACAATTGATAGTTGAATTAAACATGAACTTATATAACACACGAGCAGATTCGTTCGTGCTCTGGAAAATAAAAAAAAACGAAAGAAAAAGAAAATCTTTTCTCTTTAAAAATAGCATTTTTCTTCTATCAATACTACTATTTAGCGATTGGAATTTAAATATTAACTTTTTCAAATTAAAATAATTTGTGGATTCAAAGTCTGCAAGGAAAAATATTTAATTTTCTACTTAATCTTAAAGGAATAGCAATATAAAGGAAAAGAACGTCTGTTTAAGTTTTGAAACTACGTTGTTTTAACTCTTCCATTATTCTTCGGATATATATAAATTTAAGATAATTATATATATTAAGGATAAAACAATGTGCACTGAGTAGTACACTCATTATATCGTAAAAGGTTTCGAAACCAACCTTGCATGCTATTTTAAAATATTTTGAAATATTGAATATATAGAACGTCTAGTGATAATAGAGAAATGAAGATTAAGAACATCTACATTCGAAGAATATTTATTTTATTTCACATTAATCCGGTCATTGGATGTTATTAACAGTTTATCGTTTAAGGATAAATGGAATCATCATTGTACAAATGGATTGGTGATATGCTTCGTAAGAGATCTTCATTGGGATGATGAACTATAGACTTCAATATCTACTCTCAACTCTCTTATAACTAAGTTTCCTTTATTATTATTATCTTTATTTCAAATTTGGCATCGCATCATATATATCTTAAAAGGAAAATTATATTTATTATTAAATATAATTAATTGAAAGCTTAACATAATTCATTAAATTAGATGAGGGATATAAAAAATAGTTATTATTTGACAGATATCTTAAACAGGATTGTATTGTGTTTACTACGTAATATTGTAAACGTTTAATGTATTTTTATTTATTAAAAATACATATAATATATAAGTTATACAATGGCAAATAATACTTATATATGGGTAATTGTGAAGCATATAAATAAGAACGGTAAATAAATTAATAAGTTACATAAATTATTAATTTTTGAACCCAGATATTGTTTTTATATATCTGTTAATTTAAGCTATTTTCTTTAATTTTTGAAAGTTTATTATAGTATTGAGTTTTATCATAGGGTATTAAATAAAAAAATATCATTTATTAATATTCTTTTAAAATGATAAAATTCATCCGTATTTATTTATTAATATTTTATTATCTATTCTATTATATTTTTTATTGTTTATTAAATATTGATTTGTTAACGTGATCTCTTTGTCTAATCATTATTGAATTATATTATATATATGCTAGTATTATAAATGTCATATGAATAATAGTTATAATTAATGCTTATATAGAGGCATATGAAATAACTTGTTTTTGAAATTATTCCTGAAAAGATCTGATTGCAAATTCTCCGTGAGTTTAAATATCGTGGCATAATGGTGACTGAAAGAGGGATGAAAGATGGATGTCCTGGTCTAAATTGTATTTAAACTTATTTAAAGATTAATGAGCTAGCATAATAGAGGTATATATAATCATGGACTTGATATTTCATCGATTCATTTCTAGCATTCTACTTGAAGACCCAAAGTCCGATTGTAGTGAAATGCGTATCCTCTTTCTAAGGAATTTAATCATCGCTTTATATTTAACAAGACCAACTTAGATTTTAAATATAATCTATTCTGTTATATTTGGCGAACCTAACTATGAAGCATTAAGTTAATGATTTCTAAACATTAAATATAATTGATTATATTACAATTAATACATCAACTGGGATGATTAAATGCCGTTCCGTTATATTTGATGCCTCAACTAAGGCTATCAAATAGGCTGTCCCGTTATAATATATATATATAGGAGATCATTTATATTTTTTAAATGTATGTAGACATGTGTATCAGTTGTATAAAATGGAGTACATAGCTGCAGGAAACTTGGAAGTCTGAGTTCAAGTCTTTTCTAATTACATTTAGTTTAGTATAGACAATATACTTATATTTGAATATTATATATATATATATATATATATATATATATATATATATATATATATATATATATATATATATATATATATATATATAGCCTTTCAAATACTTGGACAATATTATAAACAGACATTTGGTACTCTCATGGACTCACCAATATCAGGAGTAATAGCTGAATTATTTATGGAATATATAGAAAATTCATGCATTAGAGTCAGCATTTTTAAAATCTCTTATTTGGCTCAGATACATAGATGATATATTTAACATCTGGCAACATGGTAAAGATAACTTACGTGATTTTTTCACACATATAAACAATATACACTCTAATATTAAATTTATAATGGAAACAGAAACTGATAGGAAACTTCATTTTCTTGATGTACTTGTCACCAAAAAGATTACCCTTTTCAATTTTCAGTTGTATAAAACGGAGTACATAGCTGCAGGAAACTTGCAAGTCTGAGTTCAAGTCTTTTCTAATTACATTTAGTTTAGTATAGACAATATACTTATATTTGAATATTATATATATATTGCCTTTCAAATACTTGGACAATATTATAAACAGACATTTGGTACTCTCATGGACTCACCAATATCAGGAGTAATAGCTGAATTATTTATGGAATATATAGAAAATTCATGCATTAGAGTCAGCATTTTTAAAATCTCTTATTTGGCTCAGATACATAGATGATATATTTAACATCTGGCAACATGGTAAAGATAACTTACGTGATTTTTTCACACATATAAACAATATACACTCTAATATTAAATTTATAATGGAAACAGAAACTGATAGGAAACTTCATTTTCTTGATGTACTTGTCACCAAAAAGATTACCCTTTTCAATTTTCAGTTGTATAAAACGGAGTACATAGCTGCAGGAAACTTGCAAGTCTGAGTTCAAGTCTTTTCTAATTACATTTAGTTTAGTATAGACAATATACTTATATTTGAATATTATATATATATTGCCTTTCAAATACTTGGACAATATTATAAACAGACATTTGGTACTCTCATGGACTCACCAATATCAGGAGTAATAGCTGAATTATTTATGGAATATATAGAAAATTCATGCATTAGAGTCAGCATTTTTAAAATCTCTTATTTGGCTCAGATACATAGATGATATATTTAACATCTGGCAACATGGTAAAGATAACTTACGTGATTTTTTCACACATATAAACAATATACACTCTAATATTAAATTTATAATGGAAACAGAAACTGATAGGAAACTTCATTTTCTTGATGTACTTGTCACCAAAAAGATTACCCTTTTCAATTTTCAGTTGTATAAAACGGAGTACATAGCTGCAGGAAACTTGCAAGTCTGAGTTCAAGTCTTTTCTAATTACATTTAGTTTAGTATAGACAATATACTTATATTTGAATATTATATATATATTGCCTTTCAAATACTTGGACAATATTATAAACAGACATTTGGTACTCTCATGGACTCACCAATATCAGGAGTAATAGCTGAATTATTTATGGAATATATAGAAAATTCATGCATTAGAGTCAGCATTTTTAAAATCTCTTATTTGGCTCAGATACATAGATGATATATTTAACATCTGGCAACATGGTAAAGATAACTTACGTGATTTTTTCACACATATAAACAATATACACTCTAATATTAAATTTATAATGGAAACAGAAACTGATAGGAAACTTCATTTTCTTGATGTACTTGTCACCAAAAAGATTTTCAGAAAATATACACACACTGACAGATGTTTAAAAATGTCCATCACATCATCATCCAGCTCATAACTTTTCTGTTGCAAAAACACTATTCACTAGAGCTATTAACCTTCTCTCAGATAAATTAAATATAATCATACAAGCAATGTTTTATCAGCTAATGGCTATGATAATAAAACAATACACTGAGCCTTAATTCAAACCCTAAGTAATCAAAATAAAAAACAAAAAGAAACAACTACTAGAGTTTGTATTCCTTATATATAAGAACTACAAACAATATTGTACATATCCTAAGACATTATAACATAATGCCACCAAAAAATTGATAGCATTATAACCAAGCCTAAAGACTCAAGTCCTCTTGAGGTTGCATGGAGTTTATAAAATTCCATGTAATAAGTGTAAAGCTTCCTATATAGGCATGAGTAATCATTGCATCATTGCTGAAGAGATGAAGATATTAATGCAGTTAAGAAATACTCATCAGCAGCAGCACTATTTCACCATGCTATAGAAACAGGTCATAGGACTGATTTTTCTAATGTGTGAAAACTATCCAGATGTGGCCCTCTTCAACAATGTAGATGAGAGAAGCCATTGATATCTTTAAAACATCATATTAAATCAACAAACATGATGATATATGCAAATTACCTTCTATTAACAAAAAATTTTATTAACAAAGTTTCCATGGTTTCATGATACTGTTTTCATACATGGTATACTGCATGACTGATTGCAAAAGTTCATAAGATCAAATGCTTGGTAGATCAATCCTGGACCAAGTCTCTTTGTATAACCATTCTGGTGCAAGCAGCCGGTCCCTGGCACTTATGCTCTTGACAAGACCTATAAAGGTCTCTGTGACTAAAGATCCTGGATGACGGAAAACACATTCACATCTGGTCAACCAGACTGCAAAGGTAAGGAAGACAGAGAATCGGATAAGAGAAAAAATTCCTGTCTTGATGGCATTCTGGATATTTAAAGCTTCTCCGATGTCAGATGTAACTTTCTCTGTGATGAAGTTTCTGATTTTTTATTAACAAAGTTTCCATGGTTTCATGATACTGTTTTCATACATGGTATACTGCATGACTGATTGCAAAAGTTCATAAGATCAAACGCTTGGTAGATCAATCCTGGACCAAGTCTCTTTGTATAACCATTCTGGTGCAAGCAGCCAGTCCCTGGCACTTATGCTCTTGACAAGACCTATAAAGGTCTCTGTGACTGAAGATCCTGAATGACGGAAAACACATTCACATCTGGTCAACCAGACTGCAAAGGTAAGGAAGACAGAGAATCGGATAAGAGAAAAAATTCCTGTCTTGATGGCATTCTGGATATTTAAAGCTTCTCCGATGTCAGATGTAACTTTCTCTGTGATGAAGTTTCTGATTTGGAAAAGAAACGGACGGTTATAAAGTAAATGTTGGATGGTTTCATTGGCAGTATTACATAGCTGGCATTGAGGATTGATTTTGGTGAATCCTCTTTTCCATACTAAGAAATGGTTAGTGGGTAAGGATGAGATGTTGAGCTTTAAGATAAAATCTATGTATTTTGGTTCAACAAACCAGTTCTTCAATTTTTTAAGCAATGGTTTATTGTCTATGTTCAATGTGGTCAGGAGGGCAGTCTGGTTTTGAAATCTGAGGTTATAAGCCTGCCAGTAGGTTATTTTACCTTCAAAAGAGGTTTTAGATAGATTTATCAGCTTGGTGACATGTAACCAAATAATTGTGGCCCATCTGCTAACAAGAGGTGGCAGTGTGTCTGTAGGTTCCACTGGAGTGGCTGGGTTTAGTTCTGGCTGTTTTAAGTGAATTGCACGTAGAACTGCAATTGCCTTCTGTAAATAGATTGTTGAAACAGAGTGCAATCCAAGTCCATTTAACTCTCTGGGCATTTGCATCTTACAGATGCTGATGGCAACAATCTTTCCACTCCACATGAGCTTTGAACCAGCATGTTGAGCAGGGCTACTTTGCCCAGCAGGGAAAGAGAGATTTGAGATAAAGATCAAACCACTTTGCTAGTTTTTTCCAAGATGGAGTGTTGGATATCTTTTGCCATAGCAAGTCTGGACTTGGCCATAGGAAAACCGAGGAAGAGTTGCGGCTCAGCTGTAAAGACTGATGGAATCACTGAGCCAGTGCTGATTTTCCACATGGAGGACTTGCTATAGTTGATGTTCAGATTTAGTTTCTTTGAATATTTATCAATGATTTGTGTGAGTGTTGGAAGGTGAGTTTTATCGGGGAGGAAGATGGTGACATTGTCAACATAGGTTATGTGTTGTCCATGATGTTTCAGGGCTGACACGAAAATTCCAGGGAGTCTGCGCTCTATCTCTCTGAGCATAGGATTTATATAGGTGATGAAGCAGAGAATGGTGAGTGGCGATCCCTGGGGAATGGAAAGATGAAGTCTGAAACCATTGGATGGTCTTCCATCCAGTGATGTAAAGATAGGTCTGTTCAAAAGCAGATTACCAATAATTCTGGTATAGATGCCAGTGACTTGATAATCAAGGAGAGTCTGGAGTAGGACAGTAGGTATAACAAAGTCAAAAGCCAAGGCAAAGTCAAGTTGAATAACTATAGGCTTGGATTTTTTGTGCAGTCTGATGTGTTCTACCAGAAGAAGAAAACATTGTGCAGCATCCATGGTGGAAGAGCCCTTACATGCAAATTGATATGGTGTGATGTGTGTATAGAGCTGATCTTGGATTTTGTCCTTGACTATGGCCTCAATGATCTTAATTAGGAGGGGAATCATGGAAATGGGCCTTATGTTGGATAGGGTAGAGGGATTGATGGGCTTTTTTAGGAAATGAACAAGGGCCACGGGGTACAGGTCTAGAATGTTTTGAAACTCTCCTGCCAGAACATCTATCATCTGCAGTACAATGGGAGCTGTGAAATGTCTCAGGTGGACAAGTACAAATCTCAGAATTTCATGGAGTCCCAGATGAACACTCTCTGGATAGGCCATGAGCTTTTGGACAATCTGATTTTCACTGATATCACGAGTGACCCCATCTTCCAAGTGATTCCAGATGTTTCCAATTTCAAATTTATAATTCTGTAGCCTGGCCTGAAAGTGTTCATAAATCTTTGCAAGCATTGCTGGGCCACTGAGGCAACCCTGATCTACTGACAATGAAGTAGGTGTGGGTCTGGCCACCGAACCAATTGCCCAGCAAATATAGCTGTGGGTCCAGCTATGCTGGTTGGCCAAAAAGATTTTGGACCTTTTAGTAGCAATGTAATGCGCTAGGACCTTTTGCTTGCTATGGTATTGAGTTTTTAGCTCCAAAATATCTTGGGGATGAATGTCAATATGATGTAGAGATTTTAACCTGTTGTTTATGGCATCCAAATCTTTTAATAGTTGATTTGGACCTTTGGTTTTCTTTGTGTACGAGTCTATGAGTGAGCTCAATATACCGATGAAAGATGACCAAGCCTGTAGTGGAGGCAAGGTAAGAATTTTGTTCCTGGAACAAGATATATGCGTCAGAGAAAATGAGTTTTGGAGTTGCTGCTTTGTTGAGTAGTCTAATGGTTGGTGTATAATCTATATTAACTGCGGTGGTGGGATCTATGTGAAGTGAAATTAGAAAAGCTAAATGATCAGTGAAGGGAACCAATTGAAGCTTGGCGCATATGTCAAAGTGAAGTTCAGGTGAATAATAGAGAAGGTCAATTAGGGATTTCTTTTGCAGTGTGTAGAAGGAGAATGATCCAGGAGGGAAAAACCTCTCTCCACACAACAGGACTCTATTAATTAAGTGAAGATGTTTTTTTGTTGAAGTTATCATAACTCATGTTGAAGTACCAAAAAAAAAAAACAATAGGGGAGGCATCTGAAAAGAGAATTGATTTTATTGATTACTACTTGTGCTGAGTAAGCATCATTTCTGATGTACAAGTAAATGATATTTATTGCCATATTTCCAAAAGTGAACTTAATGACTAATAGATCATTGCTAAGGTGTAATGTTTTAAAGAGCTGTAGGTCAGGTTCTTATTCATTATAAAAGCAGCTCCAGAAGATGCTGTGTTTGAGGGTACATAATGAACTAGACCATATTGTTGCATCAGTTGAGTTATTTGGTAATTTTAGTTTATATTAATTTAATTTTGAAAAGACAGACTATGTGGAGGTCTGTTTTGTCTAACCATCTTTTAAGTACAAAGACACGACCCAGAGAGTTAAACCCCTTATATTTATTCCGGCCTATTTGGGAGTTTTTTTTAAAAAAAAAAACATTAATTTAAATAATTCCTCATAATTATTATCCTCATAATTATTATTTTTATTTTCTATTAATACAATTCTGTTATACAACAATGTTTAAAGACTTTCTACAATTAATTTCTAATATTTGTTAGTCAATTGATGACCAGTGTCACCATCAAAATTATTGATTCATATATATATTGGATAAATTACACATGGATATGCCTGGATATTTTATTTATATATACAAACATAAATATATATTTTAAATAGAAATGAAATTTCTATTCCATCATACATTACTGAAACTTGATATATATATATATATGTATGTATATTCCATCTGTTTAATAAATTAATTTCACTCTGAATTACTAACAATGTTTACAAAGCTCCCCAGAATAGGTGGATGCATTATATTCTTGATCCTTTGTTCAACATTGGGGCGCTTTTAAGTCAAAGCTTAGGGCAGAGTGATTTATTCCCTTTGTTTACATATACATTGACTATATTTAATATATATATATATATTGTAACCAGTTGATTTACATAGCATACACTAATATAGTATGTGTGCATAAATATATATGTAAAATAAAGGAAAAGTAGAAATAACATAGAATAAATTTTTGTAGATATTTTTCTATATTTCCTAAAATAAAATAATGATAAGTAAAGGGTTAAATAACTCTGAATTTAAAGTAAAATTTCATTGTGAAATAAGTATTTTAAAAAAAGTCTGATAAATAATATTTATAATTCTGATTTTAAAATTACAAAAAAAAAAGCAAAGCATAATTTATTTTTAAAATCTTTTAATTAAAATCTGTACAAAATATCTTTTTAAATTAATGTTTGTGTGCATTTCTGCTATGTAGTTAAAAATCTTTGTAGATTAAAAACTCTAAAGGATTATCATACCTTTGGTCAAATTCCAAAGATTAAAGTAAAACATGAAAATCACACTTTGATAGAAATTTCCAGCTTGTTTTCAAATGGATTAGACAGATGGAAAACAGCCACTGTGTTTTTGTCACCTGACCTAACCAAGGTTATAAAAGACTGATAAAAAAATTTATCAGTTAGCTTGGCTTTCAGTTTTGTAAGAGGTATAAGAAGAGCTAGCTGTAAAGTTGGCTAAAGTATTTTATGAAGAGTTGGTAACTGCAGCAAAGAATGGCAACAGCAAAGCTAGCTGCAAATATGGCTAATATAATTATAAGGAGAACTACCATGGGGATGTAAGAATGTAAGGAAGTGGAGTTTGAATTTACATGGAGGAAATGGGTCAAGATTCTTTGTAATTCATAGCCTTAAAAGTGTCTGGAAAACAGCTTGCTGACCTAAAGCTCACAAAACCCAAGTATAAGTGAAACTGACTACAGAAGAGAGAAAGCCGACCATACCTGAATTATGTACTTTTACCTGATGATGACAATAAACCGGGATCAGCATGTTTCAATGACCCAGCATTATTGTTTTGAGTTCTGATTATTGTGTATTCTAATGGATGGGCACTAAGCTGGTGCATCCAAGTTATGTTTAAATAATTGCCCAAGCTGACAAAGGCTCAATAGTTAGCCTGGTCTACAGAAGACCCATTTCCTATCCAGTCACAAGGTTGACTGTGGATTTATATTTTTTATTGTTCAAATCCAGCCACAAGATGGTCATTTAATTTTATACTTTATTGTGCATCATTCATGATGATGAATGGTATTTTGAGTATTACTTATAATTACTTTTACTTTATAATGCTGGTTGATTTATGATTGATGTATAGTTTTTTTTAGCTGCTCTTCTGATTTAGTTGGCTGATCTCACAATGCTAACAGAGATCTCCCAGTGATCTCACAGAGATTCTCTAATCTCATTTTATTATTGAACATCTCATTACTTATATACACGTTTGTAAATACTTTTGTAAATTATTGATATTTCATTTTGTATTTACTTGGGGTTGATGGTGATATTCCTGTCACCCCATATTACTTCCACATTGATACCCCCCATACCATATATATATATATATATATATATATATATATATATATATATATATATATATATATATATATATATATAACAAATACATAATCATGAAGGGGGACAAAGATAGATAAGTTGTTTATGAAATAACAATAGTTTGAAAACAAATAGAATTAAAAAATTATACAAGATTTAAAAGGCTGTATCATAACACCAAAGGGTGCTTAATGAAAAGGCAGGAGTTTAAGATATTATGAAAACAAGGCAAAATGGAATAAGATTTTGTATTGACAAATGTCACACAGTGATAGGAGAAAAACAGAAACTTATTTTGGAGTGTAAGATGTTAAAAGAGAATCAGAAAAAGATGTATGAAAAATGAGTGATTCTTAAAGCTAAAGGGAATGAAGAAGAAGTGCTATGATTTTTTTTGCTTACATCTTTACAATGAAATTAGAGAATATAGGGACAGAATAGTGGGAGTAATGGAACAACTGTTATTAAAACAAAATTAGTGAAAAAAACAGTGATTGAAAAATAATTGAGGAATAAAGAGTAAGAATTAGATGAGTTTTGGGGGAAAGATATATTTAACTTGATAGTGAGATTTCTGACTTAAAGAGAAATTCTTTTATGTCATGAGAAAAAAAACAGAGTATACTTTTTTTTAATTACACACAATTGAATCTTGCATTAATAGTCACTTAAACATGATTACAAAATCAATTGCAATTAAAATGTGTTATTTATAAAAGAGAAATTAATAATTTGTCAAGTATAATAACATTCATAATATAATAATTATAAAAACTAAATCTCTACTGGATCAAACACATTATCTGGAATAACAAGTTGATGAACCTAAACAACACTTTGTCTGTTAGAAATAACAGCATTAAAACATTAAGGAAAGTCATATTCTATTGCACTGATAGCAAAAAACATATATATTGTAAGAGTAGCTTACAATCCTGTTCAAACCCATCTTTATATATCCCCAGTATTAGACTAAACCCATAAAAAAATAAACTAAAATAATAGGTTAGGTACATGATATCATTTTTCTATATGTAAACATATAAATATACACACACTTGAAGTTTGTTATAATAAGTACCAAACCAAAATCATGTTAAAATGAAGCAAATGTTCCTTTTCAATGGAAAATAAATGTAATCTTAGAAACCTTTCATATATATATATATATATATATATATATATATATATATATATATATATATATATATATATATATACACACACACCAATAATGACTTGTTTGTTAATGTGTAAACATCAGGATATAAGACAGTAACTTGGTAGATGTGATGATGACCTAAAGTCAAGAGAGAATAGAATTTTACTACATAATTTTATTACATAATTTTATTATGTAATATCAGCAACAATTATTAATTTGTGCAACAATAGGCACCTACAGTAATAGAAAAGGAAATTGAAAAATGCAAGTTTGCTGAACAATAGATGTTAAACCCCAGTATAAAAACAAACCAAATGCATTTCTCTTTCATATTTCATCAAGTGATATAACAATCGCAAGCAGCAAATAGCTTAATATTGAACATTAAAACAAAGAATAAAATGGACAATGTGTTCAAAGATATTATCTACTCTGTATAAGATTTTAAAGCACTGAAAATTGCAGCAAATCATCATCAACATTTAAAAAGGAACAAATCAATGAACTTTAGCAGCATAGTAAAAGAATTAAAATAATTTTATAGTGATGATCAAAAACAGAAGAGTGTGCAATTGAACAAAAAATGGAATGTTATATAGTGAGCACATATGATGAAGTAAAGCTTTCCTTTGCATAAATTTACTCAGCACCATTCATAAGCTGAAGGAATTTTTTTTTTAAAAAAACCATGCATACCGGCTAGATAAATGTTCTATAAGGATAGGGTGCTGCCTTTTTTGCACTAAAACATGATGGTATAACTTGCTTGTATAAATAATGCCTAGAAAAACACCTAATGCCTAATATGAAGTGTCTGTGTGGATCCTGAAAGAGAGTGACATTCAAAATCGAAACAACCTTGTTCAAGCACATTATCGGAAAATCTGAAGAATGATGGAGGAGTTCATGGAACAGACTGTATCCATGAAAGACACTAATGTTTAAATTGTAGACTAATCAGGAACATTTGAACAAAATCAAAATTATCATGTTATATTTTCCTTTTTTTTGCTTTGGACATTTATAAAATTCTACTTTTATTATTCTCACCCTTGGAAGTTTCAGTACATTTGCAATCAGGAGATTCCATTCCATAGGAAGCAACGTGCAACTGGGGGGAAATTTATTAAGCTACAAAAATGTATTAAGCTACAAAAATATTTTTTTTGTAAATAAAATTTAGGTTGATTCCCTCCATAGTAACTTGACATTTGATTATCATCATCATACAATAGTATGAAATGAGGTAAGAATTTTTGATGCTTTTTCATATTAATTTGAACTCATTAGTATAGGACAGAATTTACATTGTTTGTTTAGTAATGTTTATTTAATAATTGTTACATTTAATTTATTTGGTATGAATGATTAATATTCTCGTGTGAAAGTATTTTTCTATTCACTTTAGAGAACATGTACATAGATAAAAGGAGGGGGATCCCCAAACAAGATGAAACCTCTCCAACAGAAATTGGATGATGGAGCTATTGGACACACTGCGATATAATTTTATAAATAGTTATTTAGCTTCACTATCATCATCATGATAATGAAAAAAGAATATTTCTCTTCATTTTATTTTTTTGTTCTAGTTAATTTTATTGACTTTGTATATAGGGGGTGTCCATTGATGCATATTTACCATGGGTATGGGATGGAATAACAAATAATTTTAGTTATTGATATGGTAGAGATGCATATGAGACACATACAACCATATTTTTTGCTATGTTAATAGAATTTGGATTTTTCTTTGTTATAAATAAAAATTGTTAATCGATTTTAAATTGAATTGGTCTCTAGTTTATTAAACTAATTCATACACTCACTCATTAATTTAATTGCACAGACATTCATAATATAACATATAACACTGCAATAGGGTTGGAGGTATCTTAGGTCAATTAAAACTTAGTAGCTATATAAAATAAATTTACCCCTGAAGAGAACCAAAGTCAAAATTCTCCCTAGGTTTGAATACTGAGGTGTAATGGAATCTAAAAAAGGGGTGAGGTATGGATGGACTAGCCTAAATTGTATCTAGATTTAATGAGTAAATTAAAAGCAAGCCCATTGGAGGTGGATATGATCATTGGTTAGTTACTTCATGTCATTCACAGCATCCTACCTAAAAACCCTATGTCTGACTGTAGTTAAGTACATTCCTCCTCTTCTGGTGGAAAACCCAGACTGTTAGTTACATCATATAAAATTTAAATACTAATGATAAAATTATAATCAGTAAAATTGGCTCATTACAACATTTTCTGAGCAGTTTAGTAGCACAGTGGTAAAAAAAAATGGATATAAGAGATAAAGGTTTCTGAGTTAAAATCCTACCAGTGATTTCTGATATTCTTATGTCATGATATCCTAAAAAAAGTAACCCTTAAATTATTTTCAATTTAACAAATAATTTACTTTTTAAAAAATAGTATGTCATTTGTTTGAATTTTTAGGTTTATCACCACAACAATCCTGGTTATTATGTTTATATATACCCATCAAATTGATAGTCATTCTCTTTTATCTTTCCTTTTTTATAGGTATTATAATTTTTTGATGAATAGTACAATATACTATGCTCAAAATGACAATTATAATCGTATCCTTCACATGACAATAGAAAATTTAGGATGTATTTTATTAGACACACATTTATTTGTTTGTTTAAAATCCATGACAATAAGAATGATAAAAAATAGTCCCTCTTCTACTTTATTATTATGTAACTTTTAACCTTCAGAAATCACAATAAATATATTAGCCTGAATGCTTGCAAAATAAAAATATTTAGAAGATTTTATTACTCAAGGGTTCATAAGAAGTTCACTAGCATTTAATTCAATTTTAAAACCTTATATTTTAGTGTGCAACATTTAACCATTGTGCTAAACCTCACTCACATGGCACATTTATGTATATATGTAGTAATGCTGAAGTCTAAATGGATTTATAAGTAATCATTAAAATCAAGCAATATTTAGACAATCCCAATATCAATAAAAAATTAACAATCTCAACTTGTTGTCAAGGCAACATCTTTTTAACAATAAAGGTGGAATTCCATTTTTAGACTTAAAAGAAGGTTGCCTTGACACTAGATTGAGATTGTTAATTGTTATTGATATTGGAATTATCTAAGTGTTGACTCATTTTAATGATATATATATATATATATATATATATATATATCATTAAAATGAGTCAACATATCTCATATATATATATATATATATATATATATATATATATATATAAGAATGGCTTTATTGTTTGAGAATTCATACAAAGTTCAGACACTAGAAGAACCAGCATTAAACTCACTTCTAGGACTCCACATTCCACTGTCTTTCAATCTGTCATTCCACTAAATCACATAGGACAATGCTTATAATGTTTGCAATTAAATTAATAAATTTAAAACAATGATGATTATTTTTTAAAACATTTCAACAATACTTGTGGGATTATTGTCTGTTCTGTGTTTTCTTTAATAATTAATTATGGGAATAAACATTTAACAAGTGTGTTTTTATAAAACAAGGTTCGTGGAAGTAAAAAAAAATATTACATGTTTTTCTAATAATAAAACAGGCAAATAGGCCATACTAAAAGTCATATGGTTTATTTTTCAGAAGATCTATGATATGCACACACTGGAAGGACATGTTGAACTTCATTTGATCTAGAAAAGTTAAGCTCCTAATCCAAACAACCCATTCTTCAAATGCTAAAAAGAATTGATAAAGTAGGTATGAAATTTGTGTTGAAAGTAGTACTCTATAAAAAAGAGATATAGTCTGTTTTTGCTGGTAGTAAAAATAACAAATATGATACACATTTTTCAAACCTGCCCATACTTCTCATTATGACCACTTGCATTTCACAAGCAAATAATAATCAATCTTGAACAATCGGTTGAGAAAAATATTGAAAATTTTAATTCTTTTAATACCATAGTAATTATTTACAGTCTTAGGAATCATGTAACCTGCTCAGTCCGCTGTAATTTTTGACAATAAAAAAGATAATATTCTTAAAAAAAAAAGAATGGTGTAAGACATATTTATATGCTCTGAAATATTTATCTAGAACTACTATGAGCAAAATTCAGCAGAATAATATTTTTCTTAGTTGCACATTATTTTAGAATGATATAAATTATGCTTTAATCTACATAACACTGAATCATTTTTATCTGCTCTCAAATACTGGTCATAATGACTATATTTTTAGAAGCCATGGATCATGTGATGTAATTTTTTTCCTGTACATATTTTAATACTTGTACATAATTTGCAATTAATAATGTTTATTTTACAAAAAAAAAAATATTAAAGTAGTGTAGAATTATAATTTTCATTTTTTATTCCTTTATGCATTGATTTGTATATATCTAAATAATAGCATTTATATGCTTTCTTTAATCACTTTTTACTATGCATTCAAATAAAATTTATTTCTTTATATTTTTTTACAATTTCAACTGGCCAGGAATCAGACAGCACCAAAAGAAAATAGTAAGGAAAAAAATTTATTTGACTGCATTATAAAAAGTGACTAAAGAAAGTGTATACAAGATATTATAAAGTATAGAATGTCATATATATTAGATTTACAATCACTAAGCATATGGAAATTGAGACATACTGAGAACAAAAGTAGAAAAAACAACTTCAAAAAGCCATCAGACTAAATATTAGTGATACACAAAGAAGAATTACAATTAAGAAGAGTTTGATTTTAGACGTACTTTACAAAGAACAAATATGTGAACGGAGAAGATTGAATTGACCTATGGATTTGGAGATAAAAACAGAAATTATAAATGAGCAGAATTTTCCATTTTTAAATATTCAAATTTATAAACATAAATCGATTATTTTTGAAAAAATTATCGAGCAGAAAAAGTGAATTGGGCATAAAAACAGAGAATTTTAACTATATATTGATAGTGATTGTGGTATATAAAAATAAAGTAGTCTCGAGAAGAAAAAAGCTGATAGATGATTTAAAAAAAAAAATAGTTATGACAGACTGAAGTTTAAGAACAATAAACAAAAAGACTAGCAAGTTATGCATTTTATGTGATTATTATAGATGATAACTGATGAAGATGATCAGGAAATTAAGATAATTTTAATTACTATAATAAATAATTTTTATGCGCACTATAATAAATAATAATTCCTGAATAGACACAACTGAAGGTTTCTAGATCAAAGTGCAAATTACAATTTATAATGTTCAAACAATATCTTAATGTTTGAGCAACAACCAAATCAATTATTTTATTTTAAAAAACACTACATGAGTTTTGTGAAAATATATTTAGACATTAGTAATGAATTATAAAAGTTATATATATTTAAATGTATTTAGGTTTATAATTATTTGCGATCTTTATTTCGAAATACGATGCTAGAAGAAATTCAAAGAAATAGTAAGAATGATTAACTTGGCATGCTGTTTGTACTCTGTTTCCATGGTTACTTAGTCTGCCTTCAATTGAAATCATTATATTTTGCCATATTTAAGCTAAAATATTGCTTTTCAAGAGTTTTTGTTTTGTGTTTCGTATAAGTCATTCGTAATTAGAAGCAAATCTAAACATAAATTATTTTGATGAGTAATTTTGTTGAATGAAAAATAAAAAAACACGTTAGCCGTTATTTTCCATTATTATGTTATTACATGAAGCAATCTTACATAGTTTCTTTTCAATTTCTGTCAAATGTTAACTCAATACCTGACGCGTTTTGACTTGAATAACAAATCTTTTAAAATCAATGTTGATATTAGCTACTTTCTTTTTCTTCATCAATTATCTAAAAGAAAAAGGTTGTACTTTTAAAAACATTTATAAATTTATAAAATTTGTGAAATTGACATATCTTATACATTTGCCTCTGTTTTAGAAGATAATCAGTCAACTGTAAATTTGTTGAATGTGACGGCATCTTCACATAAGATTTGACGCTTTCACATTTATATATCTTATTTCCACATTATACAATTATTTTTATTGTCATGCGTGAGCAAAAAAGAGATTACAATTTTTAATATTTAATTATAGAATATAGGCAATTAATAATAACAATGCTAATATATATATATAGCAATAAATCTTAATGCGTGTTAAGCGCAATTGTAAGGGTGGCATATTCTGGAGCTTTAAAGTTAAACTTCAGAATCACAGCCCAACTGATCTCTCCAGAATTCACACTTCTTATAAACAATTATTTATTCAATATAGTTATTGATGTATGACCTTCATTAGTGAATATCTTGACAATGACTCAACAATCTACCCTTTAATTGACCAACCAAAAATTCAAAAACTCTTTGATGCTTTGAATTCAATTCTATTTGCTTTCACAGCTGTATATTTATGATACCAGTATTATGTGGTCTCAAGTTTATAGTAGTGTGACATGTACATTTTTTGATTAGAATTGGTATATAACCAAAAGTTTATATAATGCTTTTCAAGAGCAAATTCTGCTTATTTTTCCAACAATTCTGCCATCTATTGCAATCTTCAGTAATCAAGACTCATCTTAGAGGGAAATAGTTTTTAAAGTCATTTCTAGAATTATTTCATCCATATCCCAAAATTAAGTTCTCCCATATACCCTTTGTCAGTAAGAATCCAGTAGACACCACTTATTATATTTTTATTATTAAGCTATTAGTATGAAATTTCAAAACAAATTAAAGTTTTGAATCCAATATAATAATTGTGAACACATTTTTATTTTGATTAGGAAAAGTATAAAACCATAATATATGAGTAAACTGCTTAAGACTTTTCAGGCATGAACTTGTGATGTGATGTGATATGATATGATACCCTGTGATTTCTCCTTAAATGAAGTCAGGAATCTCTCAGCAACTATGCTGAGAGAAACCTGTTAGCCACTTTACCTTCCCTTTCCATTTCCCACCCTAAGTTTTCCGATAATCTGCTCTATCCCATTTCCACAACATAATCTTTATCAACTCTATGCCCTTTATATTTAAATCCCCCTTATCTTTTCCCAAAACCAGCATAAAAACCAATAACCCACTTTCTCTTTCAAGCATTTACATTCAATTAACAGATGCCTAATATTTTCTATGCCTTCCTTACATAATTTGCAGACTAAATCACCCATATTTTTCCATTTACATGTATATTCTCTTGTTGCTAAAGATCCCATTTGAGCCTTAAACAATAAACTACTTTCTTTACTATTATCATAAATTAATTTGCAGTTCCATTTACTTCTATATATATTTAAACTCATTTTACTCTCCATACTATTTCTCCATCTCTCCAACTCCCTATTCTTTATTAATAAATCTATTCTTCTATCTCACTCCTTACCACTATAACACTCAACATTCCTCCTAACACAACCATCCCACCTTTTGTACAAGTATACTGACATAAATTTCTTTATCTAAATCTTCTGCCACATTACCTTTCTCACCCACCTTGTTGGCTATCCTTTACTCATAACCCAATTAAATACTATTTTGGCTATTCTTTTATTATCCATAAACTGCAATCTACCAAATATTTTCATTTACTTTTTGCATCTTTCATATGAAAACTTGACCATCCCATTTCTCCTTGAATTGCCTTTTTTGCTGTCCATACATCTGCATCCAATGCATGTCTTTCTACTTCCCTTTGAACTTTTTCTAAATAATCTAAAATACCCCTTTACTAACACATAATGCATCATTACCATATGTTAATCCGGCTAATGCAACTCCCTTCCATATAATTCTAGCTATATCATATTTATTATATGAAAACAATGTTAATTTCTTTCTTTTTTTCTTTCTTTCTTTATTTATTTATTTATTGTACATTCATGCTGCCATCTACTATAATCTTGAGAATTATAGAAAATAGTCATATTTATTAAATCCATACAGTTTACGATTTATGCCTTTTATCAATAAGCAGCTTAAACTCACATATCCATGCATCTGCATTATTCAGAACTAATACTTCTTTTATTTTTTTTTTTTTTAGAATTGGGTGAAAAGAAAATCTTATTTTGCAAAAAATGCATAATCTAGTTACTTTCAATAAAGGAATTAATTTATTTAATTTAAGGAACGAACATTTAAAAACAACAATTGTGTATCCATTGTGTTTATACACAGTTCTGTTTGAATCCACATGTGTGCATATTTGAACGTTATTTTATTTAATATTTTTCCTGTAATTATATATTTTCCTCTCATTTAAATGATTTATCAAGATAAAAAGTGGTTAATAATTGTGATTTTAATATTTCATTCGCTGAGTGAAAAAGGAAAATTCTTAAACAGTTTATCGTCTATTATCTAATATGGGGTTTTTCTTTATCTCTCATTTCATTATGATTAGAATTCTCTCCATGAACTACTCATCGTCTTAATCTGCTATTTTATTATAATTGATATTTTATCCCTTATCTTACATTTCCTTCTGATAATATTAATCACATGATATTAAGATTGTATCTGTTCATTTTATATATCATTATTATTTTGTGTGTTTCCTGAATATTAAACAGCCTTAGCCTTTTCGTGTTTCCTTTATAATTTTAAAATAAAAGATTTTTTATGAAGGTATTATTTAACAGGTTTTCTTTTCAAATATATATAATAAATGTACATACATATACATATGAAAACTGTCTTTTATAGTACCGGTTTTCGACGTGCGTGTGGTTAAGTGTATCAGCGATATGATATAGCATGAATGGTTGAGGGTCGTGTGGAAGTCTGAGTTCAAATCCCCTATGTAATACCGGTATAGATAAAACAACTGAGTACTGCATTTTAAACACCAGTATAGATAAAACAACCGAATAAGGCATTTTAAACAAGATCAGAGCCTACATTATAAAACTATTTAATTCAGGCGTGAGCAATATTTTCAGTAGTGGGTCAACACAAGCTTATCTGATGTAGAAGAGGGCCATAAATTTTACAGAATCAAAATCAAAGAATGGAAAAATGATATAAAATAATTGCTTTCGATATTTATTATTTCAATATTTATTAATGCTATAAGAACACGATTATTTGTTTCCATATAATTATAATATAACTGCAAATAAAAGTAGAAAAAAATACAAGGTTAATACCAAACCTTAATTCAAAGTTTAGTGTGATACGCATCATTATTTTTTTTTAATAATAAATTCCCATATGGTAGAATTTTAATAATGGCACCATGTTAAGTCTGCTTCAAATTTTCATCAATTATTAATGATTTATTTATTTTTGATTTAGTAAATATTTCAGAAAATAGTTGTTCACACTTACATATGATGTGAATTTTCTTTTTTATAAAATAAATACACATATTCTACCAATGTTCATGGGCAGGGTCATAAATTTATCAATTTCTTGATGTAATTTGTAAATAACAACCATTTCCTCTTTGATAGATCTATTTCATTACCAACCAGACTTTTTAAATTGTCCAAGTAATGTGCAAGCAATTGTCACAATTCTTATACCTAGTAAGAAATACAATGATAATATAAACATAAAGTATTATAATAAATAATCAAATGATTTCTTAGAAAATTTAAGCACCAGACGTCTCACAAAGATATATATATATATATATAAAGTATTATATAATAAAACATAAACATAATGCTAAGTAGGATAATTATACTGTAAAATATTAATAACAAGCATGATTTAAATACAAAATTTCAGACATTAAAAAAAATAAACTTATAAAAAAAGAAGGTATTTAACAAGCAAAATAATGCTTTGTGATTCACTTTAATAGTTAATTTTCAAGAGTTCGTTGGACAATAAAAAATTGCTGTTATTAATATTTTATAAAATACTTAGTCTGTTATGAACACAACTTTTTAAAACTTTTGAACTCTCAGGAGCCTTTGTCAGAATTTTGACCAATCATAGATTTTAAATTGAATTTGCACAGTCTTACACATATGTGTATCATGTCATTCTCTTCACCATCGTGTTGCCTTTGAAAAGATGAATGTATTTTTTTGCTACGATGAAATTTGGATTTTTTTATGAATTTTTTTTTAAAATTCAATTTTCAATTAATATTTTTTTCTCATCGTTTTAGATTTAGGGACTGCAAAAACTTTTTACTGCTGAAATGGATCATCTCATCACTTGTTTTATTTCTGATTCTGAGTCTGACTTGAATACGAAGTTCCCTATTGATAATCCCTATGTTTCTGAGGTTTCTCTTTCAAGCAGATCATCCTATCAGAATCCTAGTGATAGTTCAGATGATACAGAAGTTGCAGTGCCCAAAAAAAAAAGGTTTGTAAAGTCATCATTATGGAGATTGAGCATGGCAACCAATCCTATGCCAGGGTCTTCTTTATTACCAGACTCTGATTCGATTCTGGATAATAATGTTTATGAATTGCATGTACCAATTAGAAACTTTACTAAGTCTCCAGGGCTCAATTTTCCCATTACCTGTGAGTATTCAATTAGTGATTTTATTACTTATTTTTTGATAAGAAAATATGCAATAAATATGTTGTAGAATGGAAAGCAGTTCCAAAAAGGGTCAATCTCTCACCCCATGATTTGAATACATTGTGATTCAAATTTGTAGTACATGACATATGACTAGATTGAAATTCATTTTATCTAAAAAAGAATTACTGCATCAATTAGGACTTGCTTCTACCCCACACAATTCAATAAACCTTGGTGCACTTTCAGACTCAGAATCATATACTTACCTGGTCTTGCAATAGGTAAGATATATCATTATTTTATTTATATGATCATTCATTTATTGCATGATTACAGTAACATTGTACTCACTTGTTAAAATTTTGTAATAATCTGTTTCTTTTTCAGTTTTAGATAAAACAGTTTGAACTCTAGTCATTTATTCAAGGTCCAGAATTCATAATGTTTTACAGTATCTTCACCATCAATTTTCTCATGGAATTCTATAATATATATATAATTAACGGATATTTTTATTTATTTTATATATATATATATGATTATTTCATTGTATTTGCATTTATTTTATGGTTTTTAATAAATTTGTTTATTTTGATATTTATTGATTTATATTGTTTTATTCATTTTATCATAGAGAAATTTTCATTTATTTGATATTTATTTCTTGAAGATACTTTTTTTACTTGAAAAGAATACATATTTTAGCCCCCTTCCCTTTCATTTTTCAATAATATAGTAATAACTATATTTTTTTATAATTTGCTATAAGTTCTCTTTGTATAATATCTCATACACACTTTTTATTATTTTTCCCTCACTAAAATCAAATATATTTTTAGCAGATATCATGTATGGAAGGACAATCAAACATTTCTAGAAATACCCTTTTTGGAAGGACAAGATCTGAGCCAGCTAGTAAAAATGAAAATCATCAATCGCCTTTCTTTTGTAAGTTTTACAATACAAAATTAACTCAGCAAGTCATATTATATATCATTTTTCCAGCATTTTATGACAAATGTGAATCTGTCTATAAAAATGTCATTTTAATATTTAACTAAAAATAAACATTTTTAAAAGTGTTAAAACTGTCTTTTTTCATATTTTTTTTAAGGTAATGACTATTTTATCATCTTTATTACATTCTTTCATATTTGCTCTTTCTAACAATATATTTATTTTATATTCACTGTATTCAAACAAAAGATAGGTTACAAATTACATTTTGTTGTAATTTTTAAAAAAAATTCAAAATGGTGAAGTAGGTTTCAATATGTTTTGTTATTTACCATATATCTATCTATATATACAAACTTTAATTTATTTTTAACAAATATTAAAATAAATAATAAATTTAATTATTGCTTGGGATGTTATAAGATGTTTGAGCACCAAAAAAATCACAGATCAAAATTGTGATTCATGGATCTTGAGTTCAATCCCTTATCATTTGATCACTGCACTAAACCATAAAGTGCAACACAAAATATTAAATCATTCCAAATACAGCTCCATGCATTTTAATATAAATAACATTTTTACAACTAAAAAGTCCAGATTTAATTTTCAGAAAATATAATAATAAAATCTTACTTCACTCAATTGAATGGAATCATAAAGCACAAACTTCATATGATATCATGAACAATTAATAAATTATTATTATTATTATTATTATTATTATTATTATTATTATTATTATTATTATTATTATTATTATTATTATTATTATTATTATTATTATTATTATTATTATTATTATTATTATTATTATTATTATTATTATTATTATTATTATTATTATTATTATTATTATTATTATTATTATTATTATTATTATTATTATTATTATTATTATTATTATTATTATTATTATTATTATTATTATTATTATTATTATTATTATTATTATTATTATTATTAAAAATACATAACTAATAAATATTGGAAGATATGATCTTTATTTCAAAAACAACTTTATTGGAATTATTCATGTTACATGAGTTAAGTAAGTCAAAGAGTTCAGGTAATCTTGTCACTTTATGCTGGCTTTCTAGCACTAGATGGCTGCATCATGGTGTAAATGGAGGTGCTTTGAATTTCTCAAGGTGAGCGTTCATGTGTTTGGGAAGATGTTTGTCCAGATGTCTCTGAAAAGCCATTCAGGAGCTAACAATTTATTTTAAATCTATTTAAATGACCTTGTCAATTTTAGTAATGAAATATATTGGCAGTGAAATTTATAATTATAATAATATAAAAAAGAGACATCTGCATTTAAAATTAAAATCAATATTTATATTATTCTTTGATTTAATTAGAGAAGATTTGAATCCAAAGATTTAAACTCCCATCAATCATCCACTCCATGTTATACAACCAATATATTTCCACATATATATGAAAAAGGTAAATAATCTCCGATATATATATTTCTTGCTGAATCAGCACTCATCAGTTGGTACAGATCATAATTTCCCACACACACATATATAATCAGTGCTCAGTTTATATTAAAATAGTAAATCATTGAACTTTAATGGACAAACATCAATCTTCTCCACTCTCCATCACTTCAGTCATCCATATCATTGAAAGTCTGATGATGGCATGTTCAAAGAAGTCCTTAGTTGCCAATTTTGTTGTCATACCAATGTTTACTGTTGACCTTAAGTGATTTGTGAATAATGTACCTGGTCTCCCTCCACCACAATCCATCTTAAAAATAAATCTGTTTAACATCATAACTTTACCTTCTATAAAACATACATACATTGGTATTTCTAATTACATGTACCAATTATTCCAATTATTTATTTGTGGTAGAGAAACTAGTTACTGAAGTAATATGGTAATATCAAACATTTGTTCAGAGAAATAATTTACATTTCACACATCAAATGATTTGCTAATAATTTAGATACTGAAAACAGTTAAGAATCCAACATCAATACTGTTTACATTATTATATTATAAAACATATTACATTTATTAAACATTATTTAATAAAAAAGATAAATATAGTTGATTTAACTTTTTTTGAAAAATTTCATGTTACCTTAGAACAGTTTTTAACACCTAAATTCACTGGTGATTATTTACCTTAAATGATATTTGATCAATCTGTATGCAGTACTTGTAATCTTACAATAAATATTTCCAACTGATTAATAAAAATTATATATTTGTTTTTGTTTTTATTAATAGATAGTAAAATTACAACAAAATATAAAGCTGTTTAATTCAAAGTTTAAATTGCAGGAGTCAGTTTGCACAAAATGGTGATACTTGTTTAAATTTTAGCAGAAACAATTCTAAAAATATTTTTTTGTTTTCATGTTAAATTCACCAACACTTGAAAATTGTTTTATTTAACAAGTATAAAATATATATTTATTTTATAATTATAAGATGTCTTATAAAAGATATTACATTTATATGAGTGGGGGGGTTAGGAACATTACCTTTATTAATATAAAAAAATAAGCTTTGTTTTTTTTTAAAAAAAATAAAGTATAACTTTTAAATTTTTTATACTTTTTTATGTGTGTGGTCATGAGTATCAGTTATATGAGATAGAATGGATAGCTAAAAGGAGCTAGAAAATCTGGTTCAAATCCCCTACAATTACAACTAAACTATAAGTATATTAAATTATCATTGTATTCTAATATATTATAAATTAATTTTAATAATAAATTTGTTAAATAATAATTATATTTTGACATAAATATTATTCGGACTGTAGGCCACACAAAAATTAAATTTTGCCTTGAATTAATTACAGTAGAAACTTTGAAACATATATCTTGCAATGTTTATTTTATGTACTTACAATTAATACAATATGATTAATATTTTGAATGCAGTATTAACACCTTTAAAATACATATTTTATATGACTGATTACATATAAAATTGTAATGATATTTGTTAACATATGCATTGAAAAAATATGATAACACTGAATATATCTATCCAAAGAGGGTGCATTGCATTAAATCAAATAACTTAGATATTTTAATATCAATTTGAGATAAGTCTGTCATATATTATATTTGTAGGTATATATATGAGGGGGGACTCAAAAATAATTGGAATTGTTCTCAGGTAAGTGCACATGTTGTCATATATCTGCAATTACATCTTATGAAGACCCTTTTGCATCAATCTGCCAAAATATTACAGTATGAATTTATTGTACAACATAGCAGATTGTTTTTTAAAATGCACTTCATGTATTTGGTGATATTTTGTAATGGTAAAAAATAAATTCTGTTTTCTTTTAGAGAAAGTGATAAGGAAAATAAATGTAATGCTTGAAGCAGATTACAAGAAAGCTGTTCTGGAGGAAATCATAAGGTTGTGAATGATTTAATGAAATTGTCAAATTCAAAAAGTATGATAAATAAAGTTCGAGGTCAACACAATACTGATATTTTTTATGGAGGCAAATGACATTTTTCTTTTAAAATTAAGTCTTAACGGTCAGGTATTTTATCTACAAGAACTGACCCATTTGTGTGCTGTGGTGAAATGTAAACATTCTGTTTTGTGACAAAATCAGGAGTGCACGCTTTACCACAACAGTACCACTGCTCACAGTGTTGAGGGTGAACATTTTAAAATAAATTCAGCATGACCTAGCATACCTATCAGGTACATTTTTTTGATCTGTAACCATGTGACTTTTTTTAGTCTCTCAGATGAAAAAATGCTTCAATTTTTTTTTCTGATTTAGAAGTGCTGAAAAAAATGCAGTAGGCATTAAAAAGCTTTATTTGTAAGAGTTTCTGAGCTATTTTGAAAAGGAAAAAGCATATTTAGACTAGTGTATTGTATTAAATGAACAGTACATGGAAGCAGGTGATTAAATTTATAACACTTAAAAATAAAATAATTTTTAATTATAAAATTTCAGTTATTTTTAGGTCCACTCTCATAAACATGCATGATAATAAGTTATTTTAGGTCCACCCTCATAAATGTGCATGATAATAATTATATGTGTAAGATCAAGTTTCTCATATTTGATGATTCATATTAATGCAGCATTTCATTAGTGTAATTTCCGCAAACATTTTTGTGAATTTTTCTCCATGTTATTAAGCCATGCTGGTATAATTTATAGACAACCTTAGCTCTTAACTCCAAATTTTTAATATCAGAAATATTGTTAAGTGCAATTATATTTTCATAGCAAGAAGTTTAAATAGTTTGAAAGAAAAAAAATATCAAATTTAAATTATGAATAATATATTAATTATTACTTTTAATCTACAACTAGCAGATTTTTTACACTGTCACATTTAACACCACCCACTATAGATAAATGTACTAATATTTATTACCAATCATTTATTATGTTAAATAATATAATATCATTTTCAGTGCAAATAAAAAATTTAAAACTTAGCTAAAGATTAATATATCTTTTTATCGAACACAATCATATTGTATCATTAATTCAACTTCGACCACTTTTTCCTTATATATAATATTTTAGATTAGTTAAAACTTGTATTCTGCTATACTTATTAGAAACACATGAATAAAAATAACCGAAAAGGTTCGAACTGACCTAATACCCTTAGTTCACCCAGAGCATTACTTTTACAATTTATACTTGAAATACAAAGATATGATAATAACTAGCTGAATAAATGATTAGTAACAATTATTAATATATTAGTCTAAAGTGGCCAGTATAAAATGAGTGAGTGCATGATATTTGACATTTGTAAATTAAATTATCAAACAAAGATAATGAAACCATATGAGAGAATTATGATCATTCTTATGATATATCTCTATCCATGTAGCAGAGAATATATCCAAACTAATGTTTTGGGTAAAATATGATGACAACAGTCAGTAAAATAATAATTGAAAATAAATTGTGACACCTTTAAGTGTTCGATAATCCATAATAATGAAAGATTATTTGAATTTAATTCAAACTCCACTCATGATCATTTTCCAGGTTTAAGAAACACCAGAATCAGTGGTATCTTGTAAAATTGGCATGAAATACAAAATATGATATATGGAAGAAACAATTTAACAGATGAACGAATAAATACCTTAAGTAGATACTACACAATCTGCCAATGGAAATTTATAAAATCATTATGAATTTAATATGATATAGATTATAAATATATAAAAAAAGGAAAATCAAAATTGTAAAAATAAAGAAAACTAAAGCTAATTAGATGGATTGTAAGTTGCAAAACACTCATGGAATTACCACCCCACAAGCCATACCATTGTTTTATCAAATGCTCAAAAAAGTCAAGAAATGTGATCAGCTCCTTGTCTCCAGTAAAGCTTTTGATGACACCTGGTCATTAATCTCACTATCTCCTTCCTGTTTCTCACCAATCAACTCAGCCTTTTAGATTAGGCAGTTTTAAACCTACACTTATATAAAACACTCTAACCATGTAAAACAAGTACCGAGTATCTCACAAACTATATAAACTTACTTCAATTTACCCAAAGACATAAGTGATATAACAGTCATGTTTACATAATACATTCTAGCCAAACACCAAACAGAACATAATATAATCATGTTAGTGTACAATTTTTTTTTCATCAAGATGTAATCACTATATATTATAAATAAATTATTATTGAAATGAATTTGATGCAATCTTTTTTTTTATTTCAATAGAAGAAAATGTGATATTCTAGTTCCATAGCCTAACATATAATTTAATAACATTAGGAAATTTTAAATTATTTGTTTGGTATGGATAGCAGGTCGAAAATATTTATAAGAGTACACAAATTTCAATTAAAAATTATAAACTTAAATATATGTATATTTGTACAATGAAAGTTATTTAAAAAAATATGAGAGCGATTAAACTTTAACTGTAAAAAAAGATATTAAACAAAGGAAGAATTATAGTTTTTAGTAAAAAAAAAGAATATTATTAAAATTAGTTTTTTCATTCTTTAATTTAGATTTAAAGAAAAATAAAATAAAAATAAATAGATTATCTTTTTTAATAATATCAATTTCAAAACATATTTTTTACTCTTGTTTATTAGAAAATCTTTTGATAAGATTAACTAATTATTTAACAGAGTTCCTATAATATGAGAACGATGTCGACTTTGTTTCCTAACAGCAAATTATAATTCTTAGCTTATGTTTTTTTAAATAAAACAGTTAAGTAGTGTTTAAAATACATTCAGACTGAAAAGTTGAATAGGGTGAGTTCTTTAAACTAGTTATTCTAAAAAACCATGCCACCAGAACATTTACTAACATAGAGCTTGTATTAAGCCATTGCTGATTGTGCTGCAGCTTTTCAATCTAGTGAGTAAAATATCTCAGGGGAAATAAATAATTAAAATATTTGAATCATCTGCCATAATATAATTTTAAATCACTTTTGAAAAGCCATCAAGGAAATACCTCACTTTAAAGTCAAATAACCATTTTAAAAAAAGCCACATTTCAAATTTTAAAAAAATTTTTTTTTACTAGTAACAATTTCAAATCTCAACAGATTTAGGTATACTGTTAGCAGCAAATTAGATTCAACATATATCTCTGACAATCAACATAACCTGTATTTTTATAGAAATAATTAATAAAAAAAATATCCAATTAAAACAAGGACTGAATTTGTGAAGTGCAAAAAAATATTCTAGAGTAATTATTTATAAAATAAATATGAAAAAAAAAAACCAGATTTAAAAAAAGCACTGATAATTTTTTCTAGACCTTTAAACTATTCTGTTTAGTTGAACTTTATTGTTAACAATGTTAAATATTAAATAAAGTGTATTTAATATTTTTGAAATACATATATATATATGTAAAATAATATTTATCAGGCACTGAGAAGAAAGACCATGGTGTTTCTCGATCTTAAACTCAGAGGTAAAAAGCCAATAAACTCATCACGCTGGCTAATGCGTGTTGGCGAGCAGCCCATCCATGTTTGTATACTATATGAATAATCATATAGTAATAACAGCTGCAACGACAAGAACATATGGAGTGGACATTAGGAATTTGCCCTGCTCGGTTCCTTTAAGGCCTCCAAGAGGAATCAAAGGGTCTCCTTTCAGTTAAGGAAAGTTTTTAACAAATGTGTTTTACCAGTTCTTACTTATGGATCTGAGACTTGGACACTTAATAGAAGAGCAATATAGAGACTTCAGACCACTCAAAGAAGTATGGAGAGATGCATGTTGGGAGTAACAAGAAGAGATCAAAAACGCAATGTATGGGTAAGAGAACAAACAGATGTTACTGACCTCATTGAAAAAATTAAAAGATTGAAGTGGAGTTGGGCTGGACATATTGCTAGAAGAGATGATAATAGATGGACAATTGAAATTTTAAATTGGATTCCAAGAGATTGTAAAAGACCCAGAAAGAGGCCACATGTGAGATGGATGGATGAAATAAGAAAGTGTGCAGGGATGATGTGGAGAAGAGAAGCTAAAGATCGGAGAAGATGGATTGAACTTGGAGAGACCTTCATCCTGCAGTGGATTGATAATGGTTGATGATGATGATGATGAAAATAATATTTATTAAAATCTTAACTAATTCTTTCAATTAATGGAAGCATTGAAATCAACACATGAATGCGTATCAACATATAAAATGCAAACCTTTCTTGTAATTATATACTATTTCTAGTTAAATACTTATGTTATGTAAGTACAGATTTAGGTCTTTATTTTGAATTCAATTTTCGTTCTTTATATATATTGTGCCCTTATCTATAGGTCATAATAAGGTAGAATGGTCAATTACTAAAAAAATTTTAAATTTTAAAATATGTTTGTGTAATATATTGATAACTGTATGATTGATTAGATTTTATAGTACAATTTAAGGCTGAAAATACCTGGTGTATAAAAGTGTAATGAATTATTTTAAAGAAACAGTTAAATAAAGCTTAATTATATCCTTGCATATGGTTGTAAAAGCTGGCCATATAAAATAATACAGCTATAAATAATTAAAAGTATATTAACAATCCAATTGTAATATTTTAAAACTAATAAATTAAATAAATGCTATATGTAGTGTTATAATTATATTTAATAGTCAAAATTAATAGAGTATATTTTGAGATAAACTTTATGATGGTGAGAATTATATTTAGTTCTACATTTTTAAAATTATTTTCCAAATTTTTATAAAATATATTAGTTTTGGTAATTTAGACTGAGACGTAAATTAAAAAATCATCTGATAAAGTTAGTAATCATGTGACTGTATATTATATACCTTCACACACACGCTTGTTAGAATATAATAATAAAGTTTGTGAATTATAAAACTAAATATAGTTGCTATCTATCGTTAAAGTAAAAGTTGAAATATTAAATGATATTTTAATAATTGTTTTAAAGTTTAAATGATTTTGATAAAACTATAATTGAGTTTAAAAAATGCTATTCTAAATAATATTTAAGACATGACGTCATAAATTCTTTATTTTAAAAAGGTTTAATCTATTATAAAACTAAAATGTGTAAATTTGTTCGCGCTAAAAAGTAATTAACCAATCAACGGAGGTATTTTAGCAGACAAAATATAAGAATTAGACGAAGTGGGAGAAAGTAATGTGTAAGTGAAGGAGGGAGTAACATATGTTTTAGCTGTATAATATCGTAAGCTAGAAAAGTAATATAATTTTAAAATTTTGTATTTGTTTTAAAAGTTTTTTTTTAAATATAATATTTTGAACTGCCTTTACATGGAGGGCTAATTTTAAAAGTTTTCTTACCAGAATATTTTATTCAAGTTTAGCCAAAACCTTACAGTAAAATGGAAATACTACGGAAAACAGTATATAGAAGTTATGACAAAGGAAAAATATTTGTAAAGTGCCTTGATACAGCTTTATTTACGCTCAACCAAAAACTTATAATTGTAATTCAGAGGAATATAATTTGGACGCTATACGGAAAACTTAAAAGAGAAGTTATTTGCCGTCAGGAAAAATTATGACGCACAAATTTATAAGGCTACTCTGAAGTTATTTTATTCTTCTCTATGGAAAAATTAAGATGCGTATATTATAAAGAAAAAATTATGTAAAAGTTATAATGAAGAAAGAATGTTTATTTTTTTTAAAGGAAACATTACAAAGTATATAGTTACCAGAACTTTAAAAGAAAGAAAAAATTACCGAATAATGATATGAAAGAGCTATTGTGGTTTTATGAAAAAAAAAATAGTAAAACTTTCTCTAAGAGGAATTAAAAAATATTATAAAGTGTTCATTGGAGAAATGCTTGATTTAGAAAATATAAATTTAAATTACTTAATGAAAATGGATCCATGGAGATAGAAAAATTTACTGAATATTTAAATCAAAGTACATAGAAGATGCATCATAGAAGTCGCGCGGGAGAAAATATTAGCAAGAAAATGTTAGAAGAGAATATGTAGACGTTTTCTTTATGGGATTAACTAATATAATTAATAATTGTATTAAATATTATAAAAAACCAAGGATTGTCATATATGAATATTATTAAACAGAGCAATAATTGTTTTACCTTAAAATTGAACAAGAAGTGACTGAAGAAGAAATAATAAACATTTTTTTTTTAGCTTTAGTATGAACGGTTTTCAAGAAAGTTTGATAAAGAAGTACAGTGAATATAGTTTAAATATTTTTTACTAATTTATTTTAGAATATAAAATGTTATGTGACATTAGGGAAACATATAAACATAAATTTAGTAATATTAAAATTTAAATATAATAGCTTGATAAAATTATAGAAATATTGTTTAAAAATAAAGTGTATGGATGTGAATCTTATATCTACAAGGATCAAATGGATGGTGAAGCCTACGGAATGCGATCGAGGAGATAAAGGTCATTTGGTAATTTCAATAGTTGTTTATAATGCATAATGTATTTTTTTAGATCATCTATTGACTAAGAATGGAGTGTGAAAGTTTAAATTATATGTACACATTTTATACAACATTTTAAACATATAATGAGATAGGAGTAATTCGGAATATGCATGCAATTATTTAATTAAAGTATATTAATAATATAATTTAACAGAACAATTGTGTGATTCTTTTGAACTTTCATGTGATAAAGTATTCAGATATTCAAATAGTTTGTATATGATTAAATATACGGAGGAAAGTAGTAAAAAGATTTTCTTATAGAACAGTGGAATAGTTTTAAAATAAATGAATTTTATTATTGTTAGTAATGCAGATATGTATTTGTTGATGTACAGTATAAAAAAATCTTGAGAAATAAGATCGGATAGTGACTTGGAAGTACTAGTGGAAAGGAAACCAAGATGATGTTTTTTTTTAAGAAATAGGAAAAATAAAGGTTTGGATCATATTTAGTTTTGTGTGATTTCAGTATAGTTAACTAAGCCCTATGACTGAACACATATAGTTTGGACAGTGTTTTTTCATATCTTTAAACTTTGGATGTTATAATAAAGCTGAAGAAATAGCTTTAGCATCGTTCCTATGATAGAGGTTGGTAGACAGGTAAAGGTCACTCCTCTATAGTGTCTTTTAGTTCACTGTGCCATGATTATCAAGGTATATGACGAGTAATATTCTAGTTGTATTTTGATCCTATGCATCTATCTTTGCTATCCTTATTTTGTGAATCTACATCGGTCAGAAAGATATTTTCAAAGAAATAATGAATAAAATAGAACTGAAGGTATGTTATCGTTTATGTAAGAATAGTTTATTTGCTGGAATGTATAGAATTGTGTAACTTTAAAATTGAAAGTCCAAAATATCATAAAGAGAGAAAGAATCATATAATACATTGTAAAAATTAATTCAGAAATGAATATAAGATTTTGAAAAGAAATCTAAACCAAGTATTTTAAAAGTGATAATAAAATTTGAATGAATTTTTTTTTTAATAATATTTAGAAAATAAGTATTGCATATTTATTAAGAAATAGTTCAATAATGTATAATAAACATATACTTGTGCATGGTATATTAATAGTTGTAATTATATCATCTGAAGTAAGGCTTGAATGAGAATATTAGGATTAATAAACATCGGATAATGAACAATAAAAACCTAATACCGAATGTAGAACAATGTTTTGACTTTGTAAGATTCCATACAACCAATATAAAACTAAAATTTGTTATTTTGTAGAATTTTATTATGAATGTAAAATTTTGTAGAAAATGTAATTTTAATAATATTAGGGATGAAAAGTGTTTGTGATGATCATATAAGAAATGCATTTTGTAATAAGCTAACCATAATAATAAATCAAGTAATAATACTGTATTTTCTTAAGTGTTAAAAAGATAAGATTTAACTAGGAAAAATAAATAATATTTTGATTCCATTTTATAAACTAATAAACTAAGTTGAGATAGGAGAGTAAGGGATATCCAATGTAAATAGTGTAAAAATATTGTTAATTTATTTATGTTGTTAATAAACTTTGTTTTAAATTTGTTTTAAAGTTTTGTGTCCGAGTTGTTATTTCTCCACATGGATGCATGAAATCACGATACATTTATAATTGAAACAGACATATATATTTTGCACAGAAGGTAAACAAAAAAGTGTTATAATAATTTTGAGAATTTATTGGTATGTTAAAATCAAAAGATCATAATTTTATATTATTTATTGGTCATAAGTCGGTTGCCACAATATTACATTAAATTATATGCTAATGTTGCCACACGTATTCTGTTGTCAGATTATTAAAATACTACCACGTACGTATTTATTTATTTCATTTAGGAAGAAATAAGATTATATTATATTATTATTGTTATTATTATTTTATTATTATTAGTTGCTGTGTAGTAGATTATGACATAAAATTCCCTTTTCATATTTTACTACCGTAATTTTAAATCAGTTAGAATACAATTTATGAACCTGAGACTTTATTTATTTTACTTCATTTTATTTAATTGAGCTAGATTCTTGTTATAAAGAAGATTAAGATATGATTATTATTTTAATCATAGTGAATAGAGCTCAGAAAGTCATAAGAATACTATGAGTTAGTTATTTGGTATAGTAAAAAGGAGGAATAGTGTTCTTATGCCATTGAGGTAGTATCGTGTGGATATTTCCTCAATGTAGTCTATCTCGTTCCCCGTATTGTCACTCCATGTCTCATGAAAATAGTAAATATTTGTTAATTCATTTTAAAATTGAATCGAATTTGTATTTAAAAATTAGTGCTAGTAATCATTTTAATTAATGCTGAATATTTCATTTATTTATTTGTTAACTGAGCTAGAACCCGTAATATTCATAATAAACAGTATATTTTGGGGTGAGAATGTGCGGGGGGAGGTTAGAATATATATATATATATATATGCTACAAATGAATTCAATATTTTGAACCAACATTTGCATAGAGTGCAAATAATCAAGTATTTCTGATGATTCTTGTAATCTTGATGTGGGGAATGTAAAAATAGGTACATGCCAAGATTTAATGACCATGTTTAGAAAGTAGATGTCATCTAGAGATGTAAAGGTTCTTTTTCCTCTAGGAATGTGTGCATAGTTGACATTGTTTATTATTTTACTATATGTGTATGCATATGAGATACCTTTTACCATTTGATACAATTTTTGTTTTTATTGTGGAAACCCATTGTGAAGTTACTTTCTGAAAGAATCCTGTAATCGACTACACATTTATCAGCATGAGTTTCAGTAAGCAGATATTGGCAGATTCATTCATTCATATATGTGCATTCTGTTACAATATGCATCCCACAATTTCATGATTCTTCAGTTTTATTATTTTAAATCGCTATAGTGTATCAGTGTTATTAGATAGATTGGAGAGTGGTGGCTTGTGTGAAAGTCTGTGCTCATATACCTTATATATTACATATATAGACACAGGTATATAATAAACCTGTGTTTCAGTTATTACATTGTAGAGGTGTCTACCCATCCTTGCATATGTATTAAATGGATTATCCTGTACATGTGGGGTTCATGGGTGTGACAAGAATCTTGGCCTCAGGGTGACTTTTGAGCATTCCATCATCAGATTTTCAATTGGATGGACGGTTGAAAAGTTGGAGTGTGGAGTAAATTGAAGCCTGTCCATTAAAATATGAAGATTCTGAGCACTTATAGCATATATATGTGGGAGATGATAATCTGGACCAACTGATGATTGCTAGTCTAGCATGAAATATGTATATTGGTGATTATTTATCTTTTTGGCATATATGTGTTTAAGTGTATCAGTGTTATTAGATAGATTGGAGAGTGGTGGCTTGTGTGAAAGTCTGTGCTCATATACCCTATATATTACATATATAGACACAGGTATATAATAAGCCTGTGTTTCAGTTATTACATTGTAGAGATGTGTGCCCATCCTTGCATATGTATTAAATGGATTATGTCCTGTACATGTGGGATTCAGATTGATCTTAGGTCAATATGGGTGTGACAAGAATCTCAACCTCAGGGTGGCTTCTGAGCGTTCCATCATCAGATTTTTAATTGGAATGGACGGTTGAAGAGTTGGAGTGTGGAGTAAATTGAAGCCTGTCCATTAAAGTATGAAGATTATCTATCTTAATATATATCTGAGCACTTATAGTATATATATGTGGGAGATGATAATCTGGACCAACTAATAATTGCTGGTTTAGCATGAAATACGTATATGGGTAATTATTTATCTTTTTGGCATATATGTGTTTAAGTGTATCAGTGTTATTAGATAGATTGGAAAGTGGTGGCTTGTGTGAAAGTCTGTGCTCATATACCCTATATATTATATTTTAACAAAAAATGTTCAATATTTGAACTCAATTTTATAAATTTTAATGTTTAAAAGTAAATTATCTTATTTTCTCAGCTAAGTAAATAACAATGAGTGTCTGATATGTTGTTTATCTCAAGAATATTCCTTAACATTTTTGTACATGCCAAAAATTACAATTAGGTAATCAAACATTAAAATCTTAAAAAAATAATTACTGATATAAAGACACACCAAAGACATTCGTGAATGATAAAATTAAACTTTTTCAATAATTAAATAATTTTAATTGCCGAAATAGCAAACTGTGAGTACTGTTACTTAATACCTCCAAAATTATTTGTTCTTGACTTATTAATATCTCAATAACACAAATTATTACAAATTTATTTATAAATATGTAAGTATACAAACACAATTATTTATTTAAAATGATATCATATATGAAAATTAAAATTAGTGAAATGAAACGTGGGAGTTAACGGTATATTAAAATCTAGTTTGATATGAGAGTAGTTAAAAACATTCAACACAATTTTAAACACCCTTTGTCTTATATATATGCTAATAAAAACTATTATAAAAATACATGTTTGAGTATTATCACTTTTCCTTGAATTGCTTTTGACAATAATATCATTATACAATATTTTCTTTTAAAGCTTCCAACTAAGCCTTTAGTGGTTGGTAACCTTGTAATTCATCAAAGTGGTAAATAAACAAAAGAACCATTTATAAGTATCTAGTCCTGACATCAATGTATGTTTTTTTTTTTAAAGAAAAAGAAAAGATAGTTAACATGTGCAGACACATAGTTAAAAAAAGAAAATTTAAAGCTTAAATTAGATGACATCAAAAGATTAAAGAAAGTTAAAGTCAATAAGGAAATAAACATTTGCTTTTAGATAAAAGATGTAAAAGAGATGAGGAAGGGGGTAATGATTATGACTCACATAATCTGTAATTATTGAAAAACATATTGGTTATTGACCATTAAAAATAGTTTTAAGATTCATCACACACATCTACTGTTGAAACAGCATATATATTGAATCCATAAGATTCACATAAAGTAAATGTTTGGAGCTGTGGAATAGAAACCATGTTTTTGATACTGTTAGCTTATGAATTAATTTAGTAATGCATGTTTATAAACGATTATAGAATTTTGTGTTATCTGCTGGAATTTGAATATTAAGTAAATTTATTTAAACGCACATTCATTACGTAAATAATATTCATTAAGTCTGTAGCCTCAATCACATGCGTATAAAATGCGATAGTAGGGACCTCTACAGATCTTAAAACCACAAGCTTACTCTTGGAACAAATGTGGACTTAATTAGTGAAGTATTGAATAGCTTCACACTCTCAGATCGAACAGCTTCAGCTTCACCTATTTAAATAGAAAGTAGGTTGAAGTAAAGAAGGGTTTCCCTCTTTTCTTCCAAGAGTAAGCTTGTGGTTTTAAGACCTGTAGAGGTCCCTGCTATCGCATTTTATACACATGTGATTGAGACTACAGCCTTAATGAGTAATATTAAGTAAAATAAATTAATCGAATAATTTATTTCTTGATAGTTCATAAGAATATCATGTGATCATCATTTCATATGCTAACACAGGCTGTTAATAACAGTAGCAAACTGTCTATATAGTAATGATGTTTTGATGATTTTATACATATCCTGCCATGGTATGATGATGACTATGATTTTTGAAAAACCAAAGACACCAAAATGTATAGATACTGAATTGGGTTCAGATCCATATTACTATACAAGTGAATGAGCTAGGATTGAAAACATTATTGTGTTTTCATTCTGGGCTCATAGCTTTATAGTTAAGTAAATATGTAAAAGGTGACTGCTGAAGAGTTATATTAGATCTTAAGATCTAAATGGAGTGCTCTCAAATCCAAGGCTTCTCACTGATGAAAGCCACAAGCTAGTAAATAGTCTGGGGATATTGAATGAATAAACACTAGATAAGGATTTTATGCACAAACTTTTTTGCATATATTAATTGCTAAAGCTTATACTTGATGTCACTACTGTTTGCTATTGTTACTTCACAAAAAGTTTGTGAAAAGTAAAGGTGATGGAGTTAGCCTGTGTTTCATAAACTTCCATTACAATATCTGCTACTCTATCACTTAATTTTACACCATTAAGTAAATGATTTATTCTCCAGAATCAATGTCATAAAACAATCACCTATATGATTGAAGATGTGTTACATCAGATAAGCTTATTACTCTTTAGCTCCATGAGAAACTAAAAAAGCATTGGTTCTATGTAATACTGTAATATAAAAAAATTCTATATACATATATTCAAACATAATACATTTGATGTCAAAGGGATTACAAATTATATGCTGTTTGCATAAGTAATATAATATAATTTATTTAAAAGCATTTATTTATATATAACAAAAAGTTAAATATTAATAATAATAGCTCAAATACCAATGAAATTAAAATCAAAGTTACTGTAAATCCCAGTGGGCTATATATAAATTAATACACATTGGGCAATAAATGAAAAAGTACAGAATAAACCCACCTGTACTTTAGCTGGTATTGCATTCAATTTATTGATGTATTATAATGCAGACTGTAAATTATATATATTAACATAATTTCAGTACTAAGCTATTCTAAAATCACTATAAACAATCAAGGATTGATAAATATAAAGCATGTTCTTTCTACCTGATTGCATATAATGATTTCAGTATAGTTAAATGATTATACTGAGATTATGTTAATATATAAAATTCATGCTCTGCAATGTAACATGTCAATAAATTGAATGTTTATATGTGATCCAAACTAAAGTACAAATGAGAATCATTCTGTACTTTTTAATTTATTGACAGATTTGTATTAATTTATATAGTGCTAGCTGGAGGTTTACAGTAACTTCCTTATTAATAAAAAATTTAATACACACAGTTGACATGCTAAAATGAATGTAAATGATGCTAGAATGTGATTGAATCCATTTATTCATTTTATCATACATTAAATATTAGTATTTAGGAATAAAACATCGCAAACTCATAACTAGAGCAAAGTTATCATCCAACGCAACTATGGGTACTT
Organism: Epiperipatus broadwayi; assembly: GCA_028023455.1. Lineage (NCBI taxonomy): Eukaryota > Metazoa > Onychophora > Udeonychophora > Euonychophora > Peripatidae > Epiperipatus > Epiperipatus broadwayi. The sequence goes on along the minus strand of JAQFVV010006327.1, from coordinate 2,100,825 downwards.
ATATTTTAGTCCAACGGTGATGAAAAATTTAGGTGCAAGCAAATATGTAAATAAAGATGGAATTAAATACATTTCCAATCTTTAAAAATTGAAATAATCCTGATCAGGAGAATGTTGTTAGTCAAAATGTTGGTGTATTATCTAATTTTCCCCTTAAAAAATTGTTTTCGTTTTTAGATTCTAAATATGTTTAATTCGTCTTTATTTACACATTTGTTTGTGCTGGCTTTATAATATAAGTGCATAATTATCCCCAGGTACAAAATGTTGTTTACTCTTATCATCTATTGCTGGACTAATATGTGTGTTAAATCTCACCATCAGACTAATATGTAAGTACCCAATTATTTAAATAGAAAAAATATATTATAAACGTACAGATATAAGTATAAAAGTGTAAAATTAACATAACTTTTATACATTATACATATAAATTTGAAAAGCAAATGTAATGTTTTTCTACTATAATCAATTTTTTATTATATAAAATTTTACATAGTCAAAAATAGTATATTAATTGGCTTTTTCACTGCATTTTTTAGCTAATGGCTAAAATTATAAATGTTAGCAAAATAAATAATTAAAAAAAAAAATAGTTTCATAGCTAAAGGCAAAATTAAGCAATTAATTGAACTACATTTGTAAAATGAACTTTGCAAATGATAACAAAATAATGTCTGCTACTTTAATAGAAGCAAGAAAGCCTGAAAACATAGATAAGCTGCTACTTTAGCCAATACTATTCATTTTCAATTGTTTATTACATTTATGTTTAATTGTGGGATCTGGATTTCATTATAAGTATGCATTGTAGCATTTGCTCATTATAGAATTATTCATCAAAGCATACTCAGCAGTAAGCAAACACTTATCATAGAAATGTATAATACAATAAGAGATTGAATTAGATAATAACAACACATTAATACAAATTTAAGTAATTAATATAGCTCATTTGCATACAAAAGTAATTAGTAATATACAAGCATGCATATAAAAACAGATCCTCCTTACAACATTCTATTTTTTTTTAATTACTTGCGAAAAATATTTTTACAGATAATAAAAAATTGGAACACAGACTTCCAAGCACATTTCAGCTATCGACTCTACACATGTCCACACCCATGTGAAAAAAAAAGATCTCCACTACATATATTTCATGCTGAGCCAGCACTCATCAGTTGGTTCAGATCATTATCTCCCACACACATGTATAATCAGGACTTGGTTTATATTAAGGTAGCAAATCTTCAAACTTTAATGGACAGGCTTCAATCTACTCCACTTTTTAACTCTTCAGCCATCCATACCATTGAAAATATGATGATAGAAACCCCAAATTCCTTGTAGATGCCAATATCATTGTGATACCCATGTTGACCTTAAGTCACTCTGATCCCTCATGTATAGGACCTTATCCATTTAAATACACGAAAGAGGGGTGGGCAGGATACAGATTGAATCTGTAGTATTAGAATACAAGTATAAATGAATATACTTTGAAATTAGATATAATTGTAAAGGATTTAAACACAGACATTCAAGCACCCTTTACCTATCAACTTTTTTTATGTGACAACACATATGTGAAGAAGATAAATGATTTCCAATATACATATTTCATGCTAAACTAGTCTTCATAACTAGGTTCATATCATCATTGGAGATCATTTACCTATTTCACATGTGTGTGATCATGTGTATTGGTAAGATGAGATAGTCAATACTTGAAGAGTGCTTGAAAGTCTGTTTTCAAATTCTCTACAATTACATCTAATTTCCAAGTATATTAAATTATACTTGTATTCTTAAATTACAGGTAATAAAAAAGTAACTGAAAGATGTATTCTTTAGGAATTCATAAGAAATTCAAGCACAAAATATGATGAACTAGATACACAACCCATGGATCTTTGAGTTTCAGAATCATGCCATAGAAAGTATTTTAGAACAGTGTTCTTCAACCCTTGGTCCACAGCCCGATACCGGGCCATGGAACTTTTCTGCAGGTCCGCGTGCTAGATGGTCAGTAAAAAGTTTGTAATAATAAATAATAAGAGTTTAAACTTTTAATTAATATAGACAATTTTTATTTATTTTTTCATCTCATTTTTACCCAATTAAAAAAAAGGAAAACAGAACGAAAACAAAATCTAATCAATCATTCATAAATTAATTTGTTTTTCTATTTATCACAGATGTTTATGGGGGGGGGGAGAATTAAATTTTTTATTACTTTTCTAAAAAAAATAAAAAAAGTTTTTTATTATATAAACTCCATATATATATATATATAAAACTTTATCTTATATATTTAACTTTGTTGTTTTGATCAGTTATAACAATTATGCTTATCTTTAAGAAAATTCATCTATAGACTTCTGCCAATCTGTAAAATCTTATCCTTATTTTTGCTGGTCCATGGAACGTTATCCTTATTTTTACCGGTCCACAGGTGTGAAAAGGTTGAAGATCACTGTTTTAGAAGTAGTTAAGATTTTACTTCATTAACGCTTAAATAAATTAAAATATGTATGTGCTCTGCGCACAGGTAATGAAGCTATTAATAAATTGTCAAAATTTTTACCGCCAAGCACTTTCGGGACAGTCTACAGTCCCATATTCATGGTGAGTTATTCTGTTAATAATTGTAAAACTATGCAAATTTTATGCAAACTTATGTGCAGATGTTACGTGGACCATTTATGAGATAGGGAATAGCAGGCCTCTCTTCTGTTGATTGCCGATGGGTCAGCCACAATGAAGTAAGCTTCCCTAACTTTATATTATTCTTCACTTAAATGTATTAAACTTTCTTGATTCTTTTAGGTAGAAGTGATGATAATTATTGACATAAGAACATCATCATTATTTAATGAGTTTCAACATTTTTTTTTTACTTTTATAAATTTGGTTTTGATTCCTTTGACTTAATGAGCTCAAACACTCATTTAAGATCATTTCTTTTATTTGCATTTATTATTTATATCTTTCTAAATAATTACTGGTTTATTCTAGATTTTAGAATTTTAAATAATACCGAAGTCTTTCAGAATCACTTATTCCTCACTGTCTTCATTCCACAAAAAATTATCTCATTCTTATTTTTAAACTTTTAATAATTATATTTTGATTATTTACTTTTTCTATCATTTCCATTCTTATTTCTATAATTTGTTTTAATCTTTTTTAAAATAAAGTTTTTCCTTAGGTTTTAAGAATAACCTATTCATCTGTTATGTTCCACAGGAGTACAATAATGATTAGAAAAAGTTAATTAGCTGATTAACTGTTTCTAAATCTACAATAGTTACACACTTGTAATGCAGTTAAGATGAAAGATAAAATGACTACAAATAGTCTTTCATAAGGCAACAATTAACAACAATGGAAACAAAAAAACTATACTCACTAGAATAGTTGTGAAAAGTTTGCCTTGCTATGCTCAACAACTGAGTTTGAACCCTAGATGAGTAGAATTCCAAATACATTTAGTTTCTGTTAAGGTTCAGCTGACCCATAGAGAACCAAACATTTTCATTATTGACATTAAATAATAAACTAGTTCATTTCTGATAACAAAGAAAACAGATCTGAAAAGACTAAAATCTTATGCTTTGAAAGCTGGTGAGTGATATCTTGTCTTTTGTTGATACTTGCATTGGTGGTCGAGAGGTCAGCACGACTGCCTTGCACTTGCAGGCAGTTGCCCGGATTGCAGGTTCACATCCTGACCAATGCTATGACACTTAAAAAAAAAATTGTTGAAAAAGATTTTACCTTACAGTGGGCTATGTAAAGCATATCCTATTTTGACTTAATCCTAAACAATTATCAAACATATGAATAAATAAATTTGTCCATAATGTTGATTTCAAATAATTACTAATGATTCCAACACAACTAAAATTAAACAACTATATAAAAATAAATATATATTTTTTTATCGAACTGGTTTTTATGCTTTATTAGGATATTTCAAAATATACTAATATAGGATGGAAACAAGTTCACTAAAAATATTTATTTTTATATAGTTGTTTAATTTTAATTGTGTTGAAACCATTATTAATTATTTTTACTTATTCATTTATAAATGAATCATTATATGGATATCTGAGTTGGCTTTGGACTATTACCTGTTAAAAAAACTTTTAAGCTTATTTAGAAATCCTAAGTTACCGAAAAAAAATCAATAAGTTTCAGGCATAATCAAGTCATAGACATTATTTTGGTATAAGCAGATGTAATAACCAATCATTGCAAGTAAATAAAGTCATGCATTACGTGACTTAATTTAACAAGCTTGTAGAATCTGGTTTGAGGCTAGGGATATTTGGTAAAGCTTGTTAAGAGCTATTAGCACATTCATTATATAATCAATCATATGCAAAAGATTTTCAATATATATATATATATATATATATTGTACTGAATGAAAGAAGAGATTAATGAGTGTTAAAACAATCCTGACCAATTATCAATTAAATAAGGTTGAGCTTAACCTTTTAAACACTTGAATGGGTTCTTTAGAAGACTTTAGAATAAACAAATACTTATTTTAAGGAAGCACTACACAGATGTATGACAAATCACAATAATATCTCAGGGTTCTACTATGACTTAAATGTATAACTGGATTTATAAGAATAAATAAATCCTATAACAATCATGTATTTGAGGCTAAGCTTTCATATTACATAAATTCAATTTAAAGTTATCTCAGGGTTCTAATGTCAAATATAGTAAATACTATTCTTAAAATTTTAAATCGTTCCCAATCAAAAATTATTATATTTGATATGATTAAATGACAAAGGGCATTTAATTGTATTGAATTCATATCTTAAGTAAATAAATATTAAGATGAAGATGGTATAAGTATATAAAAATAGTCAACCATCTTTCAGCACAAGTAGTATATATTTAAATAATGTATAATAATTATAAAATCATGAGACTATATTTAATTATACAATTGATAAATGATGAGTATTAACTAATTAAAGACAAATATTAGATAATTAACAAAGTATAATTAATTTATTAACAATAAGTAAGAAAATATATAAATAAACAACATAACAATAACACAAGTTCTCCACAGTGATTATAAATATTCTTGCAATATTTTAAATTAGAAAAATAATTCCTGTTCTATTACTTTCTAAATATATGGCGTATCTGAATGTGATGTAAAATAAAACACTTTGTTGAATAAAGTTCTTAAACACTATTTAAAAGACTTATAATTAAGTAACAAATAAATAAAAGAATGTTGCATATTTAATTAAATAATAAAATATATTTCCTCTACATATTTGATTTATAAACTTAGCTATTTCAGACTAAAATATTAATCCAACTTATGATATTATTATTAAAGTATGGTTTTAATTAACCTGATCCTAATAGGTATTAGTAGCATTCATAAAAGACTTATCAATGAGCTCATATTATGAATAAAACAATAATATAATATTGTCAGGAATTTAACTCATCTGATCAATAATATTTATACATTAGTAATATTTATAAAATATCTCAACTATATGATTTAGATACTTTTAATTTTAGAAGCAGGTTTGATTTAATAGATCAATAAAACATATAAAATGTCAGATATTATGTCTTAACTAAAATTAATTATTAATTAACTTTATATATTTACAACTGATCTCCAAAACATGAAGCAACCACACACACTTATGCTAAATGATAATCATAAATTTAATATACTATCTGTATATTCCTTTATTATATCTTTTGTCATATAAGAACTTTTATTGAATAGTATAACTCTAGATATTATAATACTTAAACAAATTTCAAAAATATAATATATTCTTATAATGAAAATTAATTCAAAGTCTTTTTAAAAAAACTCAAAAATATTTATTCTGACATATTCTCTCAAAATATTTGAATGTGAATACATTTTTTGACATTTTAGGTTGTAAAACCATAATGATAGGAGAAACATAATTTAAGCCTTATGATGGAGAACTTAGTAATGAAGTTTGAACTTTTTAAGTATAATCCATTTCTAGTGAGCTAAAATATTCCAAAATCACAACAAGTCATTTTATTTCCTAGATGTGAGTGTAGTTATTAATTTCATAAGGGATAACACTCATAAATTATAACTTTTCCGGAAATATTTAGGAAGATAAAACCATTAGTTAAAAATTCATTTCAACAATAATTGTCCAATATAAAAATATTTTTCCCAATGAAGATAGAATTCACTAGTTGTCTAATGCATAGGTGTTTATTCAGAAAACTTTAGATTGCTATAATAAAAATGAGATCAAAAAAAAATTGGGGATTAGATAAGTAAATGATATATTTTAAATTAAAGTAGCATTCCCTTATAATTTTAAATTTGTATATGTAAATACAATTTTTTTTTAAAGTTTCATTTCTTTTAAAGTGCATTACAGGATTATGAACATGGTTAGATATTTAGTTCTCAATTAAAGATAGTTTTGAGATACATCTGCCATTAAGGCAAATGTTTATTTCCTTCTCTACTTCATAACCATGTTGCTGCAAAAAGTTAAACCACTAAACATCACATGATCACTATCCCATACTAGCACATAATTGTTATTAAACAATTCAAAACAAAGCAAAACTCTCCATACAGTAGTGCCATCTTGTGATAACAAGAGCAATCAATGGATGCCAGAAGGCTTGTGCATAAAATCCCTATCTAGTGCCTACTCATCCAATATCCCCAGACTAGTTTCTGGCTTGTGGCCTTCATCAGTGAGGAGCCTTGGATCTGAGAGCACTGCACCTAGATCTTAGGATCTAATGCAACCCTCCAGCAGCCACCTTTTAACTCTACTTAACTCTAAAACTATGAGAATGAAATTGAAAACACACTAATATTTTTAATCCAAGCTCAATAGCTTAAATAGTCATATGGGTCTGAATTGATGGTATGGGTACTGAATTGAGTTCAGACCCATATGACTATATAAGCTATTGAGCTTGGATTGAAAATATTAGTGTGTTTTTAATTTCATTATCATGGTTTTATAGTTAAGTAGAGGTAAAAGGTGGCTGCTGGAGGGTTGCATTAGATCCTAAGATCTAGGTGCAGTGCTCTAAGATCCAAGGCTCCCCACTGACAAAGGCCACAAGCTAAAAACTAGTCTGGGGATATTGGATGAGTAGGCACTAGATAGGGATTTTATGCACAAGCCTTCTGGCATCCATTGATTGCTCTTGTTAGCCCAAGATGGCACTACTGTATGGAGAGTTTTGCTTTGTTTTGAATTGCTGCAAAAAGCCAGTATGGTAACTTTAAATTTGAATCCAATACAGTTCATTTGCAGTCAGTTAATAAAAAAAAAAACACTAAACAATTCTGAACACATAAATATATTTATAGGTTTATATCACATGATTAATGAGATCATTATCTTGTTCCAAGAAATTATATTTAACACAATGTAGGTAATTACATTGGGGGAAAAGGTAGAACAATTTAATTGTCAAATCAGCAATAAATTACATTGTTAAATTGTTACAGAGTTGTGTCTTGGCTGTAGATTTACCAGGTGGTGTTGGTGAGTGGATTTTGACATCTTGAATGACTTTTACAGATTATATATGCTAACATTGTTGTACAAGTTGTTGTCTGAAAGCTGTTTTGTTCCAAGAAATTTATTTAGCATAATTTACCTTAATTTCATTGCAGAGAGGTTAGTTCTGGGTCATACTGTGCCTATTATATTGTGAGGCATTTCAATCTTTGTATGTATATTCTGGTGTTACAGTTTGCACTCACTTTCACAGTAGATTGTGTTTTCTTTTATGGATGATGTTTGTATGAGACTGGTGCGATAGTTCGAATGTGCCACAGTTGATCTTCATGGGTTTGTTCAAAATTCTTCACTCTTGACTTTTTATGGGAAAATTTTTATCATTGTTGCCAGGAAATAATATATAGCATGTGATATTTGGAAGTTTTAAAGTTGTAATGCCATTTTTGTAATATAATTATTTTAAACATACAAAATAATATTTTAAACATCATATTACATTAATTAATAAAAATAAAACACGTATTTTAAAACTGAATATTTATATTGTAAATAACAAAATAAATAATTTTACTTCATTTAAGTTTTCATGATATTTAATATTTTATTATCAATAATAAAAATTTACTTAAGTATTTTGTTTTTATAGCTTTTTAAATTTTAATACATTCAAGAATTACAATAATTTGTACACACACATATAAATATTTAAGTATTATGTTTAAACTTTGTGTAATTATTAAGTGTAATTTTAATCACAAATGTGCCCCAAAAAGTTATTATTATACAAATATCATTTTTAAATAATTTATTCTTATTATTGTCAGTGTTATGCCTTTTTATTATATATATTGTTTTTTTTTTAAAAGTTAATTTTATGTCCATGAGTATTTCTATAACTAAATATAAGCTGTGATAAAATGAAAAAAAATTGGTACACATATTCAAAAAGGCTGCCTTGGTTCAGTTTAATAATTTGCATTATAAGGTAATATTATCAATAATGTTAATATTCCTTCAATAATAGTTTTTGTAACCATAACAACAAATAATAGTAATAATTAATAATATTATATTGATAAGTCAACAAAATTTTTCAGAAGTTCTGTAAAAAATCATCAACTTGGACATATTAAAAATTATAACAATATATATACAATTTTATATTCAAATAATAAAACAAATACAATAATATAAATTCCAACTTTTAATCCATATAAGAGCACTTTCAACTACCTAAGTAGTCTTTGTCAACTAATTTAAACTTTTAAAACCAAACATACAAGATACCTTTAAATGTTTTAACACTTTTTATTTTTAGCTTTACCATAATTCATTAATTTTTATGTTTGCTGCCTGTCAATTTATTAAGCAATTTTTATATTTATATATTAACATCACTTCCTTTAATTTTTATATGTTAGTATTTCATTCAATACATATCTTTACAGTTTTATAACTAAAATCAAATCCAAAATTACATTTTTATTATGAACATAAAATATTGATCATTAACAAGTAAAATTTATAAAAAACAAAACAAAAATACAAACATATACAGAGGTGCATTTTATGCACCTCCTAATTTAAAAAAGTTAATAAATAATTCTAAAAATAAACATTTATTTATGAACCAAAGCTTTTATAATATATAAATGGATATGCAAATGTGGAATTGCTTATATTGGGAAATCACATTGTACTTTAGAGAAATAACTAGAGAACATATACTATTATTAAAACGACTTAAAAAATCTAAACAAAATAGTACTGAAAATAATGATATATCAGCATCAGTATTTTATGATCATAATAATCAAATGCAATTTTGGATTTGACTTTAATTATAAAAATGTAATGAAAAATAAAGGAAGTGATGTTAATATACAAATATAAAAATGTTTAATAAATTGAGAGGCAACAAACATAAAAATTAATGAATTATGGGAAAGCTAAAAGTAGAAAATGATTGTCTTTGAACACACCATATATGGTTGGTTTTAAAAGTTTTAAAATTAGTTGACAAAGACTACATAGATAGTTGAAAGTGCTTCTATATGGATTAAAAGTTGGAATTTATATTACTGTATTTGTTTTATTATTTAAATATAAAATTATATATATATATAAGTTAAAGGAATACAAATATCGATTAATATTATATATGATTAGATATTTAACTGATAGTCTGTGATGACAGCATTTCACTTGTATTTATATGTTGGATTACTCCATTATTACATTTTAATTGTTAAATGTTTTTTGTTATAAAATTTCAACTAAAACTTTTCAAATATATTGATTTATTAATATCAACTAACAGTGTAATATATAACTATATTTCAAACATTACTATTCTTTTTTTGTTCAGTTTTAATTTGTCTAATCATTAACAATAGTAGACATGAAATCAAACCAATGTCCTTTAGATTAATAAGTACTGAAATTAAGATGGTATTCTTACCAACTAGGTTCTAATCATCTAGTCTCTAATGAAATAACTTTGAGGAATAGAGCATCACCTTAAGTACAGTTTTTATGACTGTAAACCCACTGATTTGACTCCCATAGTTATAGTATTATTGATCAGGTAAACAATATCTGAAAAATGAGAATCCCAGCCTCAGGGTGACCTTTGAATGCTCCATCACTAGATTTTCAATTGGATGGATAGTTGAAGAGTTGGAATGTGGAGTGGATTGAAGCTTTTCCATTAAAATATGATATCTTAATATATATCTGAGCACTTATTGCATATATATGTAGAGATGATAATCTGGACCAATTGATGATTGCTGGTTTAGCATGAAATACATATATTGGTAATTATTTATCTTTTCGACATATATGTGTTCAAGTGTATCAGTGGTATGAAATAGAGTGGAGAGTAGTGTGTTGGGTGAGAGTCTGTGCTCATATACCCTATATATTACATATATTGATATAGGTATATAATAAGCCTGTATTTCAGTTAATATCCAAAAAAGAAAAGAGAATAATACAATTCAGAATATTATGCCTTATACTAAATTGTCTAATATAAGTAACAGTTGAATGTACTTGAAAAAGTAAATTAAATTCAATTTTTTCTATATCTAGTGCATAATTGCAAATCATTAGACCCTATAATACCAATATATTTTTGATATTGATGCTAAAAGTTTTAGTGAAGAGATAAATTAATTTAATAACATACGTTTAGTACAAAACTTAATTAAAAGTTTGAAACCAAAGTTAAACTTATGCTCATAAAATTCATATCATATTGGAGAATAAGATTGAGATTCCCTTGAATACGCTATTGTTTAGTCCCATCTGAGAAATTATATCTAATGGACACTTATTTGTTTATTATTTTCAGCCTACATCCATTATGTTAAATTCATTCTTTTAGAATTCTTCAAACCTGCAAAATAACTAAATGTTTGTTCAAAAGAAATATTTAAATTTTATTGTTATTCCTAATTGTTTAAAATCTGGCAAAATAAGAAATTGAAAATCAATTTTATATTGATTGATTACTAATAGGATCCAAAATCTCAGATAACTTTTAACCTTTAGGATCAATAATATTCTCTATTTCCTTACCTCCAGAACCATCTAGTATAATCTTCAATAATTATGGATTTTAGAAACTACATTCAAATATCTAGCTAGTGATCCTCATCAATTATAAATTTTGGATTACTTCACTTATGCATTCAGCAACAACATTTAATTCCTTCATATTTTAAATCTAGATAATCATATTGATTGCTCAAGCTGACAATAGATGGTGCTGAAGTAAATAGTATGACTTACTGTTCTTAAAAGTGATTACAAAATAATACTACTGATAAAGCAATTTAGATTATGACTGGCAATAAAAAAAAATACAGCCATGAGATTGGACACAAGCAGTTCCTTAATTGGGTTTTTCCTCAAATCACAAATATCTAATTTTAACTTAGATTAAAAACTAAAAATAATATCAGTGTTCCTAGCAAAAATATATTAATATTAAACATGATGACAGAAAAATATAACATAATTAACTTAATACAAAAATTTACCGGCATTTTGGCAATTTCATCAACACATTTCAGGAGTAGACTGATAGGACTTGTTGTACTCCCCTAAAAATAAAAATAAAAACTGTATAAGTATGTAAAAAATACATAAACAAATTGCACAAATTAGAAAATATATAATTATCCAATCACCTTTAGCAAATTAATATTACCAAAACAAGTGATGACTGAGCTATATAATAATGTGTGTAAGAATGTGTGTAAATATGTTCTTTACCCAAAGTTTTTGATTTTTGTAAACTGTTAATTACACTTATTTTAACTCAATAAGATCAAAACTTAGGTTCAATACAATTCATTTCTACCATAAGGCAAATATACTTTTTATACTATAAATTACAGCAATAATCTAACTGGGTCACTATGCTAGAGATCATAATAGTAATCAAAGCTTCTTGCAATAGATTCATGTGATATATTTTACTTTAAAGTGCAAATATATTAATGCACATTTGCATTTTTTACAATTAGTTTCACATTATACACACACACATATATATATATAACAATAAAAATAATAAATATAATGTTTGAGAAAGGTTAAGAAATTAATCGAAAGTACTTCTGCAGAATGAAAGACTGCATTTAATATTATTAATTTTATATTTATTATTTTTATTGTTATTGCAATAGTTTTTTAATTAATGGTCATTTTATATATATATAAGTTCCAACCAGTAACCACCTAAACATTCACAGTAAAATATAGTAATCAATATTTCTCACTGCTGTCAAGGCAACCTTCACGCCTTTTAATAGCAAGAATGGAATATATATATATATATATATATATATATATATATATATCACTTTTCCAAATGTTAGGTAAATTCAGATATGCCACCTGTGAATAAATATATAAAAGTCTCATCTGAATCTTAAGCAGTAAGTCCAAAGTTCACAATTCAAGAGGTATATTTTGGACTGGCTGCTTGAGATTCAGATTTTTATATATGTATTCACAGAGTGTGTAGCTGAAATTACTTAATGCTTGGAAGTGTGATTTGATATTTAACTTCAGCTAGTGGTTAGCAGTGGGATTATTTCATATATATATATATATATATATACATCCACACACACTTCAAGACTAAGAGTAATGTAACAATAAGTACTCTCCAGTTGCAGCATAAGGCAATAATTGATCAGAGAAAAGAGCAGTAATTTTATGTTATCGCCTCATTTTGGTGTTTGAGGTAATTCTTTGCATAAGATAATGAAAGAAATGGAAAAAAAGACCATACTTTTGCTCACAAAAATTGACTTAAGCTGTGGTCAGAGAGTATAGTAATCAACTATTATACCAGATGTATAAGCCTTAGCCTTGAAGTATAACACTGGAACTAATTTATATATATATATATATATATATATATATAAATTCTTCCGATATATATATATATATATATATATATATATATATATATAATGATAGTTTATATTAACTAGTAGTTAGAAAGAGTATAGAAAATTAAATATATATAGTTTATCAACAATAACAAACTCTCCACAGTGCCATCAAGTACCAGCTTTCATAATCAATGGATGCAGGAATATTTGTGTATAAAATACCTATCTAATGCCTACTCATCCAATATCCCCAAACTAGTTTCTAGTTTGTGGCTGTCATCAGTGAGGGACCATGGAATTGAGAGCACTTCACAAGCTTCCTGCATCTATTGATTACAAAAACTTCAACTTGGTGGCACTACTGTATGGAGAGTTTGCTACTGTTATTAACAGCCTATGCAAGCATCTGAAATAATTATCATGTGATAGTTTACCCAAGTTAGAAAGAGCATGAAAATTGAAATAATAGAAAGCTTAATAAATAAAATGTAGTAACAGATTGAATGTGTATATGCAATAAAAATTTTGGTATACTTAAAAATAGTAGCACATTTTAAAACTACATAATGTATAACTAAAAAGTGAAATAAAAGATAATTAATTACAAATATATTGTGGAGAATCTTATTATCAGTATTCTTGAATAGTAGTTTAAATCATGAAAATTAGCACTGTAAAATACAAACTGTCATATTGACATGTAAAAACATCAAACGATGCTAATTCAGATGTTTGTGAATTTTTTGAAAACTTCGAAAGATTTAAATTAATTTTCTGCTATGATTAAATTGATGATGGTGATTAAAATATAATAAAGTATTGATTAGTTCAATATTTATTGTGATGTAAAGCAAATAAAAAAATTGCAAAACATTAAAAATAAAGAGCATATTTTCAATAGAGAAATAAAAAGCTTAAAATGCATCTAGCAAACACACTTTACTCTTTGGTATTATTAAAACTAATATCCTGGAATATTGGACTTAAATTGAATCATTTGTGTAGTTATTTAGATATTGATGGAACAGTGCTTTTTTTTAATTTTTTTATTTAGACATTTTGGTAACTTAAAATAAATAGGATCCCCAGTCACATTAGTGTGTCTGAAAATTTTATGTTATTGTGGATACAATGTTTAAAGAGCAGACAAAATCTTTAATGACATATTTTTATAAATATCTAAGGCAAAAAACATATACATCAGGTAATAACTTGTGCTATGATTTAGAATATTTGAAATTTCATTTATTATTTTATTTAGCAATGCATAGATTTTATACAACTAGGTGAATTTATATTGAAACTAACAACATGAAGATTCCAGATAAGACTTAGAGATGTGAGAAAACCAGTTGCATGATAATTATTAAGTTAAAATTAGGTCGTGAAATTTTAGTCTTCGTTAAAAGCATTATGATGATCTATGATTGCTAAATATTTGATAGCATTTAATTAAGTAAGTAAATTTAACTTTCAAAGATAAGTTGTTGAAAATCTCTAAAGTATTTTTATGGCTAGCACTGACCTACCTGTGCTTTAAAGTAGTCGTATTTTACCAGTTAAATAAATTGACATTAATGCAGAAAGTGAAGTTGTTATTTACAACTTTCTTAAAAATGATTTTTTAGATCTTTGAAAGTTAAATTTACTTACTTAATTAATTACAATAGAATGACAGCCTATTAAGCTAATTGCGCAGACGCTGTGAGAATGTTATTAATAAATGAATACCTTCGAACAACCACATGATATAGTATTTGTATAAGAGTAAAAAGGAATCCTCTTACCCTTACGACTCAAATGTTTATATATGAGCAAATCTAAAGTAGTTGTAATGAAGGCGTGATTACATAATAGTCACTTTAAATTACTATATATAATGTCTGTATGAATGATGCCGATGAAATTTTCTAGAATTTACTGAACGCCACTCTAAACGAAACTAAATCATATACATGAATAAGCATTTATTTTATAACGTCTTGCGTGCAATTATAATTACAATAGAATGACAGCCTGTTAAGCTAATTGCGCAGATGCTGTGAGAATGTTATTAATAAATGAATACCTTCAAACAACCACATGATATAGTATTTGTATAAGAGTAAAAAGGAATCCTCTTACCCTTACGACTCAAATGTTTATATATGAGCAAATCTAAAGTAGTTGTAATGAAGGCGTGACTACATAATAGTCACTTTAAATTACTATATATAATGTCTGTATGAATGACGCCGATGAAATTTTCTAGAATTTACTGAACGCCACTCTAAACGAAACTAAATCATATACATGAATAAGCATTTATTTTATAACGTCTTGCGTGCGATTATAATTACAATAGAATGACAGCCTGTTAAGCTAATTGCGCAGACGCTGTGAGAATGTTATTAATAAATGAATACCTTCGAACAACCACATGGTTGTTGGTTGTTGAAGGTATTCATTTATTAATAACATTCTCACAGCGTCTGCGCAATTAGCTTAACAGGCTGTCATTCTATTGTAATTATATGGTTGTTTGAAGGTATTCATTTATTAATAACATTCTCACAGCGTCTGCGCAATTAGCTTAACAGGCTGTCATTCTATTGTAATTATAATCGCACGCAAGACGTTATAAAATAAATGTTTACTTAATTAAGTAAAATGTACTATCAAATATTTAGTAATTATAAGTTATATATAGGTAAGATAAACATATAATAAGACAACTTTAGATCTATTCATAAAGTTTAATAGTATGAAATAAAACAAAATCTGAAAATTCCAGATAAAAAGAGATATGATAAATCGAATCTTGTAATTAATCAAAATTTTAAGATATATGATAATATAAAGCAACTAGTGGAATAAACTTTTTTCGCTCTTATCACAAAAATTAATAGCATAGGATATCAGGATCACTAGGCTAGATAACTGTGTAGTTTCTAAACTAGTTAATTAACCAATGGTTTTAAATTGTTAAATAGTCATTTATTTAGAATTAATTGGTTATTCAAATGATTGTATTTACTATGAAACGCTACTTAAAATCAGTGCAGTAAATTGCATATTATAAACACTACACATAAAGAAGTGAATGGTGTCGAAGATGAGGGTTGAGTTAATTTGGCACTTGTAATTCAAAATGTAAAGAAGAAACACGTATTCAAGATATCAAATCATTGACATATGTTATATAATGTTGTTTATGAAAAGACTTAGAAACCTTAACATCAAGGTTATCTAGCAGAAATGATAATAGTTAATTTACTGTAGAATATATATAAACTAAACAAATTTTAAATATTTACATCTTAAGTACTAAATTATTCAAAAGCAAAATTTTAGCATTCATGTTACAGCAAAAACTAATACATTTTTATATTAAAATTTAATTATTGCTCTATCTAAATAACATGTTGAGTTAAAGGTTATATTTAACACCTCATTCAAAGATAAACAAAATGAAAATAATTTAAAATGGGTAAAAAAATGTTTTTCCTCATAAACATTTCTGATAAGAATGCTGTTATAAAAAAAAAAACGAAGAATGGAAAATCTGATTATTAATCTATACTTTCATTTTTAAACTAAAAAGGAAAAAAAAAGATTAAATTTATAATTATAAAAGACTATCTGATAAGCTTTTGATGTTTTATCTATTCTTATGGTACATTTCAAATCAATAAATTGACTATTAAAATCTGTTATCAAACTGAAAAGTCACATGATTCGATTTACTTCGACCTCTCTAATGCTAAATGAAGGAGAGAGTGGAGCCAACTTAGACCTCATATTTTGTTTCAGAGCCCCTGATAGATAGCATAAATTAATAAATATTAGCTCAAACTTTATTTATATTACTCCATAGTATATTACATTAACTTTTCAACACAGACACAAGTATAAAATAGTGACACTTTATAATAGGAGGGAATCCACCCAAAATTAATACTCTTAAAAAATTGTTTTTCATATCTTGCATAATAAATAAATATTTGTCTAATACATCTAATTTTTTTAAAATAAAAAATAATTCTTTACAATATTTTTATATATAATAAATAATTCAAACATTATTATTCATAATAATTGCAACAATTATTCATCTTAAGTGACCAATTGATAAATAAACTATTAAACTACACATTATTAACTGATTAAATCCACCAATTCTCCCAACGACAAATAATTCCTAAAACTACCCTAAATACCAATATTCCCCTTACATTTAATTTTCCACAAGCTCTTGAAAACCAGAAATAAAAAGACACACCACTGAACTTTAATATTATTGCTCATCAAATGATATTATAATAAAAGTAACCAACACAAATGACCCCCTCCCAAAGACAATATAATCGATGCAATAACTTGAATAATAAATTTCCCCTAATTAACAAAGGAATAATATATACACTTATCTATGAAACAATTGAATTAAAAATTAAAACTTTAAACAAAATTATTTTTTAAAAAAAATAGAATAATGTAGAGAACCCATACAAGTTTGCTTATAATCCCCCGCCCCCCAATGTATTTCCTTCTACTGCTATAAAAATCAACATTTATCTTTTTCAATTATTTTATAAATGGATGATAATTCTTTATCTTACTTAGTCAACCTTAGAATACATTTTCCCTTAATTATATTTAAATAAATAATACTCATTTTATCATTTATGGAAAGTGCTTTACAAATTCCCTTATGCTTGATAGAATTGCTATGAATATTAGATTTATACTTTAAAACTATTTCGAATGAAATTTTAAACTTTTGAAAAAATAGTAAATAAAATAAGCACATTGCAATCATTCACAATGCAAAAATCACTTCATGTGATTCAGTAATATGCAAGATTTATAGAAAGAGAAGCCACATCGCAACAATTATGGTGGATGCTATATTGGAAAATAATATATACACATACAATTTTCAACTTCCCAAATAATTTGCCAATTTTTTTTTTTTTTTTTAGTTATTGTTGTTATTATTATTAGTGGTAGTAGTAATAGTAAAAAATAGTCACATGTTACATGACCTATATAGCTTGCATTACCAATATGTAATATTTTAAGAGCCTGCTAATAGCTCTAAACAAGCTTATTTATTTATGTTTTAATGATAAATATTACAAGTGAAAGTACCTGAAGCCTTTATCTAGGATGGTCCCCATCTCCAGACCGGTTGCGAGCTATGGCTCTAATCAGTAAGGAGCTAGGACATTAGATTCAAAATACTAACTCAAACTAAGCATTTATCTAATTCTTTGGCTATATTAAATTGCCAAGCTTACTAATATATGGACCATTGAATTTATTTCAGGACCATATAGTTTCTTTAGTTAAAAAGCTGAATTTGAAGACATGTAGGTATCTGAAGATTTAGATCTTTTTTTAATATTTAAGAATTAGATAAATGCTTGGCTTGAGTTAGTATTTTGAATCTAATGTCCTAGTTTCTCACTGATGAGAGCCATAGCTCAAAACTGGTCTGAGGATGGAGAACATCATAAATAAAGGCTTCAGGTACTTTCTCTTGTAGCATTTATCATTACAAAAATAAATAGAGTTATTAGCAGGCTCTTAAAATATTATTATTATTATTATTATTATTATTATTATTATTATTATTATTATTATTATTATTATTATTATTATTATTATTATTATTATTATTATTATTATTATTATTATTATTATTATTATTATTATTATTATTATTATTATTATTATTATTATTATTATTATTATTATTATTATTATTATTATTATTATTATTATTATTATTATTATTATTATTATTATTATTATTATTATTATTATTATTATTATTATTATTATTATTATTATTATTATTATTATTATTATTATTATTATTATTATTATTATTATTATTATTATTATTATTATTATTATTATTATTATTATTATTATTATTATTATTATTATTATTATTATTATTATTATTATTATTATTATTATTATAGCAGCAAATGTATAAATAAAATAGGCAAAACTCTCTATATGTATTGCCAATCAGTGCAAGCCAGAATAATCAATGGATGTGAGAATACTTGATTACTCTGGCTTGCATTGAGTGGCAATACGTATAGAGAGTTTTGCCTGTTTTAATAACAGTTATAAGCAAGCATAAGAAATGGTGATCATGTGATTTTTATTGGCTTAAAACCAATCTTGCCTAATAGAATAGTGGTGGCTATGATTATTAAAGAACAAAAGTCACCAAAATGTATGGGTACTGAACTGAGTTCAGACCTATATGACTATATAAGCCAATGAGCTTGAATTGAAAATATTATGGTGTTTTCAATTCAAGACTCATAGTTTTGTAGTTAAGTAGAGATAAAAGGTGACTTCTAGAGGGTTGCATTAGATCTTAAGATCTAGTTGCAGTGCTCTCAGATCCAAGGCTCCTCACTGACAAAGGCCACCAGTCAGAAAGTAGTCTGGGGATATTGGATGATTAGATACTATACGGGGATTTTATGCACAAGTATTCTGGCATCCATTGATTACTCTGGCTTGCACTGAGTGGCAATACATATAGAGAGTCTTGCCTGTTTTAATAATAGTTATAAGCAAGCATAAGAAATGGTGATCATGTGATGTTTGTGTATAAATAAAGTAGTGAATGTTGAGACAGATGGATGGGTCATCTAGTGAATATGCCATCCATTAGTTAAAAATAAAATGGCTGCAATTAGATTAATATTAACTTGAAAAAATTATGAATTAGTTTTAGATCTTATGTTTATAACTTACAAGTCTTTTATATATAACTAGGTCATAGGGTATTTATGATTTAAAAATAATAGTTGATCACAGTAAATAATAGGTTATCACTGCTTAACATAATTTATTTTAAAACTAAATTATAATATACTAAAGTCATTTGGATCATTAATGAACTTTTTACCATTTGTGTAATATTATAGAGTACTGTGAGGGTGTTGCTATATTTCAGGTTAAATCTTTCTTTCTTATATTTAACTTTAACTCTACTTTGCCAGTTCTATGTTCATCTGATGGTTAAAAAATCAAACTAAAGTAAGTTTTCATTTATTAGTCTGAAAAAATCTGAAGATATCAATATATTAAAGAGGAAAACAATGAATGAATCAACAAAACTAAAAAGATTTCTGACTGATAAATTCTTTGACTTTCAGTATATAAACAAACTTCTAAATTTCTTTTCAGTTGTTGTTAGCAATAAGCAATATATATATATATATATATATATATATATATATATATATATATATATATATACATCTATAGCATGATGGTTAAATAGAAGTGAACAATTATTGGAAGATGGTGAAATAAAAACCTATAAATACTTATGGATAATATTGGGTTTTCATGAATTGCTAATTCCTTGAAAACAAAACAATTAATCTAACTAAGGTAATAATCAGACGTTTGCAAATCCCATAAGATTACAAATTATCTGACTGTCCATATATATAATATTTAAATACAGATATACTCTCTCTCTCTTTCTCTCTCTCTCTCTATATATATATATATATACCAGTTGATTCGGGCAGCTGTCATATTGGTGGAATGATTGTTAATTTTAAACATGAATGATTCTTGGATTGATTGTCACCTGACAAAATTAAATAATAAATATTGCAGATTAATCAATTGGAATGAACTATTCACATTAAATTTGCAACTTTTAACTGTTATTTTCTTTGAAAACAACACATTTGGTTGGTCAATTGTTGAACTATATTTCTTGTAATAACATAAAATAGCATAGTATAATCGATATTGCTTTCACAATTCATCTACAATATTGTATAACAATCGTGCAATTAATAGTAATATCTCCAATTTACTTTATATTTTTGTTACTAGATAGCAGATATAAGCAGAAGATAAGCATATAAAGATTATAGAGTTGACAAAGATTATGTTGTGGAAATGGGATGGTGCAAAGTATGAAAAAATTTAGAATGGGGAATGGAAAATAAAGTGGCTAACAGGTTTATCTGGGCAGAATTGCTGAGATATTCTTGACTTCGTTTAAGGAGATGCACAATACATCACATCACATCATAGCTTTAATGTGCAACTTCTCTTTATACAATTGAGGAGGAAATTTTTGCATTATGTTTATAAAAATAAAAAATGTTTTTATTTATTTCCAAAAATACATTTTCTGTCTAAATATATTTAATTTTTTTAATTTTATTTTTATAAATGCTAATGTTGTCTGAAGAGTTCAAAATCCATACAATGAGATGGAAAAATTGTTTTATTTACTTTCAAGTTGGTAAAAACAGATATTTTTAAAAGTTTTTATTTCTTTTATTAGCTTTAAAAATATTTTTAAAAAAATAATAATAATAAAATAATATAGTTTCAATATAAATGTTCTTCTAATTGAAAGTCTATGATATCAAAAATTAATTATACATTCTAACCTCAATTTAATTCACCTTAATCTTCTAGACAAGATTTATTTTCTAAATAATTTAATCATTAATGTAACTGATTACTAAAAGAAAAAAAAAAACTATTAACAGACAGAAAGGAAAAGAAAAATAGTAGACATTTAAAAACATTATATATATATTTCAACACTTATAAAAGTAAATACAATTGTATAATATATATCTGAAAAGTTATTTTATCATTAATAGAATTATTTATATTCACTTTTTGAAAAGATTGGATTTTTTTTTCTTTCTTTTTTTTTCATTTAAAAAAATCTCAAGAAACATGTAAAATCCATTTTTGGAATTGATTTTAACATTAGTCTTTAAAGATTTCAATCTTTTTTCTCTCTCTCTTCCTTTTCAGATAATGTTTGGATTATCAATATTTTAGTCTTTATTGATGAATGGAAGATTCGTATATTTAAAAATCATGTGAAGAATAAAGCAGTAGGTCTGTGAAAACTAAGAACCAGTTACATAAAGTTTTTAAAATATAGCACATAAATCGACATTTAACAATCAAAGTTAATTCTGTTTATCTTGGAAACTTTGTTCATTTATTTTTTTATATCAAAAGTCACTTCTCATGAAACATTATATTTAATCACTTTCTTTTAATGTAATAGAAATCAATTTAAACTTATGAGAGCATAGAAAGCATTCACCAAATAAATAAATGAAACTACTTACCTCTAAATCCAAAGCACTTTTAAGAGTTAAATTTTTGGATATTGAATCAAGTGTGAAATAAGGATTCTCCACAAGTTTTAAACTTATATTGCCATTGGGTCGTGGATCACCTTCAATCATGCTAAGTGTTTTAAACACAGTCCCTAAAAAAAATAAAAATAAGAATGAATATAAAATCATAATATATAATTGATGACTAAAATATTGATGTAAATACCATAAAGATTTTTTTTCCATATATCAAAGCATCGGCCAGGAAGCAAACCCGCGACAACTGTCTGCAAAACACTGCTTGCAAGGCAGCTGTGCTGACCTCTCGGCTACCAATGCTTGACAAGATTTTTTAAATATCTATAAGACATAAAAAGCTCTCTAAGTAATATATTTAACCCATACAAAACATTTATATATATATATTCCTATATATTTAACCCATACAAAACATTTATATATATATATTCCTACAAAAAACATTTATATATATATTCCTACAAAAAACATTTTTATTAATATGTTCCCTATCAGTCACTATTGATTCACTAATTTTGAGATCTTTGTGACATTATGATATTGTTGACATATCTTTAGTTTTCTTCCCTATTTTGCAATCATCTATAATGATAGTTTGCTGGTTTGCATGGTTTTTTGTCAAAGAAAATCTGAAGATGTTGCATCATACAGTTTCATCAAAAATTTCACAAATCAAAAAATGTTAACAGTTTTCTGATTGGATATATCATAATACAAAGTAGCCAACAGCAACAATGATTGGTAAATTATTTGGCCTCAGGTATTTCTGAGTACACTCTTTTCTTTTATGATTTTGGGAAAAAAATTATAATTTTTAGTAATTTATTTACACACTTAAGTCTATTTATGCAGCATATTTGCAAAATATTTATTTTACACCCCAAAAAAAAACACATGATTACATTTAGATTTTAATTGAAATTATTTATTTTTAAAAATTTATAAAATAGAACTGTAGTTACAATGAAGTGGAAGTTTTTTTTAATGGCTGAAAACGATTCATTTTATAAACATTAGTGAAGATTTTTTTTTACAAGTTTTAATAATAATAAGTGCAATTTTGAATTTTAAAACATATTTTCATACTTTTACGATGTCTCAACTAAAATTTATTTCCATTTTAAAAATGCAATTTAAATAAATATTTTATTCAATAATTTTAATAAGTAGGTAATGTTATGATCCAATTGAAAAAAAGCCATTGTTATCATTAATATTCAGGTAAATACTTCATTTTTCTATTTTACTAAGTTGAAATTTTATTTTTTTAAATGTCTTTGGTTTTAAACTTATGTTTGTAATAAATAACATAAAGATTATCAAAATATGACATAGAATAAGTAGTTAATTATAAAAATAAAATATAGCATATGTGACTGAAATTGTCATTAGGGTCTTTCAAATAAGAATGGGAGAAGTTGGACTTTTAAAGAGTTAGATTGATTATTAATCATATTACAAATATATATTAAATAAATTATTTATAAAATTGTTTTCAATATAATTTAAAGATTAACTCTTTAATTGAATTATATTGCAGTGCACTACATACTGTTCATATTTAATATTTTTTTATAAATGGCCTTCAATTGTATTTAATAAATAAATAGAGAAAAAATATTTTTTATATTGAATGCTTTTATTAACTATGCACTGAAATGCAAAAAAAATTAATTGTTTCTTTAACCACCATTGGGTTTTTTAGATTTAACTTTTAAAAGCATGAAGGGGAGGTACCCAGAAATTAATTAAGTCATCCCTTGTTTCTGGAATCATCCTTCCTCATACTTTTATTTGTAGTTTATTTGTAGTTAAATCTAAAAACCAGGCCAATTGTGGTTAAAGCCCCAATTTTTTTTTTTTTACTTTTAGTGCATAGAAAATATTTATTATAAAAAAAATCTATCTATTTATTTTTAACTTTTTAGTATTGGAACTGTAAATATTTTGTAATACAAACTATATTGTACTTTAAATTGAGTGGAAATGTATAGTTAATATTTATATATCCTGTATTCATGGGGAGTCTCTATCCATCCATCACAGCATAACATTAAAATAAAATGAACAAACAATGTTTATATTTCAGCAAATTTATTCTTAAGCTGAATTATCAGTATATACAGAAATTCTAATATTAATTAAAAGTAACTATTTCCTCCAATAGTAATTTAGGGATAACTACAGAGCGAATCTCCTATTCTTCACTCATTACTATTATTTACACTTCATTAATAATTTGTTTGCACTTAGTTCTATTATCATATGATTACCATCTCTATACTAGCACATAATTGTTGTAAACAAAGGCAAAACTCTCCATACAGTAGTGTCACCCTGTGCCAAACAGAGTAATCAATGGATGCCAGAAGAGATCCTAAGATCTAGGTGCAGTGCTCTCAGATCCAAGGCTCCTCACTGATGATGGCCACAAGCCAGAAACTAGTCTGGGGATATTGGATGATTAGGCACTAGATAGGGATTTTATGCACAAGCCTTCTGGCATCCATTGATTACTCTGTTTGGCACAGGGTGGCACTACTGTATGGAGAGTTTTGCCTTAGTTCTATTATCACTAGTATTTTTAACATAATTTCATTATAGTCCATTAGGCTATATTTTCTAAATACATTTTTCCCTCTTTATGAGAGAAGCCATTAACTTTCAACAGTGCTTTGTTCCTCTCGACAGCCATGCTACACCAACTCTCATAATACTTTGAGGAAGAGAGTTCTTTTGATATCTCATTTGCATAACTTATTCATGCTTTTAATTACACATTTCTAGAATGAATTATTTCCAAGAGGAAATTGTCTAAATTGCTGTCACTAATTACACAAATAAAAATAATACTTTATTTAAAATATTTACTATAATATCAGTGCTGGCCAGTGCATCTCCGGTCATTCTAGAAAATAATCCCTGAAGCTGTGTGGGCTCTTTAATTTTATAATTTCTTGGAATAAAATTACTTTGACCTTCATTTTGGTCTGCCTTTTTGGTAATAGCAATTGCGTATCTGAACACTCTTCAGCAATTTCTTGGCCTCTCCCACCTAATTCAATAGACAAAATTTCATCTTGGGTGGTAGGAGCTATATCTTCCTTTAAGTCTTTATTTAAATTTTCTAATTTATGATTGGCTATAATAAGATTGTTAATGGTTACAATTGACATATTACTAAATTTCTCATGTAAATAATTAATGTGCTTTTTTACACACATTCCATTATCAAGTTTAATATCATGTATAATTTTAGATACAATTTCAATGGTGATACCAGAAGCCCATATCTTTTGTGCAGTATCTTGAAACCAAATATCATCATTATTCTTTAATTAGATTTATACATTTTATCACCAATATTCCTTCTTTCCAATCTATATGTTGGCAAAAGTTTTGATAAATACATATAAAATTGTTCCCAAACAGCCATTCAGCAGGTGATTTACTTTTTGAAGTACTCGGTATAAAATGTTGATAAAAACATAATTTCTATTAAATCCACTTTTAAATCAATTTTCTTCAAGGTTATTTTCAAACTTTGTACTGCCTTTTCAGTGAGTTCCCTTTAAAACAGGATAATATGCTGGGCTAAGTACATGTCATATCCCTCTGTATCTTGCATACTATTCAAATCTTTCAGAAGTAAATTCTGTCCTATTATCTGATACCAAAAGTCTTGGAATAATCATGAGTAGCAAAAACTTCACGTAACACCTTTATAATATTCTCTGTGTCTGCAGACTTTATTACTTTATACTTGACCCTATTTGAATATAAATCCACAACAACTAGAATTTGGTATCCATTTATTAGTCTAGCATAATTTATGTGAACAAGCTTCCATGGCTTTTTTGTTTCTAACCATAATTTGAATGTTTTTTGAAAGATCTGCAGTAGACTGAAAATCATCTTTACTTTTTGCTCTAATGTTTACTCTAGCCCACCACATGTAAAAACCAGAGCCTGCATACTTACTGGGTATTCTTTATGCAACAAATAAATCCTCTGTATCTGTCCATCTATAGGTATCAACAGTATGTCAATGTTTAAATTACATACATTACACATTGACATATAATGATGTGATTTTCAAATTGCAACAGCTTCAAACTTGGATATTTTTCTGATCATTTTTTCTCAAATCCATCTATTCAGCTTCCTATATTCACAATCTACAGTCCATTTCACAATTTTTTCAGTCTAAATTCTCCATGCTATTTTCTTATCTAGCAAATTTACTTCCATGAATTCCTGTTTAATACTTTCTCTAACAAGCAAACATGATAATGCAATGGTGAACACAGTCTCCTTTTCTGGTTTATACATCAGTTCATAGTTATAAGCTGCTAATAAGTTTATCCATCATATAAGCCTTTGGCTCACAGAAACAGGTGTCTTTTTATCTTTCTTAAAAAATTTCCAGCAATGTGTGATGGTCAGTGTAGATTATAAATTTCATAACATAAGCTACTGGTGAAATTTCTTTATTGTGGATATAATTTCCAAAGCTCCCTTATCCAGATGACTATAGTTTTTCTTAGCTGGTGATAATGTTCTACTAATGTTCTAGAAACAAAGGTAATTGGATGCACCCCACCAGGACAACAACATGTGATAACAGCCCAACGTTCCTATTGAGAGGCTTCAATATAGTAACTTTCAGATCACTATGATAATATATTAAAAGTAGATCTGACGTCAGTAATTCTTTTGCTTTTTTAAAAAGCTGCTACATGTTCATCATTCCGCTTTCAACATTGGGCTTTCCACAAAAATCATACAATGTGATTTACTTTTAAGAAAGCTGTCATAGAAGTTAAGCAGTCCCTAAAAGACTTGTAAGTCTTTTATAACCTTATTGCTTGTAAGTTCACAAGAAATTGAAGAGCCGGAAATGCCACAACTGGATTTGATTTGAAAGATCTTATATTCCATAATTCGACTCTCTGCCACTGTGCCAAACAACCATGCGTATTTATAAATAGTGATTTGTGTGGTTTGGTGCAAGGAGTAAAGTGGCGGATGTTAGAGTTTAAAGTTCATGAATTATGCGCAGATCGGATACTTTCGGTGCTCAAACTTCTGTTAAACTCCAGAGCAATAAATATATTTTATTTATTTATTATAATTAATTTGATCATTATTAAAATGTATTCTAATAATTAAATTTTCATAAATTCTAATTTAAAAAAATTAAAGTAATATATAAACTAATTTTACAATTTTCCTCAAACGTTTTCCCTTTATTTTAATACAACTTTTTTAAGTACACCCTACAGTTGTTCCTTTTTTCCTCCAAGTAATGCTTAAATACTTCCAGACTGAATCTGTCCTAAGTACACTAAACTATAAAAAGCAAAAAAAAAAAAAATAAGACATATGAATTTAATTTAAAATATATTTTTAAATAAAATGTCAATTTTTCAGAAAAAAATGCTGCTTTAACTTTAATTGGATATTTTAAACATACTGTACATACAAAAATATTAAAATTATATATATATGCACACACCATATTATAATCAAAATAACCCAAACTCAAATGTTATCTCCAGCTGTAATAAGTTTGTAGATTTTTTTTTCATCTTAATACACGTCGCTATTTTAAAAGTAATTATTCCTATCTGAACAATAGGTACTCTTATGCACTCAGTAAAACAAAAATAACCAATTAATCTATCATTCATGACGTCATATAATATTCGAGGCCCTTGAAATGGCAGAATCCTGTAAAAGAGTTCATAGTATAATAATTAGGACATCTGCTTCTTTTGCCTATGTTTTGGGGCTCAAGTCTAGCCTAAATTTTTTCTCAAGTCACCTTATTATAAGGAATCTAGCTAGTTATTATTCAGATATTGATCAAAATATGGATTATATGAGTTTTATAAAGTTCATAGGGAAATTTAGAATAAGTTTTAACATGCTAACTATAAAAATATGACTGTGATGTAATACAGTCGTGAATGCACATAAAGGAGACCTCTTATCTCTAATATTTTAATAACAACTGTAATTGTAATTTTTTTTTCATGTGTCATAGCATCGGCCGGGAAGCGAACTCGCTAATCCAGGACAACTGCTGTAAGGCAGCTGTGCTGACCTCTCGACCACCAACGCTTGACAACTGTAATTTTAATTGTAGTAAATGTTTAAGTCTGCAAGCTAATTTATTAGACAATGAAATATTATAAAAAAAATTAATATCTGAATATTATTAATTTCTTTAAATACATTTTTTTAAAATTTAATATTAAAAAACATTTTTTTTTAAAAAAAAATTATATGTAATGATTTACAAACAGTTTTATATTAAAAAATTAATATTTAAATAATAAAACAACATTTACTTAAATATTTTTATAATTAATTTTATTTTTAAAAATGCCTCGTAGGATTTAGTGTGGTGCTAGAGTGGTAAAACCAAACACAAGATCGGGGTATTTTGATTTTTCTAACGATTAACTGTGAGAATTTAAGCATTTGCATACAATGGTCTGCAGAGCATTGGTGACCTGAGAAAATGTTGGAACTCCACAAAAAAATCTGGACATTATTTGCATTTTTAATGTTTTGTTAATAATAAATCAAAAATAAATTTCTAAGAAATTCTTATATCCTGAATAATAATTTTTATCTTTATATTGCACTAAATTCATGAAATGTTCTTACTAGAGAGTGGAAACAATAGAGACCCAATAATATGGCAGCTTCAATATTATTATGACCATTACAACAGTCACCCCATTTCATGAATACTGATTCTCATCAGATTGTTTTATTTTATTTATTTATTTCCCAGATGCTCTTTTTAGCTAAGTATGATCTTAACTGTTTATTTTCTTTAACTATTATATTTAAAGAATCAAATAGTTTTACTTTGATAACTATCATTTCTTGTTTGGTTTTAGATTCAAATGAAACAAACCTGTCATGAGTAAAAAAAAAAAGGCAATGGAATGCTTTGCATTTCATTAGTAGTACAAAAGATAATGTAATTAAGGATAATAGTAACAATAATGATTTGTGAGCTTCATTCAATCATGAGCTTATCAATAAATCAGTGTCCACAGTTCTTGTCAGACACCATTAGAAAAAAAAAAACATTCAAATTGGATGCAGAAAAAACTCAAAATATCAAGAAAATATGATTCAAACTATTTGAAATTCGGATTTCTTCAAGAAGCTGATAGGGAGCTGGGTCCATGTCAGCTTTGTATTGTGTGTTCTGAGAGTTTATTCAATGATAACATGAAACCTCCGAAACTAAGAAGACACTTGCAATCAACACACCTGGACTTAACTAAGAAACCACTTGCATATTTCCAAATAATGCATGAAAATATGAAAAAGCAAGTAATTGCTTTAACAAAAATGACTGTTGAGGATAATTTCTTATTAAAGACTTCATATCTGATAGCAATTCAGATCATGAAAAATAAAAAAGCCGTATTCAATTGGAGAAGAATTAATTAAGCCTTTGAAAAGGTTTTGGGAAAGCAGGCTATCTAGAAACTAAAAATAATTTCTATGTTCACTAAAACTTCCAAGTGCAGAATTGAAGACATGGTTGAAGATATTGAAAATCAAATTATAAAAATGATGAAAAATTCACCATTTTATTCAATTCAGCTTGATGAATTAGCAGATATAAATAATAAGGCACATCTCCTTTGTTTTGTGATGATTGAATGTGAAAGAGAGTTGCAAGAAGAAATACTTTGTTTGCTCAATTTTTGATGTAAAACAACTAGCTCTGAGGTTTTTGAAACATTTAATACTTATTTCCTGTCTTATGGAACTGAATAGAAAAAATGTATTGGAATATATACAGACAGTGTCACAAAAGATGACTGGACATCTTTCAGGAATTGTTGCAAATGTGCAAAATGTTTGTCAGCCAGACATTATGTCTACATATTGCTTTATATATCATGAGCAACTTACAGTGAAAAAAATGTCCTCTGAACTACATGAAATATTATCAGATGTTGTTAAAATAAAATGAAATTCTAAACAAAGTGCTCAATTCTCAAATATTTGAGGCACTTTGTGAAGAAATGAATTCCGAGATATACCCACTTTTTTCATGTTGAGGTGAGATGGCTGTTGAGGGGGAAAATATTAACTTGAATGTTCACCTTATGTGGAAAAATCAGATACAAAATAATCTGAAATTTCCAATGATGAGTGGGTAGCAAAGCTTGTATACTTGGCAGATATTTTTTCATTGTTAAATAAACTAAATATATCTTTGCAAGGACAACTTAAGGATGTGTTCACACTATAAGGTAAAATGGATGCTTTTTCAAAAGAAGATATTATTGTCACAAATGCAATTGGCTGAAGAAGACCTCCAAATGTTTTCAAATTTTGATGAATATATGAGAGAAAAGAAATGTTGGCAAGTGGTAACCATTGTTCCAAAGCATTTACAAACATGCACAGAATCTTTTAGTCACTATTACCCAAAAAAACATCCTAGACATGGCAATATGGGGATAGTAGATTCATTTGCAGCATTGAAGATAGAAATTTAAGCATGAATAAAAAATGAAGCCTCATTGATATATCATCTGATGATTATCTCAAAGCTAAATTCCAGTCATCTTCATCAAGATCTCATTTTTGGCTCTCCATAAAAAGTGACAAACCAAAAAAATTTTGGTTCAATTTTAAACAATATATTTATGCAAAAAGATATTTTTGTCTGTCACAGCAATTAAAACTCGGTACCAGTCTCAGCTTCAAATAAATATGGCTCTCTGGCTACAGTAATCTTATTGGAGCCAAAATTCCATAAACTTATTTCAAATAGGTACAAATAAATATCACACTAAAAATGTATAATGCATAAATAAGCTTTAATTATTTTATAATAATTAACTAACTTTACATGATCACCATTTCTTATGCTTGCTTATAACTGCTATTAAAACAGGTAAAACTTACTATATGTATTGCCACTCACAGCAAGCTAGAGTAAATAATGGATGCCAGAAGGCTAGTGCATAAAATCCCCATTTAGTGCCTACTCATCCAATATCCCCAGACTAGTTTCTGGCTTGTGGCCTTCATCAGTGAGGAGCCTTGGATCTGAGAGCACTGCATCCATTGATTACTCTAGCTTGCTATGAGTGGCAGTATGTATAGTGAGTTTTGATTCTTTTAAACTAACCTAATAATTTTGTTACAGTTAAACAACTGTTAAAGATTTTGTTATGATTAAATAAGCATTTATAATTTTACTATATTAAATAGGTGCATTTCATATTAATAGAATGGAATTTCTCTGATCATTGTTTTACAAATGTATTTATCTTTTTAAAAAAATCATATTAGTGGTTTGTGGGGTTTAAAATTATGAATTTAGTGGCCCATGAGGTCTAAAAAGTTGATAACTACTAGCTCTTTATTCATTTAAGTTTCAAAAATATTATATAATAGCCAGATTCTAAATTATAGACAATGTAAGGTTCACTGAGTTGGTTTCTGTGAAACCCTTTTCAGCAAGTGTGCCAAGTCACAACATGTCTAAATACATATCAGAACTATTTTGAATTTTATACATATTAAACAAATTTTATTTGCTTGATTTCAAAACACAAAAAAAGGAAACATACAACAATTAAATATAGTACTTTGTAGTTAACAAGGCACGTCTAACTACATTCTCCATAGACAAATATTATAATCATTTTATTTTTTACAAATATTATTGATATTGGGATTAATTTTAATGATTGTATATATAAGTAGGTGTTTAATATGTAAAGGATATTTATATTAAGAATTTCACAATTATTAATGTTTTATTTTTTATACAAATAATGAATACCTCTGCAGGGGAATAAATTACATAATTGTCAATGAAAAAATATACATTTAATTATTGAATTTATTTATATAAGTAATTCCTTTATTTATGTAACTTTATTTACATGAATATATATATATATATTGAAGCAGTCGAATCTGAGTTCAATCCTAGCTTCATGACATCTAACTATAAGCCTACTTCAAACCCTAGTACTAACCTTAAATTTCTGATGCAATGGGTCTTTATATGGTCAATCCACACTAGTTTTCTTAAAGAAAAACTATTATATAAATGTGTGATAAAATTAACTAGTTTAAGGTTTGAATTGATCAATTCTATTAATAAATTCATGATAGAATTATTCATGAATTTATATATATTTATATATATTATAACTGCATGGATTGTGCGTATATATTTATAAACATGGAAAGATATATAGTCATTCTAAAGTTTCATTGTGTCAGAAATGTTTATTTTACTTTTAAATAATCTGTTCGAATTTTAGTGATTAAAAGCTACATTCTTTCGATAACCTTTCAGATTTTCCCTTTCCAAAAACAATGGGTAAAGTTTTATTAATTAGAAAAAAAGATAAGTATTTAAAATGTAAGGATTTCCTAATTAAAATCATTTTTCTGATTTTAAAAATTCATTTTCTAATTAGAAAATGAATTCAAGTTAATGAGTTTGAAAGCCTTATCAAAGGAATGTATCTAAAATCAATTAGTAGAAACTTGTAACATTGAAAATGAAAGAAGCGCTATCCCGAAAGCATCAGACACAGTATAAATAGCTCTGAAAAGTTTGGAGAGGGGAGAAGCCATCTTTGTTTTAGAGAAGTGCCATTAAACTCTGTGCATTTTAAAAATTATGAATTTAAATAGTGTTTCTATCATGGTAAGGGGCTAAATGTCAGGAATCTGGCTACTGTGCCTGAAGTCCCCTGGAAATCTTCAATGAAGTTGCTAAACCTTTTTCTGGACCAATCATGCTGCCAAAATCATGAAAAATCAATCAAAATGCTGTTCAAGTAATTGACCAAGTGTGTGCCTACATTTTACCAACTCAGATGTGTAAACTAAGGAACCAGCCCCCGAAGAAATGGTAATATATTTTCATAATGAACCGTAACTTTCTGGCCAGTTTCCAAACTTTACTTTACACTCCCTTTAAAAGCTCTTCTCATTTATTTATGTAATAATCTGTGCAAAACTTTCTTTTATTATGCTATATTTAAGTCATATAGTAATTCTCTCCACCTCTAGTCATTAAATTTAACTTTCCTTTCTTATGATGGCGGTTCATTTACTGTATTATATATATTTATTGAGTGATTTATTAATGCTGTTTATTTTTAATTATATGCCAATAATCCTTCGACTCGATGAGCTCTTTTGTTCCATTCACATTATGCAAATAATATAATATTAAATCTGATAGTAAGTCTCACCCATTAGAACTAGATTTATACCATTCTATCAATCATCGAGTCGAAATAAATTTTTAAACATTTGCTATTTTATAATTGGCTAATAATAAATTATTAGCTCCATTTCTAATCCATGTCCCCGGCTCCTTTATCTAATTTATAAATGTTTATATATCCATATATGATCTTAAAATGTTTTTGCAAAAGGGTCGATAAAGGAATTAAATAAATATATTCTAATTCCAATTTCTGTTACTTTCTATTAAGATTAAGGGAGGGCATGATGTTTGGGGCATGATTAATATAATTTTATAAATGGTTTAAAATAATTTTAGTTAAAAGCTCATTTGACTTTAATTAATTTGATCAAGTCATCATGTAGAGCATTCTATAATAAATTGGGTTTTATTATTCAAATGGTGACTATCAAGTCATCATCTTCGAATGTTGCTTACGTAGGACAATCTTCCACTCCGTAGGCTTGTTGGTGGTAATATTACTGTTATTTTAAATTATAAAGGAAGAAAGCACTTCCTCCCCTGCTTATATTATATTCAGAACACCAAAGGTTCATAGTTATGACTCGGCCTGGCTTTCCCCGTGTTCCATGTCTCCTTAAAGGGCAGTAAGACTTGTCAAATACAAGCCGCCATACTACTTAAATCACCGACAAGCTATTGTCTTTCCTGTTCATTTTATAGCTCATAATTCGTCAGCACCGTTACCTCTCTGTTCCAGTAAAGCCCACTCTTATGCTTGTAATTCATGATGAAGTGATTTCAATTAAAGTTGAACAAATTCTTAGTCATCTCTACTTAAATAAGTTTTCTAGTAAAGGTTAAAGTTATGCCCTAAATACATATCTTGCTCTTCATGAATGGATTTGCGAATGTGAAAATAAATCTCATATTCTTTTGTATAAAATTAGAATAATAATTTCCTTTACAACTGAATACCTTTATCTGCCTTTACTTTCTTGTTGGGGGCATAGACATATAGACTTCCATAAATATTGTGTAATACTTGTTGGCATATAATAGGAACTGCCATTCTTATTGTAATTATAATCTCTGTTAAAGACTCGATGTGATCAATATAATCATCATTTAAAGATTGAACAAAACTATTACTAGTATTATTAAATATTTATTAACACACTTGGCTCAACTCTTTTATTCAATTATTTTAATGTTAATGCTCACTGTCTGGGTTGGCAACCCGAACATATACATATGATTTGACTTAAAATTATCTTTAGTTAGTTTATTATCCGATATTAGTGTCAGTTCAGGGGTCTCTAATCATCACCAACCATTGAGCTAGTTCTTTAATGCATAGCACTGTGCCATCAATTTAGATCATCTATTGATCAGAGCTGGTAAGTTGGGTTTGAATTCAGTTGGGTTCGACCGAGTTTGAATCCGACTTGGAGTGAGGTCGTTGGTGGGTGGTTTTTCAACCGGTACAATATATTGTAAGGTGTAGTCTTAACCTCATCATGAACCATTAAACACACTTATCT
The DNA here is from genome assembly GCA_028023455.1 of Epiperipatus broadwayi. Taxonomy (NCBI): domain Eukaryota; kingdom Metazoa; phylum Onychophora; class Udeonychophora; order Euonychophora; family Peripatidae; genus Epiperipatus; species Epiperipatus broadwayi. The sequence goes on along the minus strand of JAQFVV010006327.1, from coordinate 2,065,887 downwards.
AATTCAAATCCGATACCCACAATAACAATATTCTCTACATATAATAAGAAACAGTTTATATGCACAAAGTGAATGCAACTCAAATAAAAAGTATTAACAAAAGATGAAATGTTCATAAGCACTGTAGCTGAGAAACATTTAATTGGTTTTACAATTAAATATATAACAAACGAATGATAAAATACATAATCCAAAATAAACTATAAAACTTAAATATTAATACTTTCTTGTGTAATAAAAACTTCTCATCTATCTTTTTTTTTTTTCATGTGTCAAAGCATCGGCTGGGAAGAGAACCCACAAACTTGGGACAACTGCTTGTAAAACAGCTGTGCTGACCACTCGGCCACCAACGCTTGACTACCATCTATTGCTAATCTTACACACATTACAACAATATAAGGAAAGGACGATTAAATTTAAATGCAAGCAAAAAAATCACAAAAAAACATAGAAAGAAATAATAAATAAAAATATGTATTGTTATTAATCCATCATATATAAATGTAAATCTTAACAAATGACATAAATGATTAACTCATTACGTGAACTGGAACCTGCTATTTGAAAGAGTATAATATACATTAAAAAAGAAAACTTAATGTTGGTGATTAGCAAAATATATAAACAAATGACTCAAAAAATCAGATCAAAAACTCTTATCGGCTAATGAACATGCAGAAAATTGAACAGAAAAGTCTACAGTCATCAAAGTAAAGACCTTAAATGAGAATATCCCACTGAATATGGATAAAATCTAGAATTAAAAGTGTACAGATTTAAATCCAACAAACCAAGGGATTTTAAATTATAAATCCCATAAATAGCTGTAAATTTATTTGATCCTTCAATTGTATTTTCAATCTAGAGCCGAAGAGTTAGATCAACTTTAACTTGAGATTCCCAATAGCAAATACCTTGCTATTCAACAAACTCAAAGTCTTATATATATATATATATATATATATATATACTATATATATATATATATATATATATATATATATATAGAAGCACAGACAACCATGAGCAGCTAAGTGTGAAATTACCTCATGAAAAGAGTTGTCAACCATGGAGTTGTAACTGCCAAAACTGAATGTGACTCAACTCAGCATATATTCATCTATACTGAAGGAACAACCAACTTTACTATTTGAAGATCAAGCTGTAAACTTAATATCACAAGGCTTGCTATACAGTAGAAAGAAATTCTGAACATTATTATGCACATTCTAGAACACTTGAATCTCACCAATTGGATCATGAACTATAGCAATGAGGACATTTGTAATCCTTTTAGAACATTTTTTTTATGGACTCTTAATTGATCATAGGTTGATATCACGTTCTTATTTTATGTATTTTTGTTTATTTCTTTCCTTTACCACAGGTTGAGGGGGGTATGAATTCTTAATATATTAGAAAGGGAAAATTTATTATTAGCCTTATTTTTAAATTGAAATAAAATATAGGGTTAGGCATGAACTTTCTTGCAGATGAATTTAATCATCACCAGGGAGTGGTAAGATTTTATATTCTTATACATTAAATACCACTACTTGTACATTTACACCATTATTTGTTGTTTGTTTGTTGATACTAATCATTTCATCAGTTATTTGTTGTTTTTTTTCAGTATAAATGATTAATAATTTCTAGCGTGAATTGTTTTTCCTATCCTTGTAGAAACAAATCATAATAGAAACAGGAACCCATACCATCAACACGTGGTTAAGGTGAATTAATCAATAAACATATTGGAGACAATGAATTGCGATTTTAATAAAGTTTAAATTAGCAAACAAGTGTACATATGAATAATAACAAATTTTAATTTAATTTTTTTTTTTTAGTATTGATATTAAATTATTATTATTTGAAGGGATAAAAGGGATTGGATTAATAAATATTAACCAGTTAATCAAAGAGTAGTTACAGATATCAAATAAATAAATTAATTTTGTTATAATCTCTCATTGCATAAATTATAATAATTGTAAATAAATTTGTTAAACATATGATTTCAAAATTAAAGATGTTTTTTTTTTCTTTATTCAGTTCTTATTTTATCATATGCTCGCACAATACAAATAGTAGCATTAATATTTTCTGAAGTTGAATATTATGTGTATTCTCTTTAAACTTGAATTCTGGATTTAATGAAAGTCAAGGGTGGAAAAAAAATACAAGTATATATATATTTGATGTATGTTCATATGCGAATACTTAATCTTTTAGGAGCAAGATCAGAGTGGATGTGAGTCTATAGCTCACCCCCTCTGATGGTCTATGAAGTCTACTGTTATGCAAGGCTAGAATCCATTCTGTTACAATATTGGATAACAGTAGACTTCATAGACCATCAGAGTGGGTGAGCTATAGACTCACATCCACTCTGATCTTGCTCCTAAAAGATGAAGTATTCGCATATGAACATATATCAAATATATATATACTTGTATTTTTTTCCCACCCTTGACTTTCATTAAATCCAGAATTCAAGTTTAAAGAGAATACACATAATATTCAACTTCAGAAAATATTAATGCTACTATTTGTATTGTGCGAGTATATGATAAAATGAGAATTGAATAAAGAAAAAAAAACATCTTTAATTTTGAAATCATATGTTTAACAAATTTATTTACAATTATTATAATTTATGCAATGAGAGATTATAACAAAATTAATTTATTTATTTGATATCTGTAACTACTCTTTGATTAACTGGTTAATATTTATTAATCCAATCCCTTTTATCCCTTCAAATAATAATAATTTAATATCAATACTAAAAAAAAAAAATTAAATTAAAATTTGTTATTATTCATATGTACACTTGTTTGCTAATTTAGACTTTATTAAAATCGTAATTCATTGTCTCCAATATATATATATAATGTAGTATTAGATATATTGTAGATAGCATACGAGATTGTCTTCAAGATTTTTTATTCTTTCTTATGTCTTTAGCGATTCAGTAATATTTATTTCTTTAAACTGATTCACAAAATGCTTTTTTTCCTGTGATTTATCTTTCAACCTTCCACTATATCTTTTGAAAATTTTTCTACTCTTTTTATGAAGTTCTTCAATGAAGATCTTTTTTAATTATCCATTTTAACTTATTCTATGTTTCTATTTACACTTAAACCCAACTTTTTCATTTTTTCTCCAAAGCCATATCATAAAACCATTCATTAAAAAAGGCAGTAAAATTCATAAAAAAAAAAATTAGCATGGAAAACATTTGTAGTTTGAAAATTAAGTGTGCATGCTTGTGTGGATGGAAGTGGTAGGCATAACATTTTTTTATTATTATAAAAAGCAAAGATTTGCATCATGAAATAATGGGAGAGGTAAATAAACATATAGATATATAAGAAAAACTGAAGCTCAACTACGATAATAAATTTAAATCTAAAAACTATATTATTTGCTAGTCAGGCTTTGGATGTGGTGTGTATTTTAGTCAAAGCACAACCAAGAAATAAAATGAGCAAAATATTAACAATATCCATCTGTGTGTAAAATGTACATTAAACTGGCCACTAATTATTTATAAATTTGCATGTAAAAAACTTCAGACTATGTCATCCTATTAAATGACCAGTCTTTACTAAGAGGGATGCTATTGATTCTTACATTTATAGAATTCTGGAGGTTGATAATCAATCAAGTTTATTTTATTTTCTGTTTATTATTATTATTTTCAAGACAGATAATTTTAGCATCAGCTGGTATGAAAAAATGAACAGTGTTATTTTCATGGTCAATAAATACTGAGCTATAAACATTGCTGGATTTATTTTTTTACATATAAATGAATATGTATATAGTAAACCTAATAAAGTTAATTTAAAACTATAAATAAACATGTTGGACTAATCTAGATTTTTGGTTTGCATGCGTTTCTCCATAATATCATATCATGGTAAAACTTGCAGTCCAGGGCTTACATCAATTGAGCCGTGTCTTTGTGATCAATCCTATCCTTAAAATTATTGCTAAATCTATTTAGCAACAAAGAACATCTGAAGCCAATTAGTCCACATTGACCACAAAAATAACACTGGTCATTTTTCAAACCTGCCAATGCTAAAATTATCTGTCTTCAAAATAGTAATAAAAAACGTAGAATAAAAGAAGCTTTCTATATTATCGATTCCCAGATCTCAATAAATGTAAGAGCACTTAACATTCCTCTTAAAAATGTAAGAGCATTTAATATTCCTCTTAATAAACACTGGTCATTTAATAGGATGACATAGCCTGAATTCATATGCAAATATGCAAATTTATAATAATAAGCATCCAATTCAGTTTTTCTTATATTTTATCATTGGTTTACACTCATAATCTAGTTTATATATATAAACATTAAATATGCATAGCTTAATGAATATGAAATTTACATCAAAGTAACAAGCCATATGGAAACATAATGGATGAAATTAATCATAGAATTAAACTTGGTTGGAGTGCTTTTGGTAGAAATAACTTGATACTAAAAGGAAATATGCCTATGTGTTTGAAAAGGAAGGTTTTTAACAAATGTGTTTTGCCAGTTCTTATTTATGGATCTGAGACTTGGACACTTAATAGAAGAGCAATACAGAGACTCCAGACCACTCAAAGAAGTATGGAAAGATGCATGTTGAGAGTAACAAGAAGAGATCGAAAACACAATGCATGGGTAAGAGAACAAACAGGTTACTGACCTCATTGAAAAAATTAAAAGATTGAAATGGAGTTGGGCTGGACATATTGCTAGAAGAGATGATAATAGATGGATAATTGAAATCTTAAACTGGATTCCAAGAGATTGTAAAAGACCCAGAAAGAGACCACATGTGAGATGGATGGATGAAATAAAGTGTGCAGGGGTGATGTGGAGAAGAGAACCTAAAGATTGGAGTAGATGGATTAAACTTGGAGAGACCTTCATCCTGCAGTGGATTGATAATGGTTGACGATGATGATAAACAATCCATCCAGAATCTACCTACAAATAAATTTCATATATCAATAAAAGAGAAACGTTAGAATCATCTACCTATTCTTAAAGCTTTTGATGATGTTAAGCATTCATTTATTGATATTCTACTAAATAAAGAATAGATTGTGTATATTATCTTAATTAAATACAGCATAAATTATATCAAAATTACAATTAAACCTTTAGATGATTAAGATTGTGTCGTTATACTATTGATATATGAATGTTAATTATATATATTTTCTGGGTGACACTAGTACTAATAAAACGCACTCAAAAATAAAATTTGTATTCTTCAATCTCTATATTCGGGCCTATTTTTCTTCTATTTAAAACAAAAAAATAGAATAAAATATAAAGACAAGAAAGAAGAGTTGAAATAAAGTTTTAAACATTCCTTTGATCAGAGATACTGTATAAATATATATATTTGTATTTGTATGGCGTACTTGTTTAAAATAGAAAATAGCACAGGAAATGTAATGACTTAATTCACCTTTTAATGGCAAGTTTATTTTACTATAATAAAATAAGTGAATTTATTAACAAATAACATAAAAATTTCAAAATTAGAACTGACATACAGCTTTTGAGTTAAAATAGTTTCAAAGTTAAATGTCAAAAATCAAACGATGTTCATCTTTTTATTGTTTTAATGACTTTATATAATTATCAATAGATTATTTTTTTTTTTTCGAATGACTTTATACATATGTTTCAAAAATGTGTGGCAAATTTGTCATTTTAAGTATATCTTAAAAATATATTATACACATAGTAAAGACAAATGAATTCGATTTTACATATGTTTCTGTAAAACTAAAAACATATATATTAATAGTTGAACTCAGGTTTAAAGTTTATATCTGGACTAGATATAATCTTTAGTTTAATAAATTATTGTAATGGCCGTTAATGTATTTATCTGAAGGGGTTAGGTTTCAAAGTTGTAAAAGTAGAAAATTTGACACTTATAAATTAAAGTATAATAATTATATATATATATTGTATAAAAATATACTGACAGCAATATTTCAAAAAGTAGAATATAAATCATCATATTTTTTTAAAATAATCATAGAAAGTCGAGTTAAAAAAGATTATTATTTGTTTCAGTTAGAGAATTAAGAATATAACAATTTGGTACTTATTAATTATCCTATTAAATATTTGGTTAAATTTTTTTTTAAATGTTTATAAAAACACAATAAATTACTCAAACCTCCAAACGATTGTAATTAAGTACAATTTAATGTAACTGTAATAAATAAAATAAAAAACAGGATGGAAGAATACTTGCTTCGAACATATTTTGATATTACACCTCCATTATCTCCATCCACACATAAAGTTTCATATTATACTCATTAGCACACACTTTTTGCACAGGTACTATTCTGTAATTTTGAACATACCCACCATGTCTTCTTCTCTCGGTGGTAGATTCCAAAGTTTAATCATTTTTGCAAAAGGTTAGGAAAAATAATTAATCAACAGTTTGAACAAAAACGCCATAGTAAATATAAAAAGATCAAAACATTGTTCAAACATATTATCAGTTTGTATATTACAATATACCTAAAAAATAATGTAGACATTTTGTTTGAAATAGAATATCTAGGACTTGGGACAAGCCCAAACAATTTTTATACTATTTAAGTTTATATCTTATACCAAGATAAAAGAAAAATGATGGGAGTTTAGTGAGAATACTTTGAAAGAAAAATGGGGAAGGGGAGATGGAAAATTACTGAAAAAAAATAGTGAAAGAAGATTATTTATGAAGTACTTTAATAGTAACAAAAAGAACAAGTTTAGATATCCTATTTTAAATAGAGAAACTATTCATATATAATACAAAAACATCACATAACCTCTTCATCATTTATATAATGTTTCACAGAAGTAAACTCTCCTTATTCTACTCTATTGCTGCCATCTAGTATAGATTGACAAATCAATAAAATATATATAGCAATATTTATTAAATTCATATACAATGCTAACTTATCCATACCTACAGACCAGTGTTTGGCACATGGCCTTTGTTAGTGAAGAATTTGGACTTGCATTACTCATCTTTTTAATAGATGGCAGCACTGAAGTAGAATATTAAGAATATATTAAAAAAAATATGAAGAGTAAGATATAAAAAAGAAAAAAGTACAAGTAATAAATAATTTGCACGAAGAAGTATATATGACTATTTGAAAATCTTGCTGAATACAAATTATTATTTCAAAGGGCTTTCTATATAAATTGATAACTACATTTAATATATTTTGTATATAAAATACAAGTAGTATATACACCTGGGTCTCGTTTTACGTGATAGATAGGTTCCTCAGAAAACACGCGCAAATGAAATCGCACAAAAATAGACGTAACTTACCTTGAAAAAGGGGGGATATGGACTGTGATTTTTCAAAAATCGTGTAAAAGCAAAGCACCAATGTAAAATTACTTTAAAATTCGCGCAAAAAAAAAATAAGGAAATAAAATATGACTAATAAAAAATTTCAAATTTGAAAAAAATTGATACAAGACAAACTTTTTTTAACTATAATATTTAATTTTATTCAAAACAATATATTTTTATGCATAATTTACAGTACAGTAATTGACATTTTTTTATACACGTTTTAATTATTATCACTACTTGCCGATAAACAGATTCATTTGCAAACTGGTAAAAAATCAGATTCTTCACAAGAGGAAATACAACTAGTGCCAACTTCACCCTCATATTGTGTTATCTGGTGACAACGTAATTAGTAATTAATCTTTGAGACAATGATTTTATTAATTGTTTATGAAGCTCGCGATATCCAGACATACAACCACTTAGCTCTTGTTGGAATTTAAGAGCATGTTCATGATTAGTGCCATTAATAAGAAAATAATTAAAAATAAACTTGTGGACACTAAATGATTAATAATTGATTATGTTCTTTTTTAAAAAGCAAAAACAAAATGAGATTTAAAATGCAAAATTAACACACACAATGTTTGAACAAATTTACATTATAATCTTGTAAAATTTAATGTGTGTATACATAAAATGTGGAAATCATGATCTTACTATTATAAAGCACTGAAAATATTGAAATTGCTAAGATGAAAGTTGAATTCCAATAATGTGCTTTACTTTCAATATGATGTAAGTGTGCAAAATTTATTATTTAAAGTAATAGCGCATTATCACAGTTCGACTTCCAGAGAAACGTGAATCGCATAACTTCAAAATCGCATTAAATAAATCCGCGTAAAAAGAGACCCAGGTGTATATATTTTTATTAACTATCTAAACTTATTTTTAGGCTATTTCATAAAAAAACCAAAAGAATATGATAAATAGAAGTAATAAAATATATAAACAAATAATGGTCAGAAGGCTATGTAATATTTTAGCACATAGGCAGAGTGACAAGTCAAACTTCAATTCAGAGACTTTTAACACTTTAGTCCATCATCCTATGACTGAGCTAAACTGCACATGGCAACAACACCAATAACCTTATATAAACAATAATGGAATATATATTAAAAATATGCAAAAAAATTCTTACACACTTTTATTTTATTAATTATCCATACAGTATAGATAATTTATATAGATTTACAAATATTATCAATCAAGTAAAATTAATAAAATGAAGCAGTTAATATAAGCAATGAAGCTGCCCTCTGGGTGTCATAGTTCAAGTAACTTTTTTACTATTAAAAGTGCTTGAGGTTGTTGCTTCAACTGTTACATATAATTAACTACTGTTAAATATTATTAATTATCATTAGTTTCATAAATTTTTCTATAATTTAAAATGTGAATATTTATTAATTTTTTAATAGGTCTTGTGGTCATACTTTTAAAAAAATAATTTTATGAACATGAATGATCATTTGTCAGTCCAATAAATGGACATGTGTTCTTTCTACTTTGAAGTTTGAATATTACTTGGTGCCTCTCTGTTTGTATGATTCAATTACATTTCCCACTTCCCACTTAGATATATTTTTTTATTTACATATTTAAAATAAACCATGTTACAATTTTTGTAATCAGTTTGCTAATAAGGCATGGATATATAAAATGGCTAATCTATATTGAAGCAATGGATCCAGAAGTCAGATCCATGCTTCACAGCCTTATATAAACGTTTCAATATTGCAACCTGGATTTAGTTTCTATTGAAATATCAACAGGATTTTGCATAAAAGTATAAAATTAACGGGTTTTATTTTTTATATTCAACGCACATTAAATTTAGTTAATTGCTTTAATATATGTCTTTTAAAGTAAAATTCTGTTTAAGATCGTTATTAAAATTTTCCATTCCAAAATTTAGGAATCAAACATATATAAACATCAAGCATATATATATACAAGTAATGCAAAATTCTGTTGAACTAAAAGGTTCTTTTATTAAAATGAAATAAGATATTTTTCTTTTCATTTTGTCATTTAAATTTTGTTAAAATATGGCGTATGATTTTATTTTGAGATAAGCCTGCCAACATTTCTAAAGGAATGGTATGTTTAATTAGTTAGTCCATTCAAGGCAATTAAAAATGTCCTTTTAATTAAATAAAATTCAAACTTAAATGCACAATTTGATAAAAAGAAATTGAAAGTTTATTTTTAGTAAAAACTTACTTTGAAACAAAGGAGTGTAGGGGGCTTATCAAAATCTAAAATCATACACAAACAATAGAAGGGTAGCTGACAAAAGGTATAAAAAGGAGAGGAGAATAAAAGACTGGGCTCTCTCTGTTCCTGAATTCCTGGAAATCACCATTAGAAGTTTCAACATGCGATATGCTAAAAGTGATCGTAATTTGATGAATGTGAAAATGATTGGCAGTTAGACAAATCACTTTGCCTGCCCCCAGAATCCTAAGCCATCAAAATGCTGTGACATGACAAAATAGAAGCCTGAACTGTGTGCCAGTCTGTGTGACCATTCGATTAAAATGCTACATAATTTCCATTTTCTTGTCCGGACAAATCTCAACGTCTTCAATGAAGCCACCACGTCGAGGGAACTGGATCCATAAACAAGGACTGGTAACTGTATAAAAATCTCCTCATGAACTCTTTATTACTCTACTGTTTTCATAAATACCTTTCTAAATTGTCCCATTTAATTATATCTATCATGTAACCATTTTTTATTAGACTAATATTAGTTTTATCTTTTATCGTTTGATCATTTACTTACTAAAAATTCTTTCCCTTCGCTATTCCTCATTCTAAAATGTATTTAAATGTTTTCTTGTTTTTATTTGCGGTGTAAATTATTTTTTTATTTGAAACTTTCCAAGTTAATAATTTTATTAAAGTTGGGAAGATATTGATTTAAACCGCACGATATTATGTCATTACTCCCCCTTATTATCAATTTATTTATTATATAATCAACCAGGGAATAGCGGAGGTAGTTTCAACATTCCTAATATTTTTAAATGTCATTTATTAAAATATGTTAGTTAAATCTAAAAGCTTAGTTTTCTAATTTTCTTTCAGTTTCTTAGTAGCTTAATCTATTATTTTACTTATTAAATGATCCAGGCACACACAAACACATATTCCATATTATATGTTTTTTATGCACATCTAACTTCGTTAGTCCCATAGGTGTCCCCGTCCATGTCTCTCTCTGATGGCTAAGCCTGGGCCCAGTAAGAAAATAATTTATGCATGTCTCAGATAATGTTGTTGGTTTGTAATTAGACTCGAGAATAGGTGAATAGGGCAGAGGTCATAGTATTCTTGATTTAATATGTCGCATATGGGTGGCCTCGAGGTACTTTTGCCTAGTATTCAAACAGGGTTAAACCAACATACATCATCTGATCGGTACAATATGGTATAGTAAAACAAATTACTTGATGATGGTGGTAACAGTGTAATTTGACACTTATCTAATAAATGACAAGAGTAATAATATTAATAAATGTGTAAAGATTAGGGTACACACATATAAAAATATGTAAATTCATTGAAAGCAGTCAACATTTAAACAATACTAATATGAATAACAATCAACAAGGTCATGAATTGTCTACCTTTTAAAAATTCACCTTTATTTATGGTCTAATATGTTTATATAGACAATAAAGATTGCAACTTAACCACAGAGAGTGACATGATTGATACAAAGAAGTTTAAATAAACCTCATTAAACATGTAAATGTAACCTGTTCTGAAAGCACACTAACAAATAGTCAATTATAACTTTCAAATTGCACTCCAAATGTATGACTTAAATAATTAAGCTAATAATGCTCAAAGATAGATTTATAAGTGTAAATTCATTGAAAACAATCAATATCTAAACAATACAATATCAGTAACAATGATAATCTCAAACTGTTATCAAGGTAACCTCTTTTTAATAATAAAGGTGGAAATCCACTTTTATTTATGATGTAGTATATATATATATATATATATATACTATATATATATATATATATATATATATATATATATATATAGAGAGAGAGAGAGAGAGAGAGAGAGAGAGAAATTTTGTTTAGTTGCAATCTAGAGACAGTTAAAATCAATTTCATATAAACATTGAATCTGAACCCAGGGACACACTGTATATAAAATGTGAACTTTTGTCATTTACTAATGTTTTATACTTTTGAAATTTTTGTTCTCTTTCATGATTCTGCTTATCAATTCTCATATATATTTTTATATTAATATTAAACACCTTTTTCATACTATTTTACACAACTACAATTATTCAGTTCTTTTCAATGAATATATTTTTAAATAGTTTGATATTCCTTTTTTTGTTCATACATCCCCAAGTTTCAATTGATAATTTACTGCTCAATTGCTATTTTTATATATCAGCAACATTGTCACAATTCTTAACAAAATTTCAATTTTTTTCTTATTGATATCAGTTAAGTTTGAATTATTTTTAAAGCCATTCACTATTTTAAAATGATTAGCAACTTCTAATTTAAACTTATTGGAGTGTTTCTAATGATTATGAAGATCAATTATTAATATGACTTTTTAAAGAATTTTCGTTTCTGTAGATTTGCATTAACAAATATCTTGCATCTCACTAATCAATTAACACTCCCTATGTTGAATCTACTAAAAACATTAACATCCTGAAATACCTATTTTCTGTTACCCAAAATGTAATCCACTTCTGATGTATTTTGATTTAGGTACTTCCATGTCTATTTACATTTAGCATTTATTTTTATTTTAAAAATATATTTATTGACATAACAAATTTTTTACAGATGAATACTAAATACACTTTGCTAATGTTGGTTCAAATTCATTGCTGGTATTGGCTTCTTCCATCAAGGCTGGCTTAGTAATGTGGATGTCCTAGGTCTGGTAGATGTATGGCAGAGCCATTAACTGCATTACCAGGTCTATGTACAAGTGACATTCTATATGTGACAAATAAATAATACAATAATAAATTTAAAAAAAATACTAAGCCAGGCTTTTGATTCAGAGTTCATCAAAACAAGGTATGCTTTATGATTCTATGCCATTGATGTTCTTCTGTGGAATATAATTTGTTACATTTTATTACGGTTTAAATATTTTTAAAATATTTATATAATGTTGCATTAAATTCAACCAGCACTTAGAAGTTAAAAATTAATCTTTCAGATCATAGACCATATTCCTTGATTGTTGTACAGTTTTCCACACACACGCACACACACATATATATTATTAAATCATCAAAAATGAAAATAATTTAAACTATTATGTTGTAATTTTATATAATTTTTAAGTAAATAATATAAAATATTATATAAAAGTAATAATTTTACATATTTATTACAACAATAATATAAAAAAGCTTTGTTTAGCAACTATTTTAAGCCTTTCTCATCCCGATTGCAAACTATTTTAAAGCTTCAGTTTACATTGTGTACATAGTAATATGCGTTGTTTTATATATAAAATTAATTAATGAATGCAAAGTTATATCTTTATATAGTAATATATATTAAGGCTATAACCTTAAGACTATGCACTTAAAATGCGACAGTAGGGACCTCTACAAATCCAAAACACAAGATTAATGACTTTAAAAGACAAGAGCGGGCACTCTTATCTTCGACCTAATTTCTAAATATACATATAGTGTAATTTCTGTGTATTTTGTGTAATTGTTATTTTTGTTTAATTGATAAATTTTACTATTTTTTGTTACATTTATAAATAGTTGGCCTGTTTTTTGTTTGTTTTTTTCCCTTTATTTTTTGTTCTAATTAATTTTATATAAAAAATGATAGATATCACTTTATATGCAAAGCAAATTGAAGCTTTAAAATGATTTATAGTCAAGTTAAGAAGGACATAAAATAGTTGCCCCCAAAACTCCTTTTGCATTATTGTTGTAATAAATATATAAAATTATTGTAGTTATATAATGGTATTTTATATTATAACTATATAAACATAATGTAGAGATATATCACTTCTAATCACCATATCCTATAACTGCCTTAGTACATAAAATATTGAAAAATCGCCCTGTAATATACATGCAGTTTAAAAATAATTTTCTGGACCAACTGATGATTGCTGGTTTAGCATGAAATACGTATATTGGTGATTATTTACCTTTTCGAGATATATGTGTTCAAGTGTATCAGGATTATGACATAAAGTGGAGAATGGTGGGTCGTGTGAAAATCTGTGCTCATACACCCTATATATTGTATCGATTATTGTAATTAATAAAATTAAGAAACTTTTCTTAGACAAATGTAAATTATAACTATATGAACTGGCATGCTCTTATAAGAAAAGCTATAATTGCATGGAAATTATATGATTTACATATAGCTTAAATAATCTATTGCCTATATATACATATACCCATACAATTATGCACTTTCTGAGGCTAGGATTATGAGGCAGTTAACAGCCTTGAAAGTGCTTAGCTTTGATAATAATTTTCATGCAATTATAGCTTTTTTTATGAATGTGTCAGAGCATATAGTTATAATTTATAATATATATTACCGTGGAATATTGCCAACAATATGTACAATCCAAAAAAGTTAACGAAGAGTTATTAAACCACTATAATATCACATGATCACTATTTCTTATGTCCAAACAATTTATTAACATAATTGCAACATTCTTAATACAATACTGACACCTAGTGCAAGCCATAGTAACCAATGGATGCTAGAATCTTATGCATGAAATATTTATCTAGTGCTCATTTATCCAAAATCACTAGTCTAGTTTTTAGCTTATGACTTTTATCAGTGAAAAGCCTTTAATTTGAGAGCATTGTATCTAAATCTTTGAGTCTAATGCATCCCTCCAGCAGCCACTTTCATCTTTTTAGTTAATTAAAAAACTATTAGCCCAATCTTAAAACACAGTAATGCTTTCAATTCATGATAATTTGATTGTATAGTCATACAGTCCTGAACCCAGTTCAGTATTTATATATTTGGTGTCTTTTTAATACATATAGTCACTAACATCCTTTATCTAGGATTGGTATTAAACATAACAACACATGATCACCATTTCTTATGCTTACACAATCTGTTAACAAAATAACAACTGTCTTCATATAATATTGCCACCTAGTGCAAGCCACAGTAATCAATGGATGCTAAAAAGTTAGTGCATCAAATTCTTATTTTATACTTCTCAATTACTAGGTGGCATCACTGTATGAATAAAATTGCTACTGTGTTAAGAAAGTTATTACAGAAATACCTGAATATTGCAGAATGATTTGTCAATATTTTCATCAATCTGTCAGACACACTAAATATATATTGTACATGATGATGGTAGCTGACATCCCTTCATATACATTTACATCTGATTTAAGTTGTGTTAACTTATATATATTTATAAGTGTATGTATTTTAACCTTAGGTTTTGTTTCCCAAACTTATTTTTATGTATTATGATGATATATTTTAAAAAAATATGTAGTTTATTTTCTGTATATATGCCAGTGTGCATATTAAACATAATATACCATGCAATTTATTCAAGTATTAGTTATAAAAACCATTATTATTATATATTCCTTTATTTTAAGCTTAAATACAAGAGTTTAATTATGTTAGAAATATAAATTTATCTAACTTTGTAGTTATACATATTTTAGACTCATAGATTTAATATTTTTATTAAAGTTTAGCTTACTTATAGCTTAAAAATGCAATTATATAATGGATATAACTTGAGATAAAAATTTATTAGATAAGTTGCTTTTGTTTCAAACCAACACATATTTAAATAATTTAAATAATGCTTTATTATATTTTAAATACCAAGTAGTTAGTTACAATTAATTTTAAATAGTTCTAAATAGTATTTTAGAAACTTCTATAAAGTTAAAAGTTAGCTATAATTTATTTTGAAACAAGTCTAATTATGCATATTTAATATTTTAAATCTCTTATGTATGTGTGCAGATGTGGTATGCACTTAATTAAAGATAAAAGTTTAAAGAAATTTAATTACATTTCAAGTTAGTTATTTAAAAGATTTAATATCTAATGTTATTTTAAATTATAATACTTTTCTGTTTAAAAAATAAATAATATTTGTTATTATTTTTCTAAAGCATTGTTTTAATCTTGAAAAACTTTTAAAAGGTTGAATAAATGTAATGTTTTAATTTATTGCAAAATAATAATTATTTATAAATCTATGATATAATTTTAATTTGCTTTATCTAAAATTTCCAGAGCATATTTTCAAGAAAGTTATTTTTAGCATATTTTATTTGTCAACCAATTTTGGTTGAATTAATTAACAAGTTTAATTAATAGCCTTCCATGCCAATCATTAATTCTTTATCTCACCTGACTTACCATATTTAAGCTCTAGCTGTATATTTTTATTCACACCATCGTTTTTCATCATCATTTTATTATGTGTTAATTTATTTACTGCTTATTTTTTGTAAGTTAAAATATGAAGAGCAAAGTTAGTATCTGCTTTGGCTCCTGCTTTGGGTCCACAATCACACTACAATATTTCAAAAGTATATTGCAGAAAATTCTTAAATAACTTACAGAAATGATATACTGTCCCATAACTTATTGTGCCAAGGATTCTCACAGAAGTATATGAAATTATGTTGCTATGAACTATTAATTAATTTTCAATCTTTTGATTATCTATGTTAAAAATGTATTTGGTGTTAAAATTAATATTTTGAATAACAGAACTGTGCTTATTTATTAAGTTATTGGCAAAGTTATTTTTTACAAAATTGCATTTGCTTTATTAGAATTATTATAACTATTCTTGTTAATCTGGAATCTTGTTTATTATAAGAACTTTATTAACTTGCAGAATGTTATAATATGATAAAAAATGGCTGTAAAAAACAACTATGGAAATTTAAATGTATTTGCTTTATTAAAGAAGTAAATTATTACAATTGTAATTTAAATGACATTGGTAAACAATAGTGTTATATTAATTTTTAAAAAAAATATTTACTTTAATACTAAAATTTGAAAATGAAAATATTTGCATTTCCATTAATTGTTTGTCATTTAAAATATGTTCCTAAATTACTGACATTTTCTCAGGTGCTTTTAATCATTAAATAAAAACCTATGCTTTGAAATATACTATCTATTGTTAAAATATTTTCACTTACTATAAAAATAAAAATAACTACTCATATTGAAATATGTTATATTTTAGCTGAATATTTTTTACCTATTATGACAGATAAAACAAATGTGCTTTTATCAATGTTTTAATGCTTTAAACATTTACATTGCTTTGAATTAAATAATGAGATGTTTACAAATTTATATTGCTTTATCTTAATGTTGTATTATATGAATCTTATTGGAATATTTTAATTGCTACAAAAGGAACTAATACTATGCTCATTTGTTATATAAATTTTGCATTGTATTCTCAATAAAGTTTCTTTGTTTTAAATCCTGCATTGCTCCAAAAAATATATAAACTGTGTATTTACTTTGTATTTGCTTGAAATAATTCTGTTCTCATTTGTTACTTATAAAGTTTACATTGTGCTTTCTATAGATTATTCATCACATAAATTTTTCATTGCTCCAAAGGAAATAATGTTATTTGTACACTGTGTAGTTTGAGATTATATGCTATATTTTTAATATTCAGCTCACTTTGGCTCAGATTTTGTCTACTTATTCAGATAATGTGATATTTAAATATTCAAAATATTTTAATAAAATATTCTGTGCTTTTATGGAATCATTATTCAAACTATAGTACTGCAGACAATAGTATTGAAATATGATTTCAGGACTTAAAAACTTTTCAAATGGTAAAAGAGCTATAATAAAAATGTAATATTTTAGATTTAAGTTTAATTTCTTACACTTTTACTATTATATACTTATAATTTCTGTATAATTTATGTTATTTGAGTATTGGAGTTTCTCAGAGTATTTTTGCATCATAATGTAATCAAATGAAGTGTGTATACCTAATAGAGAATTGTTTAGATTGTGAAAAAAATGAATAAAGAAATTACTAGAGTTGATGTATGTTTCTTATTTAATTGTTAAGCTATAATTCATACACCTAATAATTATTTTATTATAAACTCCTTTGTTTTATTATTTTTTACATCATATGTTTATTGTATTATATAAAATAGACTGTGTGTCAAAGCTGTTTTCATATATTGCCTGAATGATGCTTTTTGGAATGAAGTAGCTCCTAGATGACATGTAGTTAGTTGCTAAGTTTTTGCAAGTTTTTATGATGGTTTATTGTGACTAAGTCTGTTAAAATTACTAGCAATGTTGTAATTCTTTATTTACACTTATAAACAAGTATGTACTTTGAGTCTATTCCATCATTTGCCTGTTAAATTTTTTGATGTATTTCTGATAGAATATTAAAGTCATGCATCATAACAACCATATATTTCTTTCATTCTTGAATTGTAAAGTCATGCATAATACCAATCATGTCTTTAGTTTTACTCTTGATATGATCAGAGTAGCTTCAGTATCTTGATACTGTTGATGTAGGTGCATAAATATCTGATGGCTAAAATATTTCATGTTTAAACTTACTTAATTATATTAGATAGGAAAAGATGAATTGAACTTGGAGAGATCTTCATCCTGCAGTGGATTGATAATGGTTGATGATGATGATGATCTGGCTTATGAAATTATGTCAATACATTAAATGTTTTTCCATATTATGTCATATTATAAAGAAAGCTGAGTTAATAAATAATATGTGAGAACATTCTCTTATTATAGCATACAATATGTTTTTCTGATTATCTTTTCATTTATTGGCAAAATCTTAAAACCATTGTATTATTATTTTCATATTACACAGAAGCAAAACTCACCATATAATAGCACCACCAGTGTAAGCCAGAGTAATCAACAGATGCAAGAAAGTTTATGCATAAATTCCTTATCTAGTGCTAACTCATCAAATATTCCAATTTCTAGCTTGTGGCTTTCATCAATAAGGAGCCTTAGATCTGTGAGCACTGCACCTAATTCTTGATCTAATGCAATACTCCAGCTGTCATATTTTACCTTATTATCTAACTATAAAGCTTTGAATACAAGATGAAAACACAATAATGTTTTCAATTCAAGCTCATTAGTTTGTATAGTTATCTAGATCTTAACTCAGTTCAGCATCATACTTTTTGGTGTCATTGGTTCTTTAATAAACAGAGTTACCATAATGATGATTATGTAAAGTTTTGTGAATTGTTTTCATATCAAAATTATAATTTTATAAATGTTATACTTTATAATATTAATGAAATATTGCTTTAATTATTAAAGTCAACCTTTATGTGATCATCTACATTATTAGAAAATCTTAACACACAAATTTTATATAGTTTTTGTAAGTATAAAAGAATACAACCATATTTTTAAATGTCACTTTATTTATTAGAGTTTGTGTTGTTGATGTTTAAATAACATCTGTGGTAAAGATTATTTATTTGGTTTATCTTTAAGGTGGGATTATAAGAAGTCATTTAGTATGATATATGGATGTGAACAAAATTTCTTTCCTACTCATATCATCATGAATTAAACCCTAGATGATTAAAAAAAGAGGTATTAATAAAAATTAGACTCTCATCATTACTAATACAAAATTAAATTATTTACTGTATTAATATATTATCTGAAGACCGAATAATATTAGAATATTTTCTATGATGCACTTACTAAAAGGATTTGAACTTGAGATATGAGGAGGTCTAATTGTATTTATTTGTTTGGACACTTTTTATTAGTAAAAAAATTCTGAGATTAGATTAATCAGATTAATTGATGAATTTAATAACAGTAATCTATTATGGATCTAGCCTAGTCAGATGTGTGGCTGTAATATATATATATATATTATAATGGTCGGATGGAATAGAGTCTTACCGTATCTGCACTACAGGGCCCCACCAGGTTATTTGAACATGGACAATTTATGGAGTAGGCAGATACGTAACTTAAGAAAAAAAAATTTATATATATTTTATTCCGACCATCAGCCCAATTCACTAGCTCAGTGAGATGCAGAGATTTATAAAATATAAATTCTTATCCAAAAATATTAAAAAAAATAAAAGAAGCCACTGACAGTAATAACACACAAACATTTATTAATGCACATATAAATTTTGAATCATTTTTTTACTTTAAAATTTAACTTACATTTTAACTTTCATTTTAAAATTTAATTTACGTTTAAACTTTATTTTGTAAGTTCGCACAGGTGAATTTAATATTTTATTAAAGTGTCAATTATGAATAGACTACATAGATTGCATTTGAAAAAAAAATTCTATTCCTATATTTAATTTTAGGCCAAAAGTTCACGGTTAAACCAACATCAATCCATCTGATATATTGATGTATTCAATGCAGCATGAATATGACAGCACCAAATATCATACTGTCAGGAATGTACATCTGAACAGCATGGTTATAGAAGACATTGACTCTCATCCAGACAGGAATACTACATCTGTCTGATGAGAAGAGCAATAAAAAAACTCCATAGGAAGGGATTGCATTTTCCATCTTACTATCTGATTCCACAAGCAAAAAGGGGGTGTGTGGCATATAATGCAATCCTGCATGTAGTGGACCTCATACAACATTTACTAATTACACCAATATATCCAATACATTGACCCAATTTAACTATGAAACAAATAACCTAAGATTACCCTCCCTTAAACTAATATAACTTTAAAAATCTATGCAGCCATTCATGCCCGAATTACATTTAACCTTTATTAAAAGTTGTTTATACAAAAAAAAATCAAACTTAAAAGAATGGAAAATAAATTAATGGAAATGATTTAACAAACAAATAATACATTCAATAAAAATAATTAATAAATAATTTAGTTTGGTCAGATAGGAAATACTATTACTATAATTTAAATATTGGGAAAGTTTTATATTTTATGTTCATGAATTTTCTAAAGTTCTTATGGTTTTAAAACATCTATATTTTGTAGTTGCTTGTAATTTTGAACAAAAATTTCCATGAAGTCATGAGGAGATCGGTGTGCAGTTAGATTTTGGTCCTTTATTGTAGCTGGTATTTAATTGCCGGGCCCAGGTGTCCTATAGTCTGCAATATGGTAAAATGATTCATTTTTTTAGAACAACTGAAGGAATTGAAAGTGTGTCTTTCAATCCCTTCTTCTTCAACTCTCCTTGACTTAACACATCTCACTCTTCTCCTCCAACTCTCTCTGACTTAACACATATCACCTTGCTCTATCACATCTCTTTCCTTTTATTGTAGACTTTTGGATCCAGTGGACATTACATCATGACAATGATGATCTTTTTGTTGAGGTTCATTTCCTGAGGAATTTCTTTTATTGACTATTAGTTTCTATTGTTTTTTCTCTCCTATCTGACCTTTACTTCTACATTTTGGAATTCCCAAAAGCTAGTTTACTTTTACTAATTAAAATAATCATTTCCATTTTATACAATAGAATTAATTAAATTATTGTACAAACTCAAAGATATATTTTTATCTCTAAATCTTTACTGACAATTTAGTTTAAATATACTTTTTTTTAATAAAGTTTTCTTTTAATAATTTTTCATCAGTGTGATTTTATATATTAGAGTTTAGATGATTTTTAATTTTCAATTTTTAATTTTTAAAAAAGTTTTTATTTGCGAACTTTTATTTTTCATGACTAATTTTTTACAAAATAATGTAACGGCATATGTGCCAGTTACATATCAGTAAACTTGCTTAAAAAAAAATAAACAAAAAATTTTTTTACTTAGGGTTAGTAATTATGGTACATGATTAACAAAAATTTACAACGACATTCGGTTAGTAATTTTACAAAGAATATATACAAAAAAGAAAATGTTGACTATCGTTTCCTATGAACCATTATGTTTATGCCTCCTTCCCTCAAGAATTCTATTCAAGCAAATTATTTATTTAGGAAAGTTGCATTGAAGTGAATACATTTTAAAAGATAATGGATTTATACGTGTATATTTGCAGCACAATTATATATACCACCAACTTATTTATGACTGATTGAAATGCTTAAATAGGGTTACACTGAAGTAAAATCCCAACGGGCACTCATCATAAGGTACCACATTTACAATCATAAACTTACATGGCTGTGTGTGCCTATACACATTAAAGAATAATATATATATATATATATATTAACAAAAAACATTAATTGCAACCTTTTCCCTTTTGTTAAAAAAAATTACAGTTTTAAAATTATTAGTATCTTTTCTTTCTCATTTTTAATATATGTGCTATTTCTTTCTGGCAGTGCTTCTACAAGATTTAAAGTATACAACTTTATGTAATTAGATAAAAATATTTCATTTTGAAAAAAGTTTTACTCGGGGTACTCGTGGTTTATTAAACATCGGCCCTATGTTGGGCACCAAATATAATGGTCAGATGGAATAGAGTCTTACCGTATCTGCACTATAGGGTGCCACCAGATTATTTGAACCTAGAAAATTTATAGAGTAGGCAGATACATAAGTTAAGAAAAAAAATTTTATATGTATTTTATTCTGATCGTCAGTCCAAGTGACTAGCTCAGTGAGACACAGAGATTTAGAAAATATGAATTCTTATCTAAAAATATTTTCAATATTAAAAAAAATAAAAGAAGCCACTGCTAGTAATAACACATAAATATTTATTAAAGCAAATATAAATTTTGAATCATTTTAGTATCATTTTTACTTTAAAATTTAACTTACATTTTAACTTTCATTTTAGAATTTAATTTATATTTAAACTTTATTTTCTAAGTTCACGCAGATGAATTTAATATTTTATTAAAGTGTCAAGTATGAATAGACTACATAGATTGCATTTGAAAAGAAAATATTCTATCGCTATATTTAACCTTAGGCCAAAAGTTTGCAGTTAAACCAACGTCAAACCATCTGATATATCAATGTATTCAATGCAGCATGAATATGACAGCACCAAATACCATACTATCAGGAATGTACATCTGAACAGCATGGTTATAGAAGACATTGATTCTCATCCAGACAGGAATACTACATCTCTCTGAAAAGAAGAGCAATTAAAAAAACTCCATAGGATTAGTAATAAAATCATGTTGTATATCACATGACCTATATAGCTTGCATTTACCAATATGTAATATAAAGAGCATTTCAATAGCTCAAACCGGCTTGCTTTTTATGACAAATGCATGAAAGAAAACATTCAAATTATCTTTATCTAGGATTCTCCTCATTCCCAGACCAGTTTCAAGCTATGGCTCTCTTCAGTAAAGATCTAGGACACCAAATTCAAAAAACTAACTCAAAATAAACATTTATGTAAAAGTGAACTCTTAAGAAGATGATCTTAAATTTTTAGACAGCTGCAAGTCTTTAAATTCAGCTCTCCAATTAAACTAATTATATGGATCTGAACTTAATTCAGATATCCATATATTAATGGGCTTTGTAATTTAATTTAGCCAAAGCCCCCAACAGCAAAATAATAAGAGTAATATAATCATGTTGTATGTCTAGAAAATATCACAGATTCTTGTAAAACTTGATCCAATGCATCCAATATGTAAATATAATTTTACAGTTTATCAAATATGTATTCATGAAACAAACAAATATGAATATATTACTATGATAATTCACAAGTTATATCCCCAAATGATCATTTATATGAACATATAAGTAACATTATATAAATGCCCATTTATTTGGTCAAATAAAAGATGATTATATTACTAATATATTCAGCAAGATTTTTCCATGATAAGATTTATCCAAAAAAATATATTAAATAACATTTTTTCAAATTCTTGTAAGAACTTGTGTTTATTATATATATAAATAATAATTAAAAATTCAGCTTCAGCTATTTTTATAGCCTTTATCAAGAGTAACAAAGTTATCAATATATATGCATACACACATATATAATTGTAATAAAAATAATGAGTAATAATGATTAGTAATGGCATTTGTTCCCTTTGATCACAAAAAACATCTAAGTTTACTTTCAATTTTGATCTAGAAAATATTAAAATTCTTCATGAGGAGGGAATAATTTAAAAAAAAATTAAGGAAGCAATTTTTATACATAAAAATAGCTTATCTTTAATTAATAGACAGTGTGTTAACAAGAAAATTCATTAAACTTTTAATTAAATAGTTTTCAGTTGAAGAAGGTTAAAAAATTAAGTGAAAGTACTTATGTTTATAATAATTACTTATAAATATATAATCACCATTACAATTTTTTTATTACAATTTTATTGCAATAATTATTTTATAATAGTTATTTTATTTTATTTACATATATATATATTCAAATGACCTTCCCAAACAATATATTTAGCAGCGCCCTCTGTGAATAAATATAAAGTCTCAACTTCAAACAGTTGCTGAAAAAGTCCTTTTGAGTCAGCTGTTTGAAGTTCAAACTTTATATTTATTCAAAGAGAGTCTTGCTGAATTATCTTAAGATTTGAGAGGGTGATTTTTTTTTTTTTGAATTGACTGTTTGAAGCTTAGGCTTTATATTTATTAACAGAGGGTGTTGCTGAAATATAATGTTTGGGAGAATGATTTAAATATTTCCTATTTAATTTTCAACTAGTGATATGCACTGGAATATTTTAATATAAATATATATGTAATATATATTGTGCCAGTCAAAACATGCTTATCCATCTAACACGAGCTGGAACTCACAAAATGTACTTCAAACCCAGTCAAGCCTGAGATTTAGGTCAGGGACCAGCCTGGATTCGAACCCACTCTCCAAGCAACAGATCTAACACCCAATGGATAACATAACAATGGTAGCACACGAGATTTAATTCTTCATCCGGCCCACTAGCAAATCGGAGAAAACAATAAGACTCATGGACTTAAACATATATATAAACAATGTAAATACTAGACCTTACACAGATAAAATCTAACATATTTAAATAATAGGGGCTTTACTAATGAATACTTATAGGCAATTAGTGAATTGGATTGAGTTAATAATGAGACAGAAACTGATATATGATGAATTAAAATATATTTATTGACAATTGTTGTTGGCAAATGCACACAGGCATTTCATTTATAAAGTAACATTCTCTAGACTATTTGAACAATAATTGATGTTGGCAAATAGGTTTGTGGCTATGATTCAATGGAGCCAAATATCCTGCTATACAACTAATCACTACATTAACTTATTTGTTATGTCCTTTTATAATCAGTTCGAGTGGCTCTTTTATGTAAAATCTAACAAAGTCTGGAGTGAAACTTGATAATACATCTGACTATACTAATTTTATATCAACTATGGGCTTATAAAGCATCCCAGATAGCTTTAGATCGAACGGGTTTTCAAGAATGCTTCGGATCAACGCCGAAGACTGCATATTAGGGAGGGAGAGTTGGCTATAATGATTTTACTAATATGCTAGGCACAAGTAAAATATAATAATAAAGTGGCTCTGCGGATGGAAGAATAGTTTTAGGGTTTTTGTGACAAACACCGGTTTACCCAATAACCGGTCATCATGCTGCAAAAGGGAACCTTTATTTGGTTCAGAGGCGGGGGACTTACGTGCTAATCTGGCCCGTAGCTCAGACTTCGCTACTGCACTACCCATAAGAGAAGATGGCCTGGACTTACCGTGGCTCCATCTTATATATATATATATCTAAAAGAACAGCACAACAAGAAAATATTAATAAATCCCATATCCGCCAAGCCGAAGGATATTATAAATTAAAGATCATATATTAAATGAACACTAGATCATCAGCTTGATCAAAAGAGCCAACTCTTCTGTAGCATGAGAAATACGATATGCTACTGACAGGAATATATAGATACAACCTTTACTTTATCCCGTTCAATCTCTTTAGTTATCTATAACTACTAAACTTTTAAAAGGGGGAAAAGTATATTTAATAGGGGACTTACGAATACTTAACTAAAAAAATATACTTATGATTGCACTCCAGGCTAGTTTAATCTTTAGTAACATAGTAAATAAAGGTTTAAAAGCCACATTTTATATTTATATTATTTAATTTACTAAACAACAAAAATATGAATTTGGGTTTCGAAACAGCGCACGAAATGACGCTATATAAATAATAATACGGAGATTTTAAATGATATCTTTTTAAAAAAAACATATTGGTAATTAAGTGCACGCTGTTTCGAAACATAGGCATAATTAGCAATAATTAAAAATAAGCAACAGAAAAGCAAAATATAACTGCAGTGATTAAATTATATAGCAAAATATTAATTAACAAAGAAATTTAGCAAAAATATTTCATTTATAGATTTCAAATACGATTTAGACAGAGTTTACAATATTGCATTAATAAAGAAATTTGCAAAAGTATTTCATTTTAGAGAATTTACAATATTATTTGGAAAATAATTTAGAAAGAAATTGCAATAATGTGGTTAGCTAACCTGATTTTGAAGAAATAATGATTGTTGTTAAAATTCACACAGAGAACTCTGCGATTTTAAATAATATTATCACAGTTCTCCTATAGCTGAACTGGAGATATTCGAGCTGGAACGAAGGTGAGTTCTTTGGCGGCTTATGGCATGTTCTTATTCAGTTATGAGACGATTTAAAATGGTGTTGGAACGAAGGCAAGTTCTTTTAGCAGCTAATGACATCTTTTATTTGGTGTGGTTGTTGCTTCGGCATTTGATGGATTGAACTCGGTGTTCCATCACGGGAATTGCAGCAATTCTTGCCTGACTTTAGCCAGACATGGTAAAATTAAACAATTTTGACTTGGATAATAATAGCTCTTCAAAAGCAAGATGGAGTATATCTTCCCACTTAAAATAAGGCCTATTTATCCATTTCCACTAAACCTTAACACCTTTTTGGAATTTCATTTGCCTCGGGACCAATTGACTTTTAATTAAATAAAATAATATAATCCAATTTCTGCAACAGATAATGTCTCCGAGGTGTTATATTTAATTTACTTTAAAAAATTATTAAAACATATAAATTATATAATTTGATTCAGTTTCATTAATTAAATTCCTTTTTAGGTGTTATAGAATGTTAAGGCCTAGCAGAAAGAACGGTATTCTGATTTAATGATAAAGTCTTTTGTGCAAACAAAAATCAATCAGTAAACTAGATTTTACTTTTTACCCGGGTGCGTCACTAATTGATTTCTTGTTTACACAAAATTCTCATTTTTAATTATAAACGGATTTTTATTTTACTGAAATAAATAACTTTTAACATATTTGTTTTTACCAAATTATTTGTTTAAAAAAAAGCAAATTTAAAGAAAATACTTTAGTTTCAATTATATATGTAAAACATTAAATCAGAAAGCCGTTAAATATATTTTAAAGAAAACATTTTACATTATAGTATATCTTTTTTATTTTAACTTAAATATATATATAAATCATTTTGCCGCTATTCCAAGGTTTAAATTATCCATCCACATACGAATATTATAGCGAATATAATTAAAAATTGACTGAAAATTTTGTAAAACATTTTATAATAATTTATGAGCATTTCTCCACTATAACTTTATCAAACCTGTCTAATTATAGCGTGTTTTCGTATGTAAATGGATGATGCAATTTAAGCAGCCATTATAGCAAAGTTTTCCCGCTCGACTTATATATAACACTTTTACATATGACATTTTTACATTTGAGATAGGTTTGAAACTAGTTCAGACAAGTAGGTCATTAGGTTGATGGTGAAACGGAAAGGGTTTGGAGGTTTCCGTTTCATATCAGTAAACTTAGTAAAAAAAAACAAATAAAAAAAAAAGACTTTACTTATATAAACACAGAGGTAAATTATGGCTTTTTTCATACTATAACTCCTGGCCTAATCCTACGCTAAACTTATGATAATACATCATACTAGATTACACTATATAATACATTTAGTGCTTCTAACAATTATCAACACACATAATGAAATCATCGGTTATTAGTAAATATTTTAAACTTAAACAGATATATACCCAAACGAGTATACATCTTTGTCAAAATAATGGATATGTTTTTATATATAGATAAAATATAATGCGTGTAATATATAAAGTGTATATAGATAAAATATAGAGTGTAAAATATAAAGTATATAATAGATAAAATGGATATAGATAAAATGTAATGTGTATAATAACAATATAAAGGGTATGTAAATAAATATAAAGTGTATCATATATATATAAGGTATATAAATAAAATATAGAGTGTATAATATATATAGAGTGATCAAATCACTCACAAAAATAACTAACAATTTAAATAGGATCCGGGGGTTGTTTCAGGAGTAACTCCACGCCAGGGTTGAAACAACATCCCATTAGATCATCATCATCTTCATCAGATGTCCAACCGTCTTCATCATCATCGGTCATCCATTCATAGCTTTCATTTTTGTCTTTCAACCTCACAGGAGATCGCTTAGGGTGCATTGTCAAACTTCGTATCTCATTATGCAGCTCGGGATCCTTTTCTTCCAACTTGGGTTCCTGGTCTGCTACAGATAATTTGCTAGGATTTTCTATAGGAGTTTCTTGGCATGGGGTGTCTAGATGCTTTCTATTATTAATATTACTCCCGTTTATTATTGCTTGTGTACATTTTACATTATTTTTATTTTTAGTGGTACTTTCTCTAGTAAGTGCTTTTTCACATTCCTTGCTTTGATTTTGCATCTCTTGGGGTTCATCCTTTTCCAACCCAACTTGTTCTTCATACCGGGACAACGTGCTATTTTCATAATTAAGCTGGCACTTATGCTCACTTAAAAAGTCGTTTCCTTTGATTTTGATACTTTGCTGATCGACTTTGGCTTCCCCCTCTCTAAAATCATTTTCAGTATCATCTTCAGTCTGGCCAATAACTTGCACTATCTGTCTTTTATCTTGGTAATCACTAGCAAGGTTGTTTTCCTTTTCTGTCACTTCTTTCATTTCTGCTACATCTCTCAATTCTGGAATACATGCTGTGATAATGTTTTCTTCTTTGTCAGCTATTTGACTTCTTTGTAGCAGGTTTTCTTTTATTTCATATATTTTCTCTCTGATCTCCCTTTGGGCTTCTTCATACTTTTGCACTTTACTGTTAAATTCTGCCCCTACTTTAAAGACCCTTTCTTTCAAACCCTTTTCTTGACATTCTACTTGTTCAACTAAAGCCTTCACTTCTTCTTTAATCACAACAAATTCCTTTCGATTTTCTTTTTGGTTTTTATGTAACATTTCTTTAAATTCTCCCCTCATTTCTTCAGATTTCTGCTGGCAGCTGGTTGACAATTCCTGTAGACCGTGGCACAACATTTTTTCCAGCCTTTTATCTCTGTCTGCCATCTCTTGTCTAATATCTCTGCGAAGGTTTTCAAATCTTTGTGACATTTTCTGATCTCTTTCCTCCATTTTCTGATTCATTTTCTGATTCCTTTGCTCTGCATCCTGTCTAAGCTGTCTCAGCAACCAATTCAAGTCCCAGCCTTCCTGTTTAATCTCCTTTATCGGTATCTGTTCCGATATTTCTGTAACTAAATTCTCTGGCATAGCTCTAGTTTTCTGTGCACCCTCATCTCTATCCTGGCTCATACTATCTTCCCTTTCTATTTCTTCCGTACTGCTGTTGTACTCATTAATCTCTCTTCCTGATCTCAACATGATACCTCCACCTTTCATCTCCATTCCTACTTCTATCTCTTCCCCACTGCTCATTGCTTCTGTTTCTTTGTTCATTCTGTATACTATATATTCCTTTCAAAGTTATTATTATTACGCCTACTAAATATTTGATTTTTAAAACTTTTATACTTTTAATACGGCTGTTTGCTGCTCTCTCCCTTCAAGAATGACTCGTTCACTTCCATCCCAACTCTATGCCTAACTCACTAATATATCTATAAGCCCACACCATTTTGATGCCTGTCCAACATATAATCAATTAAAAAAAAAAAAATTGTGTCCCTACTTTTTATTTTATAAAATATACGAAATTCCTTTTTTATTTAAAAAAAATCCGTTCTTTTTTTCTAGCTTTAATAAAATATACGGAAATTTAAAAAAAATCTTTTTTTTTTTTCGTCTATATATCTAAAGTATAACACATATTTTAATATTAAAAATGACTCAATAAAAACTCAACTCACCCCCCGGTCTCTTCTTCCAGCTGTTTATATTTATATATATACTTAAATGGTTCATGCTTATGACCTAATTTTGTTTACCCGTCTGCACCAATTTCAAACCTTTTAACTTTTGGTTAATTTGACATTACTTATATATATATTTCTTACTCATTTTAACCCACTCCAATTCATAAAAATACTTTGATAAAACAACGAGACCCCCCTTTTCTTTTAATCTAAATTTCTTTTCTCTGCTCCCTAATGACAAATTTATAAGAGGATGACTTATAACTTGATCAATCATCCTCGGGCACCAGTCACTAGTGAACAGGAAAGACACAAAATAAATTTAATAAATTTTTTTGCTATATACACACAAAAGTCCATAACTCAGAGTATGTAGGTGTTTACATCGAAGTCTCACTTGGTCGTCCAAACGCGGAAAAAAAAATCTTACATATATACATTATTCAAAAAAAAATTTGACTCAAAATCATTAATTTTGACAAAAAGAATTATATATATACTCCATAATCTCTTCAGTGGTGGAAATGAGTTAGAAGCCCCACGATTTGGGCGTCCAAACGCAGAAAAAAAAAACCTATGTGCCAGTCAAAACATGCTTATCCATCTAACATGAGCTGGAACTCGCAAAATGTACTTCAAACCCAGTCAAGCCTGAGATTTAGGTCAGGGACCTGCCTGGATTCGAACCCACTCTCCAAGCACCAGATCTAACACCCAATGGATAACATAACAATGGTAGCACACGAGATTTAATTCTTCATCCGGCCCATAAGCAAATCGGAGAAAACAATAAGACTCATGGACATAAACATATATATAAACAATGTAAATACTAGACCTTCCACAGATAAAATCTAACATATTTAAATAATAGGGGCTTTACTAATGAATACTTATGGGCAATTAGTGAATTGGATTGAGTTAATAATGAGACAGAAACTGATATATGATGAATTAAAATATATTTATTGACAATTGTTGTTGGCAAATGCACACAGGCATTTCATTTATAAAGTAACATTCTCTAGACTATTTGAACAATAATTGATGTTGGCAAATAGGTTTGTGGCTATGATTCAATGGAGCCAAATATCCTGCTATACAACTAATCACTACATTAACTTATTTGTTATGTCCTTTTATAATCAGTTTGAGTGGCTCTTTTACGTAAAATCTAACAAAGTCTGGAGTGAAACTTGATAATACATCTGACTATACTAATTTTATATCAACTATGGGCTTATAAAGCATCCCAGATAGCTTTAGATCGAACGAGTTTTCAAGAATGCTTCGGATCAACGCCGAAAACTGCATATTAAGGAGGGAGAGTTGGCTATAACGATTTTACTAATACGCTAGGCACAAGTAAAATATAATAATAAAGTGGCTCTGCGGATGGAAGAATAGTTTCAGGGTTTTTGTGACAAACACCAGTTTACCCAATAACCGGTTGTCATGCTGCAAAAGGGAACCTTTATTTGGTTCAGAGGCGGGGGACTTACGTGCTAATCTGGCCCGTAGCTCAGACTTCACTACTGCATTACCCATAAGAGAAGATGGGCTGGACTTACCGTGGCTTTATCTTATATATATATCAAAAAGAACAGCACAACAAGAAAATATTAATAAATCCCACATCCGCCAAGCCGAAGGATATTATAAATTAAAGATCATATATTAAATGAACACTAGATCATCAGCTTGATCAAAAGAGCCAACTCTTCTGTAGCATGAGAAATAGGAATATATAGATACAACCTTTACTTTATCCCATTCAATCTCTTTAATAATCTATAACTACTAAACTTTTAAAAGGGGGAAAAGTATATTTAATAGGGGACTTACGAATACTTAACTAAAAAAATATACTTATGATTGCACTCCAGGCTAGTTTAATCTTTAGTAACATAGTAAATAAAGGTTGAAAAGCCACATTTTATATTTATATTATTTAATTTACTAAATGACAAAAATATGAATTTGGGTTTCGAAACAGCGCACGAAATGACACTATATAAATAATAATACGGAGATTTTAAATGATATCTTTTTAAAAAAAACATATTGGTAATTAAGTGCACGCTGTTTCGAAACATAGGCATAATTAACAATAATTAAAAATAAGCAACAGAAAAGCAAAATATAACTGCAGGTATTAAATTATATAGCAAAATATTAATTAACAAAGAAATTTAGCAAAAATATTTCATTTATAGATTTCAAATACGATTTAGACAGAGTTTACAATATTGCATTAATAAAGAAATTTGCAAAAGTATTTCATTTTAGAGAATTTACAATATTATTTGGAAAATAATTTAGAAAGAAATTGCAATAATGTGGTTAGCTAACCTGATTTTGAAGAAATAATGATTGTTGTTGAAATTCACACAGAGAGCTCTGCGATTTTAAATAATATTAAAACAATTCTCCTATAGCTGAACTGGAGTTATTCGAGCTGGAACGAAGGTGAGTTCTTTGGTGGCTTATGGCATGTTTTTATTCAGTTGCGAGACGAATTAAAATGGTGTTGGAACGAAGGCAAGTTCTTTTAGCGGCTAATGACATCTTTTATTTGGTGTGGTTGTTGCTTCGGCATTTGATGGATTGAACTCAGCATTCTATCATGGGAATTGCAGCAATTCTTGCCTGACTTTAGCCAGACATGGTAAAATTAAACAATTTTGACTTGGATAATAATAGCTCTTCAAAAGCAAGAAGGAGTACATCTTCCCGCTTAAAATAAGGCCTATTTATCCATTTCCACTAAACCTTAACACCTTTTTGGAATTTCGTTTGCCTCGGGACCAATTGACTTTTAATTAAATAAAATAATATAATCCAATTTCTGCAACAGATAACGTCTCTGAGGTATTATATTTAATTTACTTTAAAAAATTATTAAACATATAAATTATATAATTTGATTCAGTTTCATTAATTAAATTCCTTTTTAGGTGTTATAGAATGTTAAGGCCTAGCAGAAAGAACGGTATTCTGATTTAATGATAAAGTCTTTTGTGCAAACAAAAATCAATCAGTAAACTAGATTTTACTTTTTACCGGGTGCGTCACTAATTGATTTCTTGTTTACACAAAATTCTCATTTTTAATTATAAACGGATTTTTATTTTACTGAAATAAATAACTTTTAACATATTTGTTTTTACCAAATTATTTGTTTAAAAAAAAGCAAATTTAAAGAAAATACTTTAGTTTCAATTATATATGTAAAACATTAAATCAGAAAGCCGTTAAATATATTTTAAAGAAAACATTTTACATTATAGTATATCTTTTTTATTTTAACTTAAATATATATATATAAATCATTTTGCCACTATTCCAAGGTTTAAATTATCCATCCACATACGAATATTATAGCGAATATAATTAAAAATTGACTGAAAATTTATAAAACATTTTATAATAATTTATGAGCATTTCTCCGCTATAACTTTATCAAACCTGTCTAATTATAGCGTGTTTTCGTATGTAAATGGATGATGCAATTTAAGCAGCCATTATAGCAAAGTTTTCCCGCTCGACTTATATATAACACTTTTACATATGACATTTTTACATTTGAGATAGGTTCAAAACTAGTTCAGACGAGTAGGTCATTAGGTTGATGGTGAAACGGAAAGGGATTGGAGGTTTCCGTTTCAATATGCATGCATGAATTAAATTTTATTAAAAACATTTTTTCATGTTACAACTGATAGATATTAGTCTGTGATGCCCTTAATCTGGATTCGAATTTAGGCTGAAAAAAATTGGATATATATTTTTTCCAAGTTTAAATTTTGGGTTACATAATCATAGTCAAAATAGCTATACACCCATAGTTACTTTCTAAATAAAGATTTAGTTATTCTTAAAAAGGGATTGAAAGACTGCATTTTTTAAAAAAAATCTTTTAATTAACGACTAGCCCTTGACTGATCAATTACATCACCGGAGTCAATCCTTAAAAAGTCGTATTTTAAAATTATTGAAAAGGTTTATTCAAAATAGTCTTTTCAATGTAGCAATGAATGTAATAATAAAAAAAAACATTAAATACATATATATGTATGTATTCAATATAATATCTTTTTAAATGAGATTTTAATTTGTTACCTGAGGCTAATCCTTCATTGACTCACCAATGAGAGCAGCAATGAATGTAATAATAAAAAAACATTAAATACATATATATGTATGTATTCAATATAATATCTTTTTAAATGAGATTTTAATTTGTTACCTGGGGCTAATTCTTCATTGACTCACCAATGAGACCAGTCCTGATAGTAATATTTTTTTCTTGCCTGCTTTTTTCAAAAGATGCTAGAGAGGCCTTTGCAATAGCAAAACATTTTAAAAATCTATTTATAATCATAAACATGTAATTTACCGTATCAGATCTAACATGTATGAGATCAAACAATTTTGTATAAGCAATAAATCCTGGTTATTTCTTGGTTTAAAATAAAAACATTACTTATTTAAAAGTTTTATTATTAATAATAAAACCAGATACAAATGTCAACACACTTTCTCAACTTTATATTTTATTTACGAATTTGCACTTTATATATATATAAAAGTTATACTTGAACATTACGAGTCTTTACAATTTATTGTTTTAGTGAACGTATCTCAAGCCATTATTGATTTTCTCTGTTCTGATATAATAATTCTCAAGGCTGGGTTATCAAAAATTGATCACTCCCAAAGAAAAGAACAGAAAAGAGTGAAAGAACATCAAATATAGATTCCAATATAGCTTTTATGATGATTTATAGCAGTAAAAATCAAATATTTCCCCACAGCTTAATCATATCACTGCCATCAATATTTTAGGAAGTTTTTATCACATTACTTTGCTGTCTCCAACTTGTAAAAATAAAAAGGAAAACTGTTCGGTCAATCGAATAGAACTGTTGCACTCAACCTTAAACTTTATGTAAACTATCTTACGATATCCAACTAACTTATCACTCAGTTAGTTAATAAATAATTATTTATATATAATTATAAAATGCACACACATATAAGCATGCACAATTAACAACATATATATATTTTATGCATTATATAACAACATGGCATTCCACCTCTAAATATGAAAGGATAATCTATGAATGTATATATATAAATGTTACTTGGAGTTTGATGGGGGGGGGTAGTATATCTATATTCATTTATGAATGTTTGATGAAAATGACGATACTGTACATGTAAATTTTCTCCACTTCACACTTTTATTATTGGTTTACAAATTCCAAAACTTTAGCACACATTTTATAATAATATTTTTAAAATAAAAATATTATTGAAAATGGAAAAAAAATTGTTGCAGGGCTGAAATATTTTTCAGATAACTGTAATGATGAATGTACGCTGATATATACATACAGTAAATAATCTTAGATTTAAATAACCTTACCATTTATAAAATAATGAATTCTACCAGAGCCATCTGTATAAAAATTAAAGATTTCAGAAATAGATTAAATGAAATCATTATTGGATGATGTCATTCCAAAATATTTAATTAAATTTCATAAGAATAGTGTGTGAATAGTTTATCACTTCATAAAGTTATATAATATATAATTTTACAAAATCGAATCCCTTATATAATTACAAAACTACAGGTATATAAATTATATTTGTATAATCAAATATTACAAATTTAAACCTGTATCCTACCCATCTCTCTTCTGTATATTTAAATAGATAAGGCCCTATACATGAAGGGTCAGAGTAACTTAAGGTCAACATAGGTTATGACAATAATATTGGCATCATCAGGGGATTTGGACAGTCCACCAGATTTTCAATGATATAGATGGCTGAAGAGTTGGAGAGTGGAGTAGATTAAAGCCTGACCATTAAATTTTGAAGATTTGCTAACTTAATATAAACTGCTGAGTATTGACTATATACATATCTGGCAGATGATGATATGGGCTAACTGATGAGTTCTAGTTCAGCATGAAATATGTATATTTGAAATAATGGGTATCAGTTTTATGAGATAGAGCAGATAGATGAAGGGTGCTTGAATATCTGTGTTCAAATCCCTTATGTAATAAAAATATCAATAGAGAATTTTATATGAATTTAGGTAAAAGAGATGACAGTCAGTTCTTTTCTCTTTAAAAGTTTTATCTCATGCATTTATTTATAATTTTTTTCAAAACTTATAACATTTTCAAGTAGATGATTTAAATAGTCTAACATATAATTCAATTAAAATATCATCATCACAAATTCTCAGACAATTTGGTAAAAGATATATTGCTGATTACAACAAATATAATGTATAAACTGAATTTTAGACATAATTAGAGTGGATTTGAACACAGACTTTCAAGCTCCTTTAGCTATCCACTTCATCTCATATAACCAATACACATGACAACATACATGTAAAAAATAAATGATCTCCAATATACATATTTTGTGCAGAAACAGCACACTTCATTTGGTCTAGACTATCATCTTCCACACACATATGTAATCAAGGCTTAGGTTATATTAAGACAGCAAATCTTCAAACTTTAATAGACAGGCTTCAATCTTCTCCACCCTCAACTTTTAGCCATCCATATTATTGAAAATCTGATAATGGATACAAATGGTTGAAGAATTAAAGGAGTGAGAGGATTGAAACCTGTTCATTAAAGTTTGAAGATTTGCTGTGTTAATATAAACTGAGCACTGATTATATATATATATATGTGTGTGGGGGAGATGATGATCTCGACCAGCTTATGAGCACTGGTTCAACATAGCATACATATATTGGAGATCATTTATATCTTTCACATATATGTGATCATTTATATCAGTTATAAGAGATGCAGTGCAAAGCTGAAAGGAGCTCAAATCTGTGTTCAAATCCCCTCTATTAACATAAATATTATTGATAAAACTCATAGCCTATTTTTTAAAAAAAATTAAATCACCATCATTTCCTGCTTTTATATTTGATTAATATTGTGACTGTATGCTGGTATTAAAAGAGCGTCAAATTTTTAATGGCAGATCTGTTATAGTATAAGCACATTTGATCAACTTATTTTTTATAGGTATCATGGGTAGCTAACTATAAAACAAAGATACAAATGACTTAAATTTCAACTATATTAAAATCTCATTGTCCTAATATTTGTAGTATATGTGTCCATTCTGAGATAACAGTTGTATGCTCAAAAAATTACATAAACATCTTAATTTAATAAAAGCTGTTTTACATTTTTTTAAATATAATGTAACAAATTCATAATTCTTCTTATTAAAAATTTAAATTTTATAACTTTTATTATTACTGTTTGTATGCTACATTAACAATTCTCATTAACATAAAATCCTATGTACTTTCAACATTTTTCTCATGTCAACTAAAAAAAGAGGAGATATAGTATTATTAAAATGTTTTTAATTGTGCTTTACACAAAAAAGTGAAGCTTAATATTATTAAAAAAGAATTATAAGGCTTAGCACTTTCGGAGCACTTAGATCTCCATATTCACAGCCTATCTTGGGGGTGTCAGCTTACATTGAGATTTTAAGTATAGCTTAGCAGTAATTTATACAAAATTTATTCAAAGTTTTCTTTCATATAGACTACTTTCTGGAGATTGAAAAGCATGATTCTTTTCAGTTTATTACATAGTTGTCATTTGCAATAAAGCATGCCTCCTTTATCCTTCATTTCATATCATTATGCTCAGTGCACAGTACCCTTGTCATAGTGGGTTTGAACACATGGCCTCTTGTTTTTTGGTGCTCAAAGAATATGGATTTGTTTTCAGTATTGTTTAGAGCTCTCCTGGAAACAGTGATGTTGAGATGTTCTGGTGGTGATGTTGGCATAGGTCTCTCCATAATATAATTCTTTTCTAATAATACTAAGCTTCATTTTTTTGCGTAAAGAGCAATTTAAAACTCACCACTCAAAGGTGAAATAAAAACAAGGATTTTTATTTCTATTATTAAAATGTGTTAATTATATGTTCAATTATTTTCAATATCTAGTGGAAATGTTAAATGTTCTTAAAAAAATTTGAACTTTATTTATATATTTCGAAAGACATTCACGTGACAATAATAAAACATATGTTAGTATAAAAACAAATTTCAAATGTCATTTTTCTTTTCGCTTTTTCAATTACTGCTAGATTAGCAGTGATAGACTTGCATAAGAAATGAAGTTATAATCTTTAATTTCATGAATAGTAAAATTATGTGACGCTTAAATCAGTTGGGCTATTCTGGAAAAGATAACAGCCAGTAGAAGTTTTAAATATTTGTCTATGAGAAACCTAATCTATAATTGGTTGATCAGCAATATCTATTGAAATAAAATACTATTTAAAACACTGTGTTCTGTAGTGATCTGTGTATTACGATCATTATTATCAATTGAAAATGCTTTAAAAAGTATAAATAAAGTTTAAATTTCTAAGAACATTTAAGAATTGAACTATATGATGGAAATAGCACACCAAATATCTATAAGTAAAATGCCATCATTACAAATCTTCAGACAAACAATATTTCTAATATTTTGACAATCTGTCTATTCCAATGAAAGACTGATTAAGT
Source organism: Epiperipatus broadwayi (assembly GCA_028023455.1). Lineage (NCBI taxonomy): Eukaryota > Metazoa > Onychophora > Udeonychophora > Euonychophora > Peripatidae > Epiperipatus > Epiperipatus broadwayi. The sequence goes on along the minus strand of JAQFVV010006327.1, from coordinate 2,027,553 downwards.
CTCTTCAAAACTGCCTACATCATCTTTGAATCAAATCAGATGTTTACCACAAAAATTTTCAAGCATATTTGGAACATGAGTTGCGATATGAAATGTGACTAAGCATTTATTTTATATAGTGCATGTTTATAAATTGTAATACATTAAAGATCAGCCTGTTAAGCTATCATGCATGTGCTTTTTATGAGTATTTGTGTATTTCATATTTTTACAGATCATCTCTGATGTTCATACTGATTTTATTAAATTGTGTAGACTATTTGTAAGTGTGATAGTAATTTACAGGCTTCATTCCCATACATGAGTGATTCATTTCAAATGTTTCTATTGCAGGTTTGCCTAATTTATAACAAACTTTAATGTTAAAACAGGCAAAACTCACTATACGTATTGCTACACTCTCAGATCTACGGCTCCTCACTGATGAAGGCCACAAGCCAGAAACTAGTCTTGGGATATTGGATGAGTAGGCATTAGATGGGGATTTTATGCACAAGCCTTCTGGCATCCATTGATTACTCTAGATTGCTGTGTGTGGCAATATGTATAGTGAGTTTTGTCTGTTTTAACAACAGTTATACACAAGCATAAGAAGTGGTGGTCATGTGATGTTTATTGGCTTAAAACTTTAATATTCAGTGTATTGCATCATTGCACATTCAAGTACAAAACACCTACCACGTGTTGTCACTCATGATAAAGAAATGTTAGAATCTTAACATTCTTGTCATGAATAACTAAATTATATTGCTACTTAACATATGCATTGATTTAAAGATGGAACTGCAGGCATTTTGGAGGGAGAACCAGCCATCTTTCAATTGCACACACTACTTATATATAAGCATCTTTTACGGAACTCACACACATAGAAAACAATTTAATAGTATAAATATTTTTTAAAACAAAATTTAAATTAAAAATAGTAATAAGATACAAAAAGCTGAATGTAATTTAAAAAAAAAAAAGAAATGAACTTTTAAAAAAAGATTTATCATTTGTACTAACAAAAAACATATTTTCAATACTTGACAAAGTATGTATCATTATTTGTTTTTATTAAAATGAAATAGTGGAAAAACAAAAAAAGTATTTTTTGAGAAATGATATCTAAAAAAAGAAGCATGCATTTAAAAATAGTCTATGGTAATATAATTAAAGTAGATAACATTTTGTTAGGTTGCTTTGAAAAATAAAACTAGCGCAACACATTTATACTGAAAACATTTTGAAAAACCTTCAATCTTTTTCTAACTAGAATAAGCTGTAATGAAGTTTTATTTTTCTTTTAAAAAAATGTTGAAAGTTTATAATGCTTTTAAGAATTATTTTATAATATTATTGTTTTTGGTGATATATATCAATTTTATGTTAACATGTTCTGCATAATAATTATTTTTGTTATTCTGAAAAGAATTCAAACGTTATTAATATGAAAGCTCTTTACACTAAATTTCACTTTTTAATAAATATTTTATTACTATAAATAATTACTACAGGAAAGGATACACCAGTATGGTATCAAATAACTTTTTTAGTTTAATCTTATTAATATTCTTTCCAAAGCAATTTTCTCCATTCTATTCCAGAGTCACCTAAACTTGAGCCATTCAATGGATGTTAGATATTATTGCTATTATATCCATTCCCCATTTTTTGGATTTTGCTTTCACAAATCTCTGTTTAGGGTTCAAAGTTAAAACTAATGTACTAATGTACCTAATAAATGTTTTATGCTATTAAGTTAGTAGGCTGGTTTTTTTTTTTGAAAAAGTAAAGTTTTGAACTCATGACAACTTGTTTATATATATAGGTCTGATTACTAGATCAGCAATTATAAATTTTAACAGCCTCAATTTCATTTTAATTGTGCCCTTCCTTCACTTTTTGGCTAAAATTGTTAAGATTCAACAAAACATCACATGATTTCTTTTAATAAATGACTTCTAAAGGTGTTCCATTTTTTCTAATCTAAAAATTGAGTAACTGATCGTACTCTGGAAGTACAGATTTAATAACACTAGTAAATAATAACCATTGATTATTCAGAGATATAGAAGTGGAATAAGATGAAAGAAAATTCCTCCTGTAATTATATGTTAAGAACAAGATGACAAAGTCATCTGATACTTTGTTGCTAGTAAGAATTTTAGCCAAAGAGCAAAAGAATCCTACAGTTCATCCAGACCACATTTTAACACCAATTTATATCTATGCTAGGTAGATTCACTAACTATACCACAATTTCATTAAAGTTTTCCTTTTTTGCAGCAGCAGCAACAGAAATGACAATCATTATTGGTGATAATTAGTGATTTTTTTTTCAATTTTATTATTGTAACTTAACATAGCATCACACCTTTAGGGATGCATACTATAAAATATATTTCATTAACCTTTTTAGTGCCAGATTTGATTATAATCGAATCGGCTTAAAAAAAATGGTAATTTTTACATTATCATAGCGAATTTATGCTCATTTTAAAGCCTAAAACATACCATAAGATGCTGCCTTCTCTAGAATTATTTTACAAGTAAAAATTAATAATATTTAAATTTAAAGTTTTAATAATGGGAGAAGGCAGACTTTCCAAGGTGCTGATTGTTTGTTTCTTATGTTGAACAACAAGTAGCGCTTGCCAACAATTTTGACAGGCCTAAGTTCTTTGTTTTGATTTTCAAAACAAAATTGTATATTTTACAGTATTTTTTTGTACTTTTTTAACATATTGTGAATTATTTTGATAAAATATGCTGAAATTATAATTATTTTAGAAAAATAGTTAAGATTGTAGTAAAAATTCTTTACTTTTACATGAATGTAAATTATGAAAGAAGTCAATGATATATGCAGCATTTTCTGATAGGATACAAACATTCTTTTTAGCTTCTTTGCTATAGAATATTTTTATAATTATAAATAGAAATTTATTTTTGAAAAAACTTTCATTCACTTTCATAATCTGACAAATTATTAATTTGCTTTTTACAAATAAAACTAAAATGAATTTATTAAAAGATGAATATATTTTTATAGCTGATTTTGTAATTGACCAATCAAAAGTTTAGAGATTTAACTCACTCGACCAACTGGATTTTCTGACAGCATAAAGGTTAAAAGGTCAACAAAAACAATCTTATTATCGATAATGATACATTATTTCTTATAAGCTATTGCCAAGTTATTTCAAACATTATCATTGTCACATGATCACCATCTCTTATACTAGGTGCAGTGCTCTCAGATCCAAGGCTCCTCACTGACAAAGGCCACAAGCCAGAAATTAGTCTGGGGATATTGGATGAATAGGCACTAGATAGGGATTTTATGCGCAAGCTGTCTGGCATCCATTGATTACTCTGGTTAGCACAAGATGGCACTACTGTATGGACAGTTTTTTATTGCTTAATATTATCATTTGAATACTGAAGTAATATTATGGGGTTCAGAAGTGTAGAATATTGGAATAATATTTAATATGAGAGATGATTACAAAACGCAAGTAAGAAATGCTTGACATATCTCCCATTGATTCGTAAAATAAGTTGTTGGGCCAACAAGGGCTAAGAACAGTTTCTGACATAAACTGATTTTTCTGAATTTTCTTTTTCATCTCCATTTTCAATTTTATTTTACTTCTTATGTCTTCACCCACAGAGGCATAATATCAAAAGTTTCTCAGGACACTGATCACTTCTATGGTGATAACAAAATATGTTTATGAGCAAACACATTCTTTTAGTTACATATGCTCACAGTTATTTTTAGAGCAATAAAGACTGTATTTCAATAAATAGGGTTCAATGATTTACACACACACACATATTTATCTGGGCTAACTGATAAGTGCTGGCTTATGATGAAATCACATTTTGGGGTAAACATTTATCTTTTTCACATATTCCTGGTCACATGTTTCAGAAAATTGTAATAAAATAGAGATTTGAAATATGCAATATATATATATATATATATATATATATAGTTATATATATATATATATATATATATATATATATATATATATATTGTAACTTTATGGTAAGGTTTGATGTTTCTCAAACCATATTTTATTAGCTTATTAACTAAAATTTTAAATTTTGATCAACAATAATCTTAATTATTAAATCTATGATTTAATACAGTGGTGTGGTCCAATGATTGTTAATTTTGGTGGATGAAAAAAAAGATAAACTTAATAAATCAATCTTTTTAAAATGATAAATAGTTGGACTGTTGAACATATATGTTAGCCCTCTCCCAGATTGTGTGTGTGCATGCATACTCACATACAATAGGTCAGATAAATTAGTTTCAATATTTCTAATATGATAATTTAACATTGTTATTAAATAAAACCATAGAAGTCCTTTAATATTTTATTGTTAAATAATACCTTTTCAACAGACTTAAAATTATAATTCTTTTTAAGTTAAACAATATATTTAATTATTAAATATATTTTTATTGTACTCTAAAATATTGTTGAACAGTTTAATTAGTTATCGTCTGTGTTTAAAGGTGGAGATTTAGTAATTTTATGCAAATATAATCACAATAATCTAGTTGATTTCATTCCAATATCAGCCTTTCAAGCTAATTGAGCATGTGCCTTTTGAGTGTTAAATAAATGAATACTCTCTTCTTCAATCCAAGATATAGTATGTTATTGATTTACAGTCAACCCCTTGGTTAAAAATCTATAAATAGGCTTGTGCAAATAAAGTTGAGAAAAGATTATTATAGACTGCAAGAGATTATTATAGATTGGAAAGACTATTGTAGATTGTTGGGAAAGATAGCTGACTGTCAAAGAAGCTTAACTATTATTAAAAAGCACAAAGCATTTTTTTTCAATTATTGATTAAGAAACCATGAAGTAAATTTTAATAGGACCTTTTACCCACAGGAGAACACATTCTTGATCATCAGATGATAATTTGAAATTGGAGTTTATGACTAAAGAAATTTATATTAAGGAAATGGCTGCCAAAAGTAGACCTAAATTTAAAAAATTCAAAAAGCTCATAAACCTGAATTTTCAACAATGATCTCATTAGTGTTTTAGTTATAACAACCATAAGCTATGTAGTAAACATTGTTATAATAAATTTAAAATTGTAATGGGGAATAAATATAAAACTTTCATTCATAAGGAAAAATGAAAAGTGGACTATATTTAAAATTGTATCCAATTTTTCTAATAAACTCTTAAAATGTCTTTATTAAAGTAAAATACTATTTTAGTGTAGACTATTATACACTTATAAAATTTACAAAATACATGGGAAAATTATTAAAGTTATCTTATTGCATTTAATTTAATAGCAATAATAACTCATAGCCACTTGAGTTCATTAATTATGAATAAATAGTCTATAATTTCTAGAGTTCTTCAACTATTTTATTTAAATTCTATGACATTAAAAGCTATAAATTATCTTAAACTTAATAAAAGACCACATGTGACTCTGCAAATTTTCAGTGGGATTGTCCTGTTTATTAAATAGAATAATAGTATTTGCTAATAGTACTTCACCATTCAAATTATGTTAATAATATTATGAATTTTTAAAAAAATTACAATAGAATATTTACTGAATAGCTAAACTGCTTTAAACTAAATAATTATCCACTGTAATAATAATTGAAATCAACACTTTTCAAAAGGAAAATGAAAGTTCATAATTATTTAATGATTTAACAATTCCAATTCCGTATAATTATTAATTTGATTAATGATTATTTGAAGTGTCCAGAATGTACAATCCTAATAAAATATAGTGAAATGTATCTTTACAAATACCTATGAAAAATAGTAAAAGTTACAATGATATCACAAGGATAAATTTTACGTTAATTGTATATTAAAGTTTGACCGTGGAAGTAGATATTTTTCTACGATTTACTTGGTGCTTGCAAGAAGAAAAAGTAATTAATCACAACTGATACAAAGGAGAAATGTAATAAAAGATGAAAAGTAATTATATTACTCAATAGCAAAGAACATTAAGCAGGCTTTTAAAAAAAATCTGCAGTTTTTAAAGTTTTACATTTGAGTTTTCTTTTCTTCTTAGAAGAAACACGAGGAAATCTTAATTAAGATTTTTTTATTGTATATTGTAGTATATTTTTCTGTTTGCTTAATGTTCATAGATCTAGCAGCCACTTTGCTCATAAAATAAAAGATTAAATACAATTAGAGTTGTATATAAGCTTGTTCATGAAACAAAAGAGATATGCAGTAATGTTGGGTTTAGATTTTGTTTATATTTTAAAAGTGATCGCAAAGAAAGGTAAAATCAGTTTAAAATAAATTGTTAAACTTTATTATGTTATTATATTTTTGTTTCAATGTCTTTTTGGTAAATCTGCAAATACTAAATGATCATGGAAGGTAGAATTCAATTTTGATCAAATCTATGCATGTTTAATACTATTTTTTATATTGTATTATAATAAACTAAAGATCAGCATTTCAAGCTAATGCACATGTGCTTTCTGAATCTTAATAATAAATGAATACTTTCATTTCTACACAAGATAAAGTCTTTGCAAAAGAATAGAATAAATCATCTATTCTTTCAATCCAAATGCTTAAGTATGGGCAAATCTTAAGCACTGGAAATGAAAGCATGAAGATAAACCAATCACTTTAAATTACTTTTTACTATGTTTTAATGAATGACAGATTTTCTAGAATTTACAATATGTCATTCTTAAATGAAACTAAACATATGTAAATGAGATATTTATTTTATATAGCATGATATATATGAATTGTAATAAACTAAAGATCACCATTTCAAGCTAATGTACATGCGCTTTATGAATCTTAATAATAAATGAATACTTTCATTTCCAACACAAGATTCATTTATTATTAAGATTCATAAAGCACATGTACATTAGCTTGAAATGCTGATCTTTAGTTTATTATAATTCATATACATCACACTATATAAAATAAATATTTCATTTACATATATTGTATTATGTAACTAATTACAGTTAAGTACTATTACAGTTGGAGATCACTTTCAAATTGATAATGGCTATTCTAATTTCTGTGTATTAATTAATAATTACATTTTGCTTGTTTGATGTTCACATTTATAGGATAGATATTATTTATTGGTGAGATTTGGTTGTTGCAATGTTAGAGAATTATGATATATTGCATTGCTATTTTGTTATTTGTATTTATATCCATGTCATCTCACATGGGGTGTGCTTTTCCCTTACCCTGTGTAAAAGTGTACATCACCATCATGAGTGAATCACATATAATGCTCATGGTCTTTTAAGTTAATGAAGGCTTATATTGTTATAAAAGTGTTGGTGTATTTTTTTAAACAAGGAATTAACCATCCTTTTTTTTCCCCATAACCCTATAGGTGTTCCCACATTGTGTCACTGGGATTTCAGACCCTTTTGCTGTCATGGAATGATCATGGTCTAGGTTGCTCATTTATTTATTTGCCTTAGATCACCCCCATTATACCTCTGGATATATTGCATATAGCATTAGATTTCACCCCATTAAGTCTTAACAATTTGATATTTAGTGACAATGAAATCAACCTTGAGAAGGTATGAGATAGATATGTGAACTGTGTTGGCATTAAGCAAATGATGATACCCAATAGTAATATCCCTGTTAAATATTAATTTATAGTACTAGATTTTTGTACTAGTATGTTATCTGTTTGAAATGATCTCAAATATATGTGGTACATTTGTTAGCTGCTATTTATAGTTAAATATTAATATACTAAGATTTCCAATAGTATTAGAGTAAAATTTTATGATATGATATTAATGAATCAAGTGTAGATCTGTAGGGTATTGATTTATTTTAAACAGATTAGAATAATCTTGTCAATCCAACATCTTGGATAAATAAAAATATAACATATTTAAATAAGCATAATTATTAATGTTTTGGGGAATGTTCATTATTTTACATTGCCTAGTATTAAGTATTACCAGCCAACCATTCATTAGATAGGAACTATGGGATTATCATATTTATATTTAATTTTAATCAGTTTCATAAACCTATGCTTGGTAAATAAAATATAGTAAATGAAAAATGAGCTAGAAAATTTAAATTAAAGAGTAGATATAAATAATAATACTGTAAAAGGATAATAATGCATTATAATTTTTGTTAGATCCAAAGAGAACTTTCTCTATTAATATTCAGTTATGCTAACTAAATCTTACATTGTGTATTTACCATTTATAAGTTGGATAAAGGGTATATTTTTGTTGTTAATTTTTTTTTGGGGAATGTGTAAATATTGTAAATAAAATTTGTTTTTGGCAATTTGTGTTTGTCAGTAACCTTACTGCTTAACATTATCCATATATTATTCTTATTGCTATCAGAATTACTCAGTATTATCAGTTTTATCATATGTTCAGCAAATTATCAGTCAATTTTATCTTGAGAATATGTAAAATTATAATATTAATTAATATATAAAGGATTTGAATTCAGACTTTCACATAACCCTCAACTATCCTTGCTATCTCGTATTGCTGATACACTTGATCACACACATGTTGAAAAGATATGACATGTGTAATCAAGTGTATCGGCAGTATGAGATAGCATGGATAGTTGAGGATTATGTGAAAGTCTGAGTTCAAACCCCCTTTATATTACATATTGGAGTGCAGATATGAAAAAGTTTGTACTATAGAAAAAAATCATATGTTAAAATATTAAGTAAAATATTGTTGCTATTATACAGAGATACTATTTAAAATGATATAGTAAAAATAAAATATTTAATTTTAAAGAATAATATTTTAATAAGTTGTCAAATACCATCATTCACTGACTTGGTCACATTGTTCATTGTGTTCAAATCTAAAACACTCATAAATGACATCGCGATTAAAATATTTTAAGATATTTAATGATTAACATGATTATTATAGTTATCTTATTGCTACGGATTTGTTGACTTATTATAAATTCAGAGTTTATCTTTATCATGATCAGTAAAGTAGTTAGATATTCTTTAATAAATTCCTTTATGTAATATAAGTTATCTTAATTTTTTTTTATTTAAATAATAGTGAAATCCGTCTTACTAAACAAGATATACATTATAAAATTATTGAAATTTAAAATTATATAAACCCTGAGAAATTAAATTATTGATTAATAGTTTTAACTGTGATTTTGTCATTAGATTATATTTCTTAAGTCATTTGTTTTGCATTACTTTGGTCTCTTATCTTCGTTCTTATTGTTTTATTGATTCATTAAAATATCAAAGATTTAAACTTTCTTTTTTAATTATTTAAATTTAGATCTCCTTTGCTTTTGTTTTAGTGATATCAAATTAATGTTTCAAGATCCCATTCATCATCACCAACATTGTTATCATAGCTCATCCATATTTTATTTTAATTTCGTCATCATATTATCTCATTCTCCCAGCAGAGTATATTCATCCTTTATTGATCTTCATTGCATTACAATATTAACTATTCATTCTCTCAACATATTTCTTTTCCTTCTCCTCAGTCTTAAGTCTATCCATTATTCATTTACAATTGTCAATTATTATTGCTCTTCATTACTATTTTAAATCTTCTACATCTTTAGTCATTTATCATTCATTTCATTTTGCTAATTTCATGAACATTCACTAGACATATATTATCCTGAGTATTAACCACTTAATATAATCACTTAATATAACACTGAATTAAATAGATGTCTTTTAATATTATTATTATCCATGTATTAAAAGTTAGTTTAATCAATATGCTTTATATAATGTCGGATTATAGGAAACGTAAGGTAATGTAAAGTCGGTAGTGCACTGTGGCCTTGCCTATATCTACTCATGCTAATGCTAGTCAACTCTTGCACTTACATGTAGATTCGTATTTAACACATTCTCTTATATTTTATTATATGTTGATGATGTTGGCGGTCACAATATATATATACAATGCAAATAAAATGTCCATTAATTAAAAACTATTATAATAACAATATATATATATATAACTATTATATACATTCTTTCAATCCACAGAATTTCTTCTGGTTAATTCTTTAACACTCCTCAACTGCCATTAAATTAAAAAAACATAATGGTAGCAAACGCCATTAACTCAAATCCTATGAAACCCGAATTTTAACATTAGCAACTTGTCTATTAATTATATTCATTTTATTTTTTAAAATTTCCTGCTTAATTTTTCTTTTATTATGGTTTCTTTGTTCACGAAGAATTTTAACATTTTCAATATCAAACTTAAATTTATATTTACATGTTTTTTCATGATTCAAGAAAACTGAAGCTGTCATTAAACCATTATTATTTTTATTTTTCACATGTTCCTTTAATCTTTTTTAAATAAGTCAATTATTTTATATAGTGCGATGCTTTTTATAAACTATAATATTTAAACAGCACTGAACTGTTGCACATGCGCTTTGGATTTTTAAATATAAAATGAATGAATACTAACACTTCAATCACATGATAAAGTCTTTGGAAAAGAGCTATTCTATCTTTTCCAAAGACTTTATCATGTGATTGAAGTGTTAGTATTCTTTTCCAAAGATTTTATCATGTTTGAAAAATCCATTTAAAAATCCAAAGCGCATGTGCAACAGTTCAGTGCTGTTTAAATATTATAGTTTAATCTTTTTTTAAAAAAATAACAATACTTTATGTGAATTTAAAAAGTTATAATGATTTAAAGCAGTTGAATATTAATAATAAAAAAATAGATATCTATTCCATATATTTCAAAAGCTAAAGTGAGATTTTTTAATGATATATATATGAGAATGAGCTTAATGTTTCATTTTGTGTTACAAATAACATTAACAAGTTAGTGAATAATTCTAAAAATGCCATACCTGTCAAGTAGAAAAGTAATATTGTGTATAAAAAATTTTGTGAATATATGTTATCATATATAGGTGAATTGAGATGCAATATTGAAAAATGATTAAAGAAGCATGTGAAAAGTAAAATAATAATGAATTAATGACTGCTTCAGTTCTCTTTGATCATATAAGACAGTTAAATATAAATTTCAGTTTGATATTGAAAGTATTAAGATTCTTCATGAAGAGAGGAACTATAATGAAAGAAAATTTTTTTATGTAATAATGAAATTATAATCAATATTTTAAAAAAGAAGATGAAGAAATAGGAATTTTTTTGGCAAAGTTATAGACCAAATGTTAAATGATAAAGATATACCAGATGATTGGAAGAATGCAGTATTTATATTAATATTAAAAAATGTAATAAAGAAGATATTAGGAATTACAAACCTATCAGACTTTTATAAGTTCTATACAAAATTTTCCCCTAAATAATTACAACTAATTTACAGAAAACTTTGAATTTTAACCAACTTAAAGAACATGGTGGATTGTAAAATGGTTTTAGTACAGTGGATCATATTCAAACATTGAGAGAAATTATAAAAAATGCCAAAGACTATGAGTTGCCATTAAACTTTGGATTTGTAGATTATGAAAAGGTCTTTGATTCTATACACATTCTCTTAGTGATTAAAGCATTGGATTGCAAAAGTATAGACCCAGGATATTGTTGTAATCTGAAGAATATTTATCTAAAAAATGCAACAGCAACAATTGGATTATATTATGATACTAAAAAGATTAATATCGAAACCGGTTTATAAAAGAATGATTCCATATCTCCAAAACTTTTTATAGGTTTTTCAAGAAGGATTTTGTGGATTAAAATGGGAAGGGAATCAAAATAAATGGAGATTATTTAAATCATCTCCATTTTGAAATGATATACTGTATTTACCAAAATATAGCACACTGTTTTTCCTTCAATATATGCATAAAATATGAGGTGTTTTATGCAGTGGTAATCAAAATTATGAATTGAAATTTCAATTAGACTAAAACTTCTGGTTTATGTTAATACATATATATATATATATATATATATATATATATAAGTATTCTATTGCATTTTGTCCTTTAGCAAAAGAAAAAATATTTACTAATACACAAGTATATAAGTATGCATCCAATCTATATATAGTAAAACAACATAGTCTTACTAATATAAGAGGGGGGGGCAAATTAATCAGAATTGTTCTCTGGTAAGTGATCATACTAATGTACATATTTCTGCTGTTACATACCTCTAGGAAAGACCTTTTATCATTAATATAAAACCACTAAACATCAGATCATCATTATTTCTTATGCTAGCACATAACTGATATTAAAACAGGCAAAACTCTCCATACAGTGGTGACACTCAGTGCCAACCAAAATAATCATTGGATGCCAGAAGGCTTGTGCATAAAATTTCCATCTAGGTGCAGTGCTTTCAGATCCAAAGCTCCTCACTGACAGGGATCACAAGCCAAAAACTAGTCTGGGGATATTGGATGAGTAGACACTAGATGGGGAATTTATACACAAGCCTTCTGGCATTCATTGATTACTCTGGTTGGCACTGAGTGGCACTACAATATGGAGAGTTTTGCCTGTTTTAAATTACATTATTGTGTGAAATCATGGTACCACATAGCATATTTTTTGTAAACTGCACTTTGCATATTTGTCTACATTTTGTAATGGCTGAAAAATTGGAGTGTGAAATTCTATATTTTTTTAGAAAAAAACAGCAAAGAACATAGTATTAACAATGGAAACATATTACAAAAAAATATGTTCTGGGGAAAATACAAATTTACAAATGATTTAATGAAATTGTTGAATTAACTATATCTCAAAATAATGTGGTGACTGAGGTCCAATGTCAAGATAATGCTGATATTTGTTTTTATTGAGGCAAGTGACATTTTTCTCTCAAAATTAGTTTTTAATCTATCAGACTTTTTTTTCATGTGTCAAAGCATCGTCTAGGAAGTGAACCTACAAACCCAGGACAACTGCTTGTAAGGCAGCTGTGCTGACCATTTGACCACCAACACTTGACTATCAGACATTTTATCTACAAGTTCTGAAACATTCACATGATGTAGTAAAATGTAAACATTCTGCTTTATGACAAAGTGAGAAGCGCAAACTTTACCCAACAATTACTCTGTGAGCAATCTTGAGTGTGAAACAATTTTAAATTAAATTCAACATGAAGCAGCTTATCTATTAGTCATATTCACTCGATCTCTAACTATGTAACTTTTTTTTATTCTCTTGAATAAAAGATGCCTCTATTTTTTTGCTTCCTTAAAAGTGATGGGAAAAAAGACACAGGCATTAAAAGTCTTCACTTTGTAAGTATTTAAGGACTAATTTGAAAAGTGAAAAACATATCTAGAGCAATGTATTGTATTAAATAAACGGTACTTTGAAAGTGATTAAGTTTATAACTTTTAAAGATAAATAAATAATTTTTACTATAAAATTTCAGTTATCCCCCCCCCGTATATATACTGTCATAATCATATCAATATCAGAGCAAAATATTGAAAATAAATATTTTCATATTTTTAAAAAAATAATTTTAAAATTAAATGGTTAAAATATGAAAATATAAATCTATTCACAAAGTAAATAACATACAGTTAAGAAAAGAGACAATCTTCAAATATTTAGCTCTGGAGATGAATTTCTGGCTTTTGAGGATGAACATTAAAAGTAACACAACTAGTGTTCCCTATTTACATTTATAAATAATTATAAAATTATTACAGTAAATCATTATGCAAATTCATGAAAAAATATAGAAAAAAAAATTTTTTTAATGTGTATGAAAAAGAAGATGCGTCTTAAGCACCTTTATATTCTATACACCAGTAAATACGGTAATTGTTTTTGCAAATATTTTTTTACAGCTTCAGGATATATTGCAAGAGTTATTAGATAAAAGTAAAAAGTAGGATTAACGGTATGTGTTAAAAATGCTAAAGTAATGTTTAATAGATTTTATAAAATAAGAAAGTAAAGATTGATAATGATGAGTTAAAAAAAGTTAATAACTACAAATATCATGGTCAGTTTAGTACTACTGATGTAAACATAATGGATGAAATTATTCATAGAATTAAACTTGGTTGCAGTGATTTTGGTAGAAATACCTTAAGATTAAAAGTAATATGCCTATGTGTTTGAAAAGGAAGATTTGTAATAAATGTGATTAATCAGTTGTTACTTATGGATCATATGTTAGAAGTAACAAGAAGAGATCGAAAATGCAATATATTAGTAAGAAAACAAACAGATGTTACTGACATCATTGAAATAATTAAAAGAAAAATGGATTTGAGCTGGACATATTGCTAGGAAAGATGATAATAGATGGACACTTGAAATTGTAAACTGAATTAAGAGATTTTAAAAGACCTGAAAGACACTGCATGTGAGATAGATGGATGTGAAGAAGAGGGACTAAAGATCACAGAAGATGGATTGAACTTGGAGAGACCTTCATACTGCAGTGGATCAATAATAGTTAAAATGAATGAATGAATAAATATAATATATTTATAATATATTTATGTAACAATAAAAGCTTTTTTCAGCAAATATTTTATGCCCTTTTCAATGTAATACAGTTATAATAAATATATAGAATTATTGCTATTATGTAATGACATTTTATGTTTGTCTATATCCACTTTCAAGGAGTTTTAATCAAGGGCAATAAGAAATAATAGTACTTTATCAAGATGAATTATGTACTGTGAAACTAATCATATCACAATTTAGTTTGCTAATAGCATGGTTCTAGCAATTACTTCTACTGCACTTTTTCAATTACTTGCAACATATATTATACATGTATATAATCTATTATGTTATTTATTTACTCTTGCAATAAAAATTTATAAAAATGTCTGATCATATATATAGCAATCTTAATAAAAATTCAATTAATTTTTAACAAATGTTTTTCTTAATCAAACCTGACATTATCATATCCTCAGGAGCCTAGCTGAGCCATAGCACTCAATTTCTATATATATATATTATAACAATCCAAACGAAGTGGGAAATTAATGTAACGACATATTTATATATCGTTACAATATATATATATATATATGCAATACAAAATTTGATATTAAAATTTGAACTGACATTTAATTAATAATTGCTATGTTTGGAGTCATCTAAACTGGATTCGATAGCAGCTGATGACATCAAGATTTATTGACAAAAACATGTATAATGCAAGACCTTAATTAAATTTTTTCAATAATATGATATAAAAGAATATAAGTTATTATAAATTTCTATAAATAATGTTAATAGATTACATATCCATATGTTATTTAATTATTTAATACATATATAGATATATACATATTAAAATGGGCTTAGGATTTTATTCATGCCACACATGAATTACCAAATGAGATGTGACTACAGGTTTACTCCCCTTTTTAAATTTATACAATTGTTCAATAAAATGTAGGAGGATTAATAGCTGATAAAAGTAATAATATTTTTATACTGGGTATTCAACCATATTTCATGATCATCATTCCCATTTAAAATGTTGAAGTGCAGAGAATGTCTATCTCTTGTGATTTTAGATGCTATTTATTTATTCAAAATAGCTCTTCAATAATGCATATTAGGATGTCATATCTAAATAAATAAATAACTATAGGTTGGGTTCAAATCCTTCTCTAGCTTTTTAGATGTTAGTTTCCTTATTTATCCACTACTAGCACAAAATAAAAGCATGATAATGTATCATAGTGTGTGTAGCTATATTTAATTAGTTTTGCAATGAGAGAGAACTAGACAACTAGACTTAAAATGCCATAAATATAATAAAACAAAATTTATTTACTATAGTTGTACACATCATATGATACTTAGAAATGGATTCAACACATAAAAACTAATATATATATATATATGTTTTAGGTATATATAAATATATATATATATATATATATGTTTTAGGTGCACACAAATTTATATTGGAAAAAAATCCATTTTTTTAGATTGAATTTAACTTATGAACTATGATATGTTTACATCCAACATAAAATAATCATATAATTATTATTTAATTGTAATAATAGAAATAAAGATTGGCAAAATTGAATGATAAATTAATTCTAAATTTTATTTGCTTTAGCATTCATAAAAAAACATACATTAAGGGGAAAATAATTTAATACATATTTAAAGGCAAAACATAATGTTAAAATTATTTAGAAAATATTAAAATCATTATTAATATTTGTTATAAATATTATTATTAATACTTTTTCTTTTATAATGGCCTTTTATTTTAAATAAAGATTTATCTTATCATAGCATAAAAAGTGTAGTTTTATATTTTGCTGAAAATATAGATTCAAATCCTTTTTAAAAAATTGATCTGTGAGACAGTTTTTAAAGGCTAAGGCTTCATTTGATGTACTTTTCTTGGGTTATTCTCCAGATAAAATAATGATATGACTGGATTATGCATTCATCATAAATGGGCTGATAGAAATCAGATAATAAATAACAGGTAATGCTATTATAGATCCTCAACTGTTGTTTCCTGTTAGAGTAAGACACTTTTAAAATTAGCATCTGCAGAAAACTACAGATATTCCAGGTTTAGTTGGCTTGCATACTAGTTAGATTTTTTTTCATTATTTATAATTTGATTTTCAGCTATTTTATGACTATCCATATTATCTGTGTTTATAATTCACAAGTTACCTCTGTCATGTAAATCATCTTAATTTCCTGGGATGCTGTTAAACAGAGATTTTTTTTTGGTTGAATTGATCAAAAGTTTTTAATTTTGATAATATTATAACTTTCTTAAAGCAAAAAAGCTTTTTTCCAAAGCGTTATTTCTAAACTCTAAAATTAAGAAGAAAAACTGACATCGCTCACAAAATTTTTTTATCAACACTATTCCAAACCAAACATAATAAATCTGGGAACTTTGATTTATTATTACAAATTAATTCAACAAAAAATTACATTCTTTTTCTTATAACAAAAAAATATAAGATCTCATAATATATATAAATAATATTGAAAAAAATGAATAGCTTGTGACTTTTAGAGAGAGAAAAAATTCTGATGTGGGTATTTTTGCTTATATTATTTCTTTCCTACTTTTTTTTAATATACCTATGCTAGTGGGTGAGTAAAAATTTGTAAAGTCGAACTTTATTTCAAAAAGATATCTGAACCAGTACTATATATATATATATATTGTAACGTTTTTCTTATTACTAGGCCCTTATACGCCTCAAATTTATATTTGAGCGTGAGTTGATCAAGCTGTCTCAAAAAGAAAAAAGAAAGTTGTATTTCTATTCTAAAAACACAGCTATTTTTCCTGACCAACTTCAGCCTATTAATTGTTAAGAATTGTGCTATTGACAAAATCAACTTTTAATTTTATTTCATATGGGTGCCAGGATTCCTAAGAATCCGCTGAAATATGTTGCCAGCACCTCTCGCAAGTTGTAAAACAAAAAAAAATAAAAAGATTTTTATTATATTTTTTTTAAGGGGCGGTAATTCTACCGTAATGAGAATTAATGATTTTTACGATTATTAGTCCTGGGCGTATTGAAACATATTGGCAAAGGTAACTTACGTTTAAATCTTATTACACTAAAAATAAATTTAATAATAAAAAATAATAACTATTATTAATAACGCACAAATGAGAATTGATATTAGAAATATTTTTAATTTTGACAAACTAAAATACTTCATGTTAAGTAGCTAATTAATACCTTGGAGAGAACACATTTAATTCAGGTGGGAAATATCCAGAAAATATAAATATCAGTTAAAATAAACAAAAAGTTCTTGGTTAAATAAGAGTCTCTCATATAGAAAAATTAAAGTCACTATTGGGATTCTTTTATACGTATATTTTTTACGAGTAGTTTTAAATAGTTAACTTTGTCACAATCAGGATAATTATTCTTACCGGTAAGTTTCATGAATTCAGTAGTAGATAACTATGCATAGTTTTTTGGTTATAATGAGCTCGGCCTTTTGGTTATTGCTTGATCTTGTGGTCCATTTCCCCAGTCGGTCACGAAGGCTTTTCCTGGTGTACATCATTAGGTCCGATGTCTTCAGGAGCTCCGGTTCACTGCGACATGCCGAATTCCTTCAGTGAAGAGCGATCTTGGATCTATTAATGTTATCCAATACCAACTAGAGAAACAAAACGAACAAGACGTTCCTTCAACCGGATCCCTCCTTTTTATATCCAGTTTTCAGGACTTCTGCGCATGCTAGTACCATGCCTTTTTAATCTTATCCAGTCTTTATAAATTTTATGTAATAAAGTCTTTATTTTCTTCAAGTTTTCGGCCATCTTTAATTAATTTGAGTATTTCTACTTTCAGCTTATCTTTTTTTTACTTGCTTTTGGAATTCTTTTGTTCTCTCCAATTACTGTTATTACTAATCACAAAAAAAAAAATAAGAAGAATAATTCAACCCTCATTGTACGTTTTTTTTTTTTTTTAAAAAAAAATTACTCAACAAAATTTTAAATCCACTTTTATCTTTTAGTTTTTTTTTTTACCCAATGCCAATATATTTGCAACGTATATAAATAAACGTTACAATATATATATATTGAATTTTATATTTTTATGGATTTTTAGTTTGATAAAGAATGTAAATTAAGAGATTAAATCCATGTAAATTACTTTATTTTTTTGATGTTGCCAGGAACTATCAATTTCTACTAAATGGCAATTCTTCTGAAGCTAAACAAGTTTTCTCCATTAACCTATAATAGCTCTTTTGTTGAGGTTTATTAAAATAAAAGAGAACTCTTTCATTTCAACCCAAGTTTTTATAAGGATTGTATATATATATAATCACTTAAAGACAGCATTTTCAAATTAAATGTAAGACAATGTGAATGATTTGTTTTGTGTGCTGTCAGTATTATATACACTATCCTGTCTCTTAATCAGGATGCTTACAAATAATAAAAAGTAATTTGCATTGTTATCTCAGATCTTAAAGAGATGATCTTTGTAATGAGTTATATAATTACATAACTTGACTGAAAGCTAATCTCTTTAAGATCTGACATTGCAAATATAAATAATTACTTTATATTTGCAGACAAAATATGTAATATCTTTTATTCACTTATGTGATTATTGAAGTAAGCTTTAAGATGGATAAATTATGTGACAAAGATTTTTTGGGTGTCTCTATTGTAGAAGCTGTAAATTTAATACTTGATATAATGTTTAAAATAATATATATATATATATATTGTAACGTATGTAAATATATATATATATATTGTAATGTATGTAAATATACGTTACAATATATATATATATATAATCATTAAAATCAGTCAACAATTAGACAATCCCAATATCAATAACAATCAACAATCTCAACTTGTTGTCAAGATAACCTTCTTTTATATATATAAATCCTATATTTCCAAGTTTATGATATAAAGATAAAAATGTCTAAAAATAAACAAGATTTAATTAAGAAAATATGCTGGTTTAAACAATTTTTACTGTAACTAAGATTTTTTTAAAAAAAAATAGAATTTAAGTATAAGAAAATATTAAATTTTGATATTAAAAGAAATAAGGAAAAACAGATTATTAATAGAAAAATAATTTTAATAAAAAAACCAAAACAAAATACATTTTATGCAAGAGTAATGTTAAATTTTAGAATTGTTTTTTTTTTTTTAAAGAATTAAAAATTTCATTATTTACTCAAACAAAATAAATTTATCTTCTTTTGTATTTTTTTGACTTATCCATAATTATCTAAACAAGATTCGTTGTTTAATAATTTTTATTAGTCACTCATTAGTTTAGAGATTTTCCAATAATAAATAATATTTTTATACTATTTGCATTACACCAATCTCATGCAAGGTAGGGAATGTTTTTAACCACTTTTAATACCTTGTACAGGGGTGGAATCATAAACATATGATCAAAGACATGTAAAAAAGATCTACGATCCCAAAGATACACATTTTATGCTAAGACAGCACTCATCCATTGACCCATATCATCCTAAAGAAATATTATTCATTTTAAGATTCATTGATATATGGAAATCTAATTTCTGCTTTCAAATCTCTCATTTTAAAATATAAATTATTATAAGTAGTTGAATATTTTCTTAAAATTTGTTTTATCTTCTCATTCAAGTTCATATATTTGAATCATAAATCATGATGTTACTAATAATCTTTATTATTGTACCAGTCAACACATGTTTATCCATCTAACATGAGCTGGAAGCCACAAAATGTACTTCAATCCCAGTCCAGCCTGAGATTTAGGTCAAAGACCAACCTGAATTCAAACCTAATCCCCAAGCACCAGGTCAAACACCTAATGGATAACATAACAATGATGGCACATGAGAAATAATTCTTAAGTCCAGCCTACTAGCAAAGTGGAGAAGACAATGAGACATCTATTAACTAAATTAAAATATGCCTATACATAATTGTACATGTGAAAGTGAAGAAAAAGAAATTCAAACTACTCAAACAAGTTAGATAATAAAAAAAACATATAGTTTAATATAGTGACAAATTATTTAAATACATGATTACAAATAGATTTTATTCAAAAATTCCTGTTTATGAAAAAGATAAATGAAATAAAACCATAACTACAATAAAATGGAAGTTGAGATTAATTTTTTGAAAAAGGAATGCTTTCATAAATCCAGTCGAATTTTTTTTTCTAATATTTTAATAATAATGATAAAATTTTAAATTTTGAAATTTCATTGGTTTTTGATCTCTAACAAAAATTTATTTGAATTTTAAAAATAGAATTTAAATGAAAAACAATTCATTTAGTAATTTTTATAAATTAAGGAGTGGCAAATTCAATAGAAAAGAATCAGTGTTATCATTAATTTTTCTACTTGTCAGACTGATATTTAATTGGTCTGGAAATGAAGAAATTAAATTTGCATTTTTTGCCCTCTCCTAAGAGATTTTGTGAACCTTTTTTTCAAACTTTAACATTTCTTTCTTTATTTTTTTAATACAATGATGAGCACTCATTTATTCTTCTTTTTAACTCATTCTTTTTATAAAAAATAACTGAAACAGACTTTGATGATAAATCTTCTTGATTCTGAGGCTATCAATCTTATGAAGACTTCTTTTGATATTAAGGGAAGGTGGAGTTTGAAATGAATTATGGAAGTTTTGATTGTGTGTATATATTTGTTATTTCTTATAGTTTGAGTTTCACTTGAGAAGGTGTCTATTTGTAGTAGATGAAACCATGGTTGTGAAAGGATTTTGGTAAAATTTTAAATTTAATCTAGTATTGTATTGTTTTATGGTATTCATTATTATTGCATATATATTTTTTATAGAAATGCTTTATTTTTAAATATCAAAGATTATATTTTTCTGAGTAGTGTTACCATGGAAATTATAGTCTATAGGGAATAGAATGTTTAGAAAATATAAACATTAAACAATTTATCAGAAAATATAGCACTATTGTAAAAATTACTGAAAATTTTAAAACTTTTAAATCATAATTTGATAAATTTACTAGATATTAATAATTATTCATTCAGGTTTTAAAAACAAACATGAACCAAAGATGAGTCATTCATTATGCAAATTGAATGTGCTTCACCCAGCAATTTAATGATGTAATGGGGCTTTATTTTGATTAAAATCTATTTTGTAAAATAATGCTGAAAATCAAATGTGATTTTTTAAAATTTATTTAATTCCTAAACAAAAATATCTAGCAAATATGATCAAATTTATTATATTCTGATAAATAATAATGGTTTAATATTAAAATTAAAAGTTAGCAAGTAACAATAAAGAAATCTTTCATAATACAGGTGTGTTACGTTATCACTTTAGCAATTTATTTTTTTATTTTACAAAGTTCAATATTATTTTTTAGAATGTCTTTTATTTGTAAATTTATATTTATAAGAAATAATGTAAAGATAATCAAAATTTGATGTTGTATAAAGGTTTAATTGTAAAAATGAAATGTTGCAATTTTGACCAAAATTGCAAATAAAAAAAATAGTTTGATATGAATGAGTTAAAACATTCTATTTCTGACAAATATTAATTGATTAAATTTTTTAAAGATGAGTAAAGTTAATTTGGCTCTTTGTAAACCAACAGTGATTAAAAATACATTTAGTTTAAATACATTTTTTTAAATATGATGTATCAAGTAAATTTCATATGATAGTAATTTGTTATTTAACTCACTTAAGATCCAACTCTAGTGACAATTTTACTTATATTTGCTATTTTTATATTAAATTGTAATTTCACCTATTCATAAAAAGTATTGAATAAATTGTCTTATTTGAATTCCATTTTTAAAATGCAAATGATTTTATTTATACATTGTTAAAAATGCAAATATGTTTTAGTATTAAAATTAAATTTATTATCTTTAAAATTTTACAAAATTTCTTCATTAGCATTTATGAAAGCAATTCTTGCTAGCCATTAAAAAAAAAACTTCTATTTTATTGTAACTATGTTTTTATAATTTGTTTCTTTAAATACAAACCTTTTCAAATAAAATGTAATTATAATCATACATTTTTTTGGTTTAAATCAAATATCTCACAAATGCTTACATAAATAAGTTTAAATAAATAAATGAATTTCTAAAAATTACTTTTTTCCTGATATATTAAAAAAATTAAGTACATTTTGGAAAGCCTAGGGCTAAAAAGATCTACCAGTCAGTGATGTTGTTTGTTTCTTTGTAACCAATGAAGGCATTGTTAGCTTGTTTTGAGATTAAAATCTGCATATTTATATGAGTCCTGTACAATGCTGATGTCTTCAGATTTTTTTAAATTAACAACTTTAGTTCTAATTTTTACAAAAAAAAAATATGAATGATTAATTAATGTTATTTCAAAATGGTGAAGATAAGCTGCAATACAATAAGCAGTGCAATTGTTACATCCCAGAGATTCCAAATTTGTGACAAAGTTGCTGCATTTTCTCTAACATATTAAAAAATTTATTTTTATAAAATAAAATTTAAAAAAATAAAAGCTTTTTTTGTAAAAAAAAAAAAAAAAAGAAGTCAGAATTATATTTTCTTCACTTTTTAGATTTTTTGACCACATAATCTTTTATTCTTTTTTAGATATTTTTTTTTATATTTATCTTCCAAGATCAACTTCATTGCTTTACATGTCTATCATGCTAAATGATTTCCTTTGTTTATTGTTCATTTGTTTTCCATATTTCCATTCACTGATCAATGTTTTATTTCTAATTCTAGCGTTGTATAATATTGTACTTTTCAATTATTTTATTTTACATCCTCCTATTCTTCTTCTTCGTTATGAATTTTTGAAGTCAGTTCTTTAACAAAATGCTTCTCCTCAACCATACACTCTATAGTTTTTTCCGAATTGAGATCATGCTTTTATGTTTTGTGATCATCATCATTTTTAGCCATCTTTAATATATCTACTTCACTCCTGCACACTTCCTTATTTTATCCATCCATTTCACATGTGGTCTTTTTCTAGATCCTTTACAATCTCTTGGGATCCAGTTTTTTTATGTGGGAGTATTTCACACGAGAAAACATATAAAACGTAATGTATAGATTGTTTTAAAATATAAGTTTCAATTCACTGCTTTTTATATACATAAAGTAAAAATGTCTGGGGAATAATTTTACATTTATTTTAATTTTAAAATGTCAATCCACTTTACATAACATTCATTCCACGGCCAGTGATATGTGCAATCAATTTATTTCATTTATTTTGCTAATTAAGTTTTTTTTTAAGTTTGTTTTTGTTTTGTTCTGTTTGAATAGAGTGTAAAATCTAAGAAAAATTTAAATTTCTTTTATTAAATGGGGGAAGGTGAATGACTACGTAAAAAAAGTAAAATTAAAGAAAAAAATTTGATTCTTAGTTTTATTTTCACTCAAAGTTTAACATAGTAATTAGTTTATATTAAGTTCTACAGAAAGGACTGAGGGACAAACGTTACATTCGGTAACTTTTTTAAAAAAGCAAAAAATATATAAAGATTGATAGTAGTGAATTAGAAGAAATTACTATCTTTACAAATACCTTGGTATTAGATTATTAATAAAAAAGGAAACAAAATTAATGATGGAATTAGATTTGTAGGGAGTAAACAATTTTTCTGAAATAATATTAAAATAAAACATACCTAATATTTAAAAAGGAGATCTTATTTATTAGTACTCATATACAGATCTGAGATTTAAATTCTTGAAGAAAGAGCAATAGAAATTTAAGATAGTGAAGTGTGAAAAGATTTCGAGATGAACAAGGAAGGAGAAGTGAAATATATGAGCAAGATAACATTCAAGTAGCATTGTTATTACTAAAAGAATTAAAAGGCTGAAATGAAATCGAACTAGCCACGTTAATAAAAAAGATGACAATGTACATCAGATTTTCAATGGAAAAGAAGGCTGAAGAGTTGTGGGTTGGATAGTTTAAAGCATGTCCATTAAAGTATGAAGATTGGATATATTAATATAAAGCTGACCACTGATTGTATATATGTGTAGAGATGGTAATCTGGACTAATTGATGAGTGCTAGTTTAGCACGAAATAGATATATTGGTGATTATTTATCTTTTCAACATGTGTGTGATCAGGTGAGTCAGCAATATGAGATGGTATAGAGAGCTGAGGGTCATGTGAAAGTCTGAGTTCGAATCCTGCATACATTAATAAGTAATGCAGATTGCAAGATATTATACCTCATATGATTTATTGCAATGGAAAATTGGCAGAATTGATCAATTGGGGTACGAGAACTCCTGAATAATAAACTGTATAATTAATATTATTACAAGTTAGTGTAGAAGATCCAGATGAAGACCAGCTGTGAGTTAGATAGATGAAATAATAAAAATTGCTGGGATGATATTAAAAAAAGCTTTGAATTACTTATCTTGCAGAAGATCAATAATAATTAAAAATGATTACAATAATATTAATTCCATATAAAAATATTATAACATCCAACATATGTCTTGAAACTATTTAAATTAAATCATACTTTTTTTGTCAGTTTAAAAAGACCGTTTTTATTTATTAAATTAATTAATGAAATCTTATCTAACTCCTTATTTAATATTAAATTTCATACATCTCTTGGATTATCTTGATAATCCAAGAAAATGTGATAGCTAATTGATGTCTATAGTATAAAACAATGCTTTCTGTAGAGAAAGTCACATAACCAGATAAAGACTAGAGATTTGAATGAAACTTTGATGCCACATACATTGATCAGTCATTGCAATAAAGGTAACTAAAAGGCAGTGATGTTAAGTGGAAAATTGTTATCAAAATTCAGCATTAGTAATGTTATACTACAAACAAAGGAATTTGTGATCAAGTAATAGTATGTCTACTTATCATAAGCATAAGACTGGATGAGATGAATCTTGACATTTTAT
This sequence comes from Epiperipatus broadwayi, assembly GCA_028023455.1. NCBI lineage: Eukaryota > Metazoa > Onychophora > Udeonychophora > Euonychophora > Peripatidae > Epiperipatus > Epiperipatus broadwayi. The sequence goes on along the minus strand of JAQFVV010006327.1, from coordinate 2,002,093 downwards.
CAGGTAATAAATAACATTATGACTTCCCTTGAGATAGCTGCTCCATAGATAATAGCTAATCATCCATTTGTGGTCATTAAATGAATATCCTAATCCTGATCACCAAAAAAGTGAAAATCATTTTAGTTTGGGTTGAATAGTTGAGTGTCAAAAGTATGACTATAAAAGAAATATAATTACCATACACTATCTCTTCATCATTCGTGGAAAAGAAAGAACAACTTGTAAAGAAACACAGCCATGATCACTTTTAGTTTATACATAAAATTATTCTTTGAAGAATATATAGGCTGATAAAATGATGTGATCACGTTTATGCAATAACTGAATTTTAAAAATTTATATTAGAAATGATGTCAGAATAAGAAAAAATCAGAGTATAAAGTTAACACAAGTTTACTTTTTTCTTTTTCCAAAAATAATTAATACCAGAACCATATACTGGTGCATATGTTGAACTGAAAATGATGATTTGCACATCAGAAAGTTGTTTATATCTTTCATCACCACATAAAATGAATGCTTTTATTAAAAAGTTTTGGTCACAATATCTCGTCTAATAAAAACATTTTTAGCAATAATGCATTTTTCAAATAAAATGATCAGATGCATTATTACTAAATAAATGGCTTTACTGCTTCAGCATTCATACAAATTCAAGTACCAGATAGCAAAAATTGAATCAAACTAAAGATATTATACTCCAGAATCTGATAGTCCACTTCTTCATTGAACCACACAGGAAATAATGTGCACTGATACCATTGAACTATATATTATAGTTTCCATGTAATGGCAGCTATCAATTTCATAAAAAAAGCATGAAAGTTTTTTTATATGGACAACTAAAACATCTGATGTTTATTTAATAATTAAATCTATTTCTCAATATTAAAATGAGCATTATCCACTTATCTTTAAATAATCATTTTTTTTTTTTTGCATTTCTTAGTATAAAATATAGCTCAAAATTATGAAAACAATCTTCTCTTTCTAGTGCAGTTGTTCTCAACCTGTGAGTCATGACCCATTTGAGGGTCAAACAACCCTTTCACAGAGATCAGCTAAGACCATTGAAAAACACAGTTATGAAGTATTAAAGGATCATGGCATTAGAAAAGTTGAGACTCACTGTTCTACTGGTTGCTATTTAAAATAGTATTATGAATTAGTAGAGATATAAAAACATTTACTACTGCAGATTTATTTACTTGTAATGTTTATTCTTTTTGTGATGAAAATAAGTTGCAAAATATAAAATTTCTAAGCAAATTTCAATTACTAAATGTTAAACAAAGGTCTGCCAGCACTGCAAAAATACAAACAGCCATTTTCTAGTAATGTTTTGTGATGCCTGGACAGACTGTTTACAAAACAAACCATTTTCTAGTGAGGCTTTGTGATGGCTGCACAAACTGTTTGCAATGTGAATTCAAAAATTAATATTCAAGATTTTATTTATCATGTAACAATTATTTTAATGAATGGTTACCCCTTTTTAATTCTTGAGGATAAAGTGAACAATTAATTAATTCTCAGATATATAATATTACAGACTTCTGTGAGAGTGGCACTTGCAACTATTATTAGTACCATTTTGCTGTTTATATTTATATGATGGTAAACACTTGAACTGAAGTAAATATCGATTTATTAATTTTTAAAAAGTCCTGAAAATGTCAGTAGTTCATAGAAAAAAATTACAAATCAGCTGACCAAACCCTGGTAATTGGTAGATTTTTTTGATCATATACATAAACTTATAAACTCCTCTTTGATTGTTCTTAGCAATGATCAAAAATTGTATATTCTCTGTAGTTCATTCACATGATTATGATTATTTTTATAAAATTATAATATATAAATTCACCTAATACAGAGAGCATACCAAGAGCTCAAACAAACTCTTAATTGATAAGTGTGGTAAGAGAAAATATTTAAAATCTCTATCTGGAATATTCTTATCCCCAGACCAATTGGTTTCAAGCTTATGGATTACCTCAGTGAGGAGCTAGAATATTCAGATACTAGATCTAAAATATCACTTAAAACCGAGCACTTATATCATATGTGATATTTAAGTAAAGACTCAGAAGTTTTCAGACATGAAAAAGTCTTTTACTCCAGCAATCTAACATAAATAGCTATATGGGACGGAAACAAATTCAGATCTTCTATATATTAATATCCTCTGCATAGCCAAAACTATAAAGGTAAAATTATAAAAAATCAATAACACAAGTCATTTTTACATTTTTGTAAATACAAGCTTATAAAACCAATGTCACATTATATATGACTTGCTTTATTGATTATTATAATTTTACTTTTATGGCTTTGGCTATGCTGAAGCTATTAATATATGGAAGATCTGAATTTGTTTCAGTCCCATATAGCTATTTAAGTTAGATAACTGGAGTAAAATGCATTTTTATGTCTGAAAACTTCAGAGTTTCTACTTAAATAATACATATAAAATAAGTGCTGGGTTTTAGTTGACATTTTAAATCTGATGTCTGAATATTCTAGTTTTTTACTGAAGTGAGCCATACGCTCAAAACCAATTGGTCTGGGCATAAGAATGTTCCAGTACAGATTTTAAAATATTTTCTCTTACCACACTTATCAATTAAAAGCTTGTTTGACCTATTAGTGGACTCTCTGTATTACATTTTTGCAAATACAAGCTTATAAAAGCAATGTCACATTATATATGATTTGCTTTATGGATTATTATAAATCCACATGTATTGCCTAGACTGAACTTAATATAATTAAAAGAATTTGGACTCAAACTTTTAAGCTTCCTAAAGACTTTCTCTATCTTGTACAACTGATACACATGACTACATACATGTGAAATAGATAATCTTCAATATATGTATTTTGTGTTGAACCAGCACTCATCAGTTGGTCCACATCATCTCCCACACATGTATACAATCAGTGCTGGACTAACTGATGAATTCTGGTTCAGCATGAAATATGTATATTGGAGAACCTATATCTTTTTCACATGTATGTGGACATGTGTATCAGTTGTATAATATGTAATGGATAGCTAGAGGGAGCTTGAAGTCTGAGTTCAAATTCCTTCTAAAATATTTTATAATAATTATTAAAAAAAATTGTATATTTGCATAGACGTTTTTAAAATATGTTTAATTTTTAAAAATACAAGTTTAAAAATTCAAAGTAATAATAAAAAGGAAACTTTGATCATTACAATCTCTCAAATACCATAGTATAGAACTTTGTGGTATTTTATTAATTATAAATGCAATTTTATATTGTAGAGCAGCATTTCATTGTTTTAGATCAACAAAAATTTGTTCATTTCTAAAAAAATGAACTTTGATCAAGAAAAATTTTATTTATATTTTTTCTTTGTTGTAATTATTCAATTAAAAAACCTTAATGTTCTCATCAGTTCATTATTATTCTTTCTATATTTGGAAATTCAAATATGATTTTTAGAATATTTTTCTCTAATATATAGAGTATATGAGCACAGACTTTTACACCACCCTCCACTCTCCACTCTATTTTATAACATTGATACCCTTGAACACATGATGATTGCTTAACCAGCAATCATCAGTTGGTCCAGATTACCATCTTTACACATATACGCTATAAGTGCTCAGATATATATTAAGATAGCCATCCTCATACTTTAATGGACAAGCTTCAATCTACTTCACACTTCAATTCTTCAACCATCCATCCAATTGAAAATCTGATGATGGAACGCTCAAAGGACACACTAAGGCCGAGATTCTTGTCACACCCATGTTGACCTAAGGTCAATCTGACCCTCATGTCATATTTTTCTTTGTAAATTAATATTTCTAATAAATCAAAAACAACTTATTGGTTCATAATATTGAATAAGTTTTTAATACTAAAATAAAATGTTAACCTATTAACTCAAATTGTCACTAGGAAATGATGGGAAATTATTAACATGTAGAAGGTTAAAGATTTCATATTGGTTGTAGACTAACTAATAGACATTTTTCTACTCAATCATTTTAATTTTTATACTCAGATAAAACTATAAATAAAGTTTATCTAATCAATCAAATCTAGATATATAACTGACAACAATTTTTAAATAAGACTATTGAAAATAATTTTAAAAAATAAGAATTAAGAAAAAAATTGTACCAAATACAAATTATAAAGTAGTGCCAACTCTGCCCAGTTTATTACACTCACTATTGTATTGTCGTAGAATGCATCTTTAATTTCTTTTGCCATATATATTTATATTATTAGACATCTCTTTTTTCTCTCCTCAAGCAAAAGATTGGTAAGTTGCTTAAATATTTATCTTTTTCTTCACCAGCATATTCTTTTTATATAAATCCATAAGACCATTTTCCTCTAACTTTATTCATATATATCCTCCTATGTTTTATTTCCCTGTTGGTCTTCTTTCCATCATTCTCTCCAATAACAAAGTACAGTGTCATCAATATATCATAGTGGCACACAATTAATAAAAAATACTTTTCAAAAGGCCATATATAAAATACCTTACTTTTTTATATATTTATGATGCAAAAGTAAGACATCTATCTATTATGAATATAATCTGATTTCAAAGTCAGGGTAAGTAAAACTTGAAAACTTTTCAAGTTCCAATAAGGCTTTTTTTAAGTAACTAGTCAATAGCCAACATGGAAAGTCAATCAATATTGGTCAGTAAAAAAATATCTAGCTCATTTTAGCTCAAATATAAAAACAAAAGTAAAAAAAAATAGATCTCATTAATCAGGAAGTGCCAGCTAATAAATAATAAATACCCCACACATTTCTCTATGGGGAGAAGTAATAAAGAAAGGGTTTTATCAAGCAATGGACTATTTAAAAACTGCTTTATCGTTTTCTCTGTCGCGACACTTTTTATCTTTAACCAATCATAGAGTACATTAGCTACAAAACAACAACATAATTTACTTAGCATTTAAATAGGTATGAGTTTGAGATTCGAATCCAGGTGATGCATTAACCATCAAATCACAAAGCCTTCTTATTATAATTTAGTTTCAGTGTAAATAACAGTAATATTTCTAATTTGCGTACAATTTGACTAGGAATTTCAAACAGGAGTTAAATAAAGCAGTTAAAAAAAAAGACCAATTTATTATTTAAAATAAATAAAATTCACGCACCGACAGATACACACTAAATATTTAATAAATGTATAGCCCAAATATTACTAAATTACATAGTTAAAGTGTTTGAATAAAATATTGACAGAATATATATAAAGTTTCATATTCTTTTATATTTTTTGTTAAAAGAGACAGTTGCAGTGAAATTTTTTTAAAAAAAAAAGACTGAAATAAAAGCATCTCGGTTTTTAGTTTTTGCAATGGATGTATTAATTGAAAAATGTAAAAAAAGAGAAAAGATTGTCAATCATTTTTTATTTTGTGAATCACATGTATATGGACAAGTCTGACCTTAAATGAACTGATATGCCGAGATAAAAAAAAAAAGTCATTTTAAATTGCCATTGGGAAATAGAAAGAAGAGTGGGAATCCATTCCGAAAAAGACAGACAGAATCATGAATAAAAGTAGTGCTCTAATCCTAGTTTTCTAATCATGCGGCTTCCTCTAAAATGTTAGCTTACACCAACATACATTAAGTAGAAAATATTTCCCTGAGTAGTTTGTCTCATTGATAAGTAGTACAGACTTAAGAGTTAATGGTTCCTAGATTGAGAAAAATATAAAGCAAGAAAAAAAATTCCAAATTCTAAAATCAGTAAAGATATGTATTACATGACCTGAAAATCATGTGATTTTTTAAGAAAATAATCGAATGATAAAATCAATAATTAAAATATAAAAATATAATGATTACTTATATTTTGAACTTACTTTAAAATCCATGAAACAGTACATCAGTGCTGAAAAATAATATTAAGAGAGGGAGAATAAGTGGAGGAAGATGTTTAGGAATTCACATTATAACCAAAAGAAAAAGTAATACTTTCAGAGCTATAGATTACCAGACGGTGATCTAATAATTATTGTAATATTTTTTGATGTCAAAATATTAGAGGATTTATTTATTATTTAAAATGTAAAACGAAATGTTCAAATTGAAAAATTTGGAACAGACAAATAAAGATATTCATATTTATCAAATCTTTTGAGAAAAGTGCATCATTAATATTTTTTAAAAAAGAAAATACTAACCAATTAGTTAATTACAACTCATAAAATGACAATGAAAATTGATGAAGTTTAATAATTTTTCACAGAGGCAAAACTCTCTACACAGAAAGCTAGAGTAATCAATCGATGCAGGAAGGTTTACATATAAAATCCATATCTAGTGCATACTCGTCCAAAATCCCCAGACTAGTTTCTAGTTTGTGGCTTTTATCAGTGAGGAGCCTTCAATCTGAAAGCACTGTGCCTAGATCTTTAGGATCTAATGCAATCCTCCAGCAGCTATTTTATACCTTATTAGCTAAATATAAAGCTTTGAATCCAAAATGAAAACACAATGTTTTCAAGCTAAGCTCATTAACTTGTATAGTTGTATAGATCTGAACTCAGTTTAGTATCTATAATTTTTGGTGTCTTTAGTTCTTTAATAATCACAGTCACCATAATCCAATTAGGCAGAATCATATGTTCATGGTGATCATGTAATGATTAATAATTTTTGTTTCAATCAAAAATTTTTTAATGTAGGAATGTCATATAAAATGCAATAAAACAGTAAATTGATATTCATATTTGCTTTTCAAATACATATCTATTTCTGAAACTATAAAACATGATTAATAGCAAAAATACGTCAATTCTTTAATAGAATATTTTTTGATGTATTAACAGATATCAAAACAAAATATAACACAGTACTAACACAAATAATTTAAATGTTATCTAACTAGTATAATATTTCTTTTTTAAAATAATTACTCTATAATCATAAATAGGGAGTTTGAACTCAGACTTTTACATGACCTTCATCTTTCTATGCTATCTCATACTGCTGATACATGTGATCACACACATGTTGAAAAGATAAATAATCACCAATAGATGTATTTTGTGTTAAACCAACACTCATCAGTTGGTCCAGATTATTATCTCCACACATTGATTGTATATATGGATGCAAGAAGGTTTGAGATAGCATGGATGGATGAGGGTCATGGGAAAGTCTGACTTCAAACCTATTATGTATTACATATAGAAGTGCAGGTATGAAAAAAGCCTCTCCTGTAGAAAAATTCATATTTTCAAAAATATAATCAATAAAGAAAAGTATCTGGATTAGTAATTAATTTTTAAGCAACAGAAACATACTTCTTAATCATATCTCCAGGTAAATTTGTATCTGTGTATATTATTCATTCCAAAAACAAAAAAAGAATTCATGAAATAAGTAACAAAGTACATCACTATCAATTAATAACTTATATCATGTAAATCATAATGAGTGATTTTAACATGCAGGTGAAACACTTCCTAATGAGGATATTTTTAATAAAAATCTTGTTCAATTTCAAATAGCATTTCATCAATATTGATTGATCACATTATCATTTGCCTAATATATGACTAAACTGTATATTCACTATCACATCAGTATTTTTCACTAATGATAATATGGTTGAAGTGAGTTGAACACCAAACATAAAATAAATAATTTTCACTGCATATGTTAAAAAAAATCCATTCAATTTACAAGGGAATACTGATAGATTGTTAAAAATGTTATTATTAATGACTTTAATATAAGTGTGATAACAAATATATATTCAATAAACAATTTTATGACATATTTACAGTCCACCAATAAAATCATGAATAAAATATTGTTAAACTATATTCCATCAGGTATTCATTCAATAGGAAAAACCTGACTTACTGGAAAAGTTTACTTTATTAATCAAGACTAATGAAAACAATTACACACTAAAAATTACTATAATAAATTATATGGTATTGTTCAAGTTGTTATGCAGACAATAATTGGATCATATAATAATCTGAACCATATAACTATGAAACACATCCAGACAATATAATTTTATCCCAAAAAAATGTACACACTAAAAAAATAAGATGGTAACATTCTAGACAGAAGTCAGATTGATCATGTAGTTTGAAAATATTTCAAATATCTATATCATGATAATAATCTATTATCATGAGACTAATTGAAAAAATTCAGAGTCACCTCAACTATCTTTGATTTTCCTTGAAAAAATGATTGGACAAATAAACAAATAATATCTGTAGTAACATTAAGATTCTAACCACTAAACCTCACAAGATCACCACTAGATAGGGATTTTATTCACAAACCTTCTTGCATCCATTGATTACTCTGGATTGCACTGGTAGTGCTACTGTATGGAGAGTTTAGCCTCTGTGTAAACATAATGATTTTTAAATATTCACAAGCTACGTATATAAATTCTTCAGAAAATCACTAAATCACTTGATACATGCATCTAATTCATTTCTATTGAGTATGTGGCTATACCAATTGTTATTAAAGATATATTATTTATAATAGTGAAGAACTATAATAACATAAATCTGCTTCTGGCTCAATTAAGACCCATATTGGACTTAAAGATATACATACAAGAATATTTATAGAGATATTATGAAATAAGCTCCAGCACCTTTTAATAAATAAAATATTCCCTGCTCACTATTCTATCACTGGAAGACACATTCACTACACAATATTGACATTTTGGCATTTTACAAAGTTGCAACAAATGTGAAACAAAATCACCTGTCAAACAATTACAGTAAAGATCGATTTTTAAAATGATTGTAACTTTATTAATCTTAATTATCTAGAAAAATAGCATTATGCTACAAAACTCATTTCTTATATGTAGACTAATAAATGATATAAAAAATATATTAGTAGCCAGAAAAATATTTCATAATACTTTCACCAATATTTAAGATTACAAATGGTATTGCCCAAGAATTGATGCACTTCTAAGAGAGGGGTCAGTCATCTTATTCCTGAAATATTTGTCTCACACATGTGGAAAGAAATACATATATTCACTGATGTCTATGATGTTGTGATAATTACCAGAGGCAATTCTAATCTTTTTTATTATTATAAGAGACTTGAATACAGACTTTCAAACACCCCAACAGCTATTCAATCCATTTTATACAACTGATACACATGACCACTTGTCAAAAAGATAAATGAACTCCAATATACATATTTCATGAAACCAGCACTCATCAGTTGGTCAGATCACTATCTCCAGCACATATACAATCACTGCTCAGTTTATGTTAAGATAGCAAACTTTAATAGACAGGTTTAATCTTCTTTACTCTCCAACTCTTCAGCCATGAAAGGTCTCAAATTTTTAGTGATATGGATGGCTGAAGAGTTGGAGAGTGGAGAAGATTGGAGCCTTTTCATTAAAGTTTGAGGATTTGCTATCTTAATATAAACTGAACAGTGATTGTATATATGTTAGAGATGGTGATCTGGACCAACTGATGAGTGCTGTATCAGCATGAGATAGGTATATTGGAGATCATTTATTTATCTTTTGTTCATATATATGGTCATGTGCATCAGTTGTATAAGATAGATTGGATAGCTGTGAGAAGTTTGAAAGTCTGAGTTCAAGTCCCTTCTAATTACATTAAGTTTAGTATAGATAATATACATGTATTTAAATAATCCTTATTACTACTAAAAAATACTTAAAATTCTTTCAAGAATAATCAGTTGAATCATATTAGAAGACAAATTTTTAGCATTGCAAATATTAACACAAAAAAAATATTCCATCAATGTTTGCAGCTGTTTTAATCAAATTCTTCAGCGTTTCAATATATACTTCAATGACCAAAATCAACTTATTAATTAAAAAACTAATTATTAAGAAATTTTTTGATTAAATTATTGACTTTTAATGCAGTCACCTGCCATCTAAAAATAAAAATTAAAATATTTAATTGTATTTTTAAAGATCTTTTGGCATACTATGTACCTTGGAATGGTATAATTAATACTACAATAACACATAATCAATAAATATGTAAATAATTATTTATGGTAAACAGGATAAAATTTTTTATTATATAATACTCTAAGAATACCAACTAGAAACAAAGATTTTAAATTAGTTGAAGCTTAAATTATTTTGTCTATTCACAAAAGTTAAGTCATTTGGAAGAGTATATAAAGATCCTCTATTTGACATTAAGTTTCCAGTCAGCCATCTGATATAGTAAAATTAGTAAAAAACATTTGATGAGATAGCAACTATCCTACTACTTAGAAATAACAGATATAGAATTTGAGAAAAAACTCTTCAGGATAAAATGTTTTTTCGAAATAATTAGCTTGAACTTCAAGATCTTATTGCTTTAATTATGAGAACATCCATATTAGTGAGAGTTGGAAAACACACACAAAAAACATATCTTCACGCCACCAAAGACTTAGATCTGAAAATTTATCAAGTTAAAATAAATCGATTTAAAATATAACAATCGCTTATTAAGAAATGTAAGAACGCTAAATCAATAAATGAGTTGTCTGTTAATTTGCAAAGATAAAAGATGCTGTTGGACAATTTTAATCACATAATCCCACTATAAAATTAATTATCCATAAAAGGACTTGGATACAAATTTAAAGCTATTTATTTTATAAGACAGATAAGGGAACACATTCCAGTTACAATAATACAAGTACCATCATAATAAATTGAAGTAAAACAATCAATGTGGTTCAAAGCTCAAGTAAAAAAACAATTCATTATTGGCATAATATCAGGCAATTAATTACAGTAGCAGGTCAGATTAATTAAAAACTACATTCTAAGAAAAAATATAAAGCATATTTTAAAATGAGAAGACAGCATTTTAATATATACTTTTATATCAAATTTTTTTATTTCAATATTAAAGTTCAAAAGCACTATCGAATGAAATTTACATAAACAATCTCTTAAATTATATTTATTTTCTATTTATAAGGAAATAAAAATTAAATGAAATAGAATTAAATATTAACTATCTAATCACTTAGCATTTAAAGTGACCTTTAAAACAAACTGAATTAAAGTCTCTTAACCTTTTCATTTATAAATCACAAAAGAATTTTAATTTATATAAAGTCATTTTAAAAACACCTTTACCCAGAATATGTTTAAAGAAAAATAGAATACATTATGCTGCAATAGTAAAAATTTATCATAAAATTTACATTTAATCACTAACTTTGAGATAAATTAGACTAGGAAGAGCTAGATTATTTCCAGAATAGTTCATATTAATTATAATATTACATGCATATAACTTTTGTATATAAAAATGGACTCTCAAAAGACAGGCTCAACATTCTACATAAATATACCTGTTAAGAACAATTTCAGTAATATAGTTAAGCACTGGTAACCTAGTGGTTACTGTAGCTGCCTTCCAAGCAACCAGCCTGGATTCGCTTCCAGTTCAATACTTTGACATATATAAAAAAAAAAAACATAAATAATAGATTATTGTATTATTATTATATGTCATTAAGTTGACGCCTGCAAATTATATAATTAGCATTTTTCTTCCAAAATGACTTATCATCTTTGGTTTATTAAGTTATTCCAAATCCAAACCTTTTTCTATTTTATAGTGTTGCTTCTATTAAAACTTTATATATATTGCAGTTCTTATAATCCACTTTTCATATTGCTTTTATTGACAGTTTTGATTGATTAGCAGTTTTTTTCAGATATCTGAAATATCTTTCATTTACTTCCTTTCAAACTACAAACTAATAATTTTGTGAAATTAAAAAGCTCTTTAGTTTATAGTTTTAAAAAAGATAGACAAAAGATATTAATATCTGAAAAAGATTGTTATGTAGTCCAAACTGGTGGTAAAGCAGTATAAAAAGCTGTAATTTTGTAAAGATTACTACATTTTGATTTACAAGTGTCAAATTAATCCCAACACACAACTTATACTAATGATTATCACTAATGATTTATTAAATTAAAGATTATCTCTATCACAGTTATAAATTTTAAACCTGAGTTGAAAATTATTATATCTTTATATATATAATTAAACACACATGTAAATGTATTCAGCTTTATTTCTTTTTTTCCATGTAAAATTATTATAGTTGTATATATTATTGAAATGATACATGTTATTCCTTTCCTTTACTTATATATATTTTCAATCACTAATCATTTTTCTATGAAATTGAATAATTTTATGACAGGTTAATTTCAATCTCATTTACATTTCCAATAATAGTTTGATGTAAATCTGTTTAAGTATGGGTTTGATTCATTTTTTTAACTGTCCACAGAATTAATGAGCATTACATTCCAAAGGTATCTATGATTTTATCCCTTTTTAGAATCCAGTTTTTATAACCACAAGAGGATTACAAAAAACATTAGAGCTTTGACAATTCTGATCTTTATTTTTAAAGATGCAAAAAGTTTAATATTTCAAGAAACGATTTATTTCTTACAAGATACATGACATGATAAGAATTAAAATGCATAGATAGGTTATAAGTATTTTTAAATCATTAGAAAATGCAAAAATAAGATTGCTTTATGAGATAAAAAAATTATAAATAAATGGTGATATTTTTTTACATATTAAATGCTTTTATTTACCATGCACTAAAAAGCAAAAAAAAAAAAAAATGTTTCTTTAACCAGAGTTGAGTTTTTTTAGATTTAACTTGTATTAAAAATGTTTTTATTTCAATTTAAATCTAAAAAATTCATTTGTGCTTGAAGAAACAATTTTTTTTTCTTTTTTGGTAAATGATAAATAAAAGCATTTAATATAAAAAAATTATCAATTTTTATTTTTAACAGCACATTAAATAAAAATGTAAAACTAAAAACAGTGATAAGCTCTCCTATACAGGACTGCCACCCAATGAAGCCATAGTAATTAATGGATACAAGAAGACTTGTACATAAATTCCCTATCTAGTGCTGACTCATCCAATATCCCCAGACTAGTTTTAGAGTTGTGGCATTCATCACTGAGGAGCATTGAATCTGAGAACACTGCACCTACATCCAAGGCTCCTCATAGATGAAAACCACAAGCTAGAAACTAATCTGAGATAGATAGGAATTTTATGCATAAAATGTTTTGCATCCATTGATTGCATTGAGTGCTGTTACTGTATGGAAAGTTGGTCATTGTTCTAATAGCTTGCATAAGCATAGGAAATGATCATGTGATATTTATTGTTTTAAAATCATATTATAATTTAAATTGACTTCACCTTTATAGTTTATATATATATATATATATATTGCTAAATATTTTTGCAATAAGTTAATATGCATATTTCTTATGTATATATTACATTCATTATGTGAACATAATTATGTATGTGTATAATAAAGCAGTAACTAACTTAAAATATGAATATATCTTTTCTGTTGAAAAGTATTTGTTTTTTTTTGTTTTTTTAAATTAACAAAACTTTGTTGTAAACTAGCTTTATTTTATTCTAACTTAAATCAAGCTTTCAATTGAAACCAAAAAAAAATAACACACATTACTTAAAGTATATTGAAGTTTTAAAAACAATCTTTTAATTTGATATCAAAATATTCCAAATTTCCTTCACCCATTGGACCAAATCTAAAAAAACTAGGTCTCCTAAATATAAAATCTCAACAAATTATATTAAATTTAAAACAATTAAACTCAATTGTAAACTGTTATTATAACTTTATTCAAATTTTTAATTGAAACCAAAAAATCTCTATACTGCCCTTTCTCAGACCTTACTTAAAAGGTATTAAAGTTATGTTTGTTAATTTTGATATATAAATATTTGAAATTTATTCTGCTCACTAAATCAAATTATCATAGTGCCCTAATGCTTTGGTAATGATTTAGAAAAAGTATACCAAATCACAACAAATTATATTGAATTTAAATTTATTAAACTTCTATTTTACAATTTTATGCTAACTTAAAAGTGATTACAAGTATTTACAAACAAACAACAGAGATTGTAATTTCAATAAAAGCATTTAAAAGTAAGTATTTTTCTTTATGTTTAATAAAAATAAAAAAATATTCTAAATTTTTTAAAGTAATACTGTAATCAAAAATAAATTTTTATTAGCATTCAAAAGATTATAACAAATATTTAGTCTGTAAGGACTTAAAAAAGTTAAATGCACATATGAAATTTATTTAATGATAAAATGTCTAATTCAGAATGAGTCTATAATATTTTTAACTTTCAATTTGTAATTAATATTTTTATGTTGAGGACTTGTACTTTATTTATCCTTGGTAAAAATTTGTAGTTTTGTTTTTTGGAAATTATTTTTTTATTTTTAGTCATTCATCAAAATCCCAAAAAAAAAAAAAAACAATAATAAAAATTGGGAAATTGATAGTAAGGGTGAATTTAATAATCAATAGAAAAATAAATATTTATTTATTTATGCTGAGACCATTAGAAAAGCTATCACATATTGTTTGTAAACACATATTCTCATATAAGAAAAGAAATGATCTTAATAGGCATTACATATCAGATTGAAATAGAAGAAAAACAAAATCTATTACTTGTGTGTGAATTACAACAAAATAAATGACAAAAAATAATAATAAAATGCAACATACTGTTAACAGGGTGGGGTGGGGTTCAAACTTTGTTTCAAAGAAGGAAGTTTTTTATCCATGTGTATGCATATAGTTTTATTACTAATTGTCCATATTTTATATTTGATTATTTTTTTATATGTTTTCTTCAAATAGTTAAATAAAAAGTTAAAACAGACATGAAGGATGGGGGAGGGGGATTTCTACTCATTTATTTTGTTGAAGCATGTGTGTATATATTGTTGTATATGCAGGTAAATGGGAGTAATCAAAAAAATAAAAATATATAATGGTTACCTATATAAATATACCCATTATTTCCAGAATGAAATTTGCTGTATTTCATTTTTAATAAAATAATATATATATATATTTAATAAAAATAACTAAAAAAGAAAAAAAATAGAGGCATTATTTTAAATATTTTTTTTGAAAAAAAATAATAAAAATAAAGATGTTCAACAGAATTTTTGGTCAAGTTTTAGAAGGAAAAAGTATTAAATACCATGTGCTTAGGTACTAAAAAAATAACTGAAATTCTGTGGATTGGAACTTTCTACAATATAAAAGTAAAAAAAAGACTACAAAAAGGGGGTGAAATGGTCAAGAGTGAGTTTGTGCTATATTTTTTTTACTGAAATTTGAAGGTAAAAGATTTATTATCTATATTCCTCATATTAAAGTTCTACATTGAAGATTTTGGAAACTTATTGGAACCAGCAAGTATATTTCACAGCTATGAATAGGCTGGAGTAAAAACTTAAAATATGCTAAGATTTTTACCCCTGTCTGATGAAAATATGCAAGATGCTACATAATTAAACCACTGCTTAAACCTGAAGGAATCGACTCCTGACCATCTGTATTAGAGTTAGCAACCAAATTAATAGAGAATCAAGGAACCAAGCAGAACAACCCATCCATGACTAGCAATTTTAATGCACATCATGTCAAATAAAACTATTATCATTACCAATCTGAATCTGTTACTTTTCCCCAGGGAATCCCAGGTAATATGTATGCTTTATTATATATCCTTTCCCTTTACACATTAGTGTGCATTTTCTATTGATGTTTAAAGATGTTACATGATATTATTCTGATCAACTCTCTTCTCTTTTAAAATTATATTTCAATCTGGATTGAATGAACATTATTCTCTCTCTCTCTCTCTTTTATTTGCTTGTCTGTGCAGCATATGTGTATGCTTATGTTTTATAAAAATATCTGAACACAAATAATATATATTATTTTTATTATTTGTTTGTTATATTAAAAATTCTATTCTAAATCTAATGAATAGTCATGTTGTTTCATTACCTTAAGTTTTATGTAGGCAGCTAAAAAAGTATACATATGTGTAACAATTGTTAGATTAATTAATTGAATACTTGATTATTGCTGTTTCCTGTTTCTCCTGGTTTAATTACCACCCACCCTGAATGAGCTAGCTAGTGGCCAGGCTTTCTAAGTATCCATAATTTTCTGGACATCTCTTACAATATAATTTTTATATAAATAAGATTGGTGCTTGGAGTCAAAAAACTGATGTCATAATATGCTGGATGAGAAATATGATTAAATATTATATAGCTTTTTTTTTCAGAGAACTATAAAAGTATCACAATAAAGAAATAAACTGCATCCTCTCATATATTAAATTAGATATATTGCCATGAGCAAAGGGGTTCATTTTGTTTCAATTAAATATTATTAATTATTATAACAAAATTACAAAGCGTGTTGAGGCACTGGAAAGAGAAGTTATAATAAATACTTATATGAATCGATAAAATACTTGACAGCTGAGCAATTTTGAAATGTTTAGCCTCATACTCATAGCTGTAAAAAAAGTAGAATGTAAATGGCTATATGCAATTATTATGTAAATTTTTAGTAAGTATGGGATTACCACAATAAAAAGATATATTTTGTCATCGTGTATGTAAAGGTAGCTTGAGTGAAAATGTACATTTTGTTACAATATATTTTTAATATAAGTTGTGAGACTTTACCAGTGTCAGAAGCATCCTATGAAATTGTTTTAATATTAACAAAAAACATGACCTTTTTTTTCAGATGGGGATGAAAATGCCTGGAAAACCAAGCAATTGCAATGTGCATTGAAAAAGTATCTCATGATATGTCTGAGCATTTTAAAAACTTTGTCTAGTCTTGCATTTTTTTGTTTTAGTTCTTAATAAATCTGTCAATGTATGTGATATTCACAATTTGGTATTGTTAAATATAAAAAAAATAATTTTAATAACTTTAAAAGACTTATATAATCTTGAATCGCTTTATGAGAAAACCAGATGCTCAGACATATCTGACAAATTATCATCAGTTCTAAAAAATCTACATCTAAATTCTAATTGGAATGAACTCATCAGGGCTTCTACAGATAGAGCTAGATCATTAAATTAATTAAATTAATTAGAACAGTTACTTTTAAAATCCCCAAACTACAATTTTATTTGAAAACACTATATTGCTTTCTATTTCAATATTATTGCAAATAGAAAAAAAAAAAACTTTATAGCCAGTTCTGATAACTGTTGTGAAGGGAATAAATAAAATTAAAGCAGATAATTCAGCCATATTGTAAAATTTTAAATTTATACTATCATTCTCCATAAATAAGGTGGTGGTTTAATAGAGGAGAAGTTTTAAGTAGATAACTGAAATATTTTATTTGTAATTTTTCAGTATGAAAAAATGATCTATTGAAAAAAGGACACTTTTACACTTTATATAAAATCTGACTATTTAATTTCACATTCTTAATTAATGTAATAAAGTATCTCAGTGGCAGTGAAGTAAAAGCAGTCAAATAGCTTTATTGTGGATAGTCCATAAGAAGTTTGAATACTGAAAGTGACTGAGCTGAACACAGTATGTGAACCTTAAGCTTCAGTGTCTGCTATACAGCTGAAGCTGTTAAGTAAAAATAAATTATTTCTTAGGCTATTAACAGTATCAATGTTTTTCCAAATGAATATGAAGTGGTCCATCTCTTAATTAAAAAATAAGGATTTGATCCTGTTTCGTCACTTACAAAAGCAAAATGAATCATCTGAGCTATATTTACAACATATATTTTAAAAATCAGATAACATCAAGAATCATCTGAATACTAATCATTGTTATTAATCATACATTAGGCTAGAGGTTATCCAATACTGAATAATGTTTCTGTAGTGTAATTTTCACTACAAAACTCCCACACAAGGTAGGAACTGGTTTCTATCCACTTAAATATTCTTGTGGACAGATGTAATCATAAACATATGACCAAAGTCAGGTGAAAAAAGATTTATGATCCTCAAGATGCACATTTTGTGCTGAACCAGCATTCATCAGTTGGCCAAAATCACAATCTCTTACACATATCTTTATCATTGTTCAGTATACATACATATATATATATATATATAGAGAGAGAGAGAGATAACAAGTTACTACAGTTTAGTGTGATGTGATGTGATGTATTATGGCTTCTCCTTAAACGAAGTCAAGAATATCTCAGCAATTATGCCCAGATAAACCTGTTAGCCACTTTCTTTTACATTCCCCACTCTAAATTTACCCATAATCTGCTCCATCCCATTTCCACAACACAATCTTTGTCAACTCTATAACCTTTATATCTAAACCCCCCTTATATTTTCCCAAACCCAGCATAAAAACCAATAATTCACTTTCTATATAATCACTCTTTTCATATTTATTTTTCCACAATTTCATTATATGTACCCTTTCTGTGTTCAAACATTTACATTCAATTAACAAATGCCTAATATTTCCAATTCCTTCCTTCCATAATTTACAAAATAAATCACCCATATCTTTCCATTTACATGTATATTCTTTTGTAGCTAAAGATCCCGTTCGAGTCTTAAACAATAAACTACTTTCCTTACTATTATCATATATTAACTCACACCTAATATTCTGTTTATTTCTATATATATATTTAAAACTCTTTTTACTCTCCATACTATTTCTCCATCTCTCTAATTCCCTAGTCTTTATTAATAAATTTATTATTTTATCCTATTCCTTACTACTATAACACTCAATAATCCTCTTAACACAATCATCCCATCTTTTGTACAAATATACTGATATAAATTCTTTATCCAAATCTTTTGCATACCGCATTACTTTTCTCACCCATCTTGTTACCTGCCCTTTACTCATAACCCAATTAAATACTATTTTAGCTATTCTTTTATTATCCATAAACTGCAATCTACCAAACATTTTCATTTTACTTTTTGCATCTCTCATATGAAAACTTGACCATCCCATTTCTCCTTGATTGCCTCCCTTACTATCCATACTTCTGCATTCAATGCATGTCTTCCTACTTCCCTTTGAGCTTTTTTTTTTTAATTCATAAATGTCAAACATGCTACCCTCACAAGTTTGAGACAAACCATTTAATAAAAGTAGATAAATAATTTTTATTAAGTCATTCATTAGACTAGAGATTATCCAATAAGGAATAATGTTTCTGTAGTGTAATTTTCACTATATCACTCTCACAGACGGTAGGGATTGATTTCTCACTGCTTTTAACATTTGGTGGAGAATGTAATTATAAACATATGACAATGAAATGTGTAAAAGATCTATGATCCCAAAAACACAGAAGAGTGATGTAGTGAAAATTACACTACAGAAATATTATTCAACATTTGGATATTACTTTGTTAAAGAAGATTACATACTTGAATTTATAAACCTCTTCTTATTCATCACAGTTATCATGGGTATTCTTAGAAAGATTCAAATAGAACTTATTGACTTGAAAACGAATTCGTTATTTAAAAAAAAAAAATGATTTTTTTTTTTTGCTAACGATGATATCAAGAGGGAAAGATTTTTGGACTAAAGTTTAGTCTATTGCTTTTAATGTTCAGTATATTTTTGTATTTAAACAATCATTTGATTATTTGTTATTAAAAGTGTGACTTTACAATGGATATTTAATCAAATAGTTTACTGTTTGAGACTTCACAAAAAGTTGAACCCTGAAAGTGGCGAAGTTGTACTATGATTCATGGACCTTGAATTTCAGATTTCACCACTCTCCTGTGATTTCTGTTTATTTAATTTTTGGATTTTTTTTTACGTTTTGTTTATTTATATTTCATTGTAATGAAAAAAGTTATTTCAAATAGCAGTTTCAAAATAATCTATCACACATTCCTATTCAGCCATAATTTAGGGTAAGAACTAGAGTTAGGATGAAAGGTTAGTGAATATTTTTGGAGAGTTGTAACAGTTCTTGTAAAACTATATACTGGCTATTAAAAATACTAAGACCATTACCATTGTCAAGTTGGCCTAGGATTGGTTTCCATTTTTCATATTTTGTTTTTAAATATATATAATTACCTGTAACAATAAATTTCATCTTAAAATAAAACTTTTATTATTATCATCATCATTTCTATCCATTAATGATTCTCTGTGCAATGAAATTCTTTCCAAGTTGAATTCAGTTTATCTTATCCATAACTTTTCTTCATCACATCATACCAGAGAACTGCCTTATTTCATACATCTATCTCATGGGGGTCGTTTTCTAGGTCTTCAAAATCTCTTGGGATCCAATTTGAAACTTCACCTGTTATCTACTATCGTATCTTTATTGCAGTATGTCTAGCCCAGCTTTGTTTTAATCTCTTAATTCTTTCAATGATGTGATATATGTTCTCTTTTGTCAGTAATATATAAATACGCTCTCACATACACGAATTTGTATTTCTACATCTATTTACAAATTTTTTAAAAAGACATTTTAATGTTTGTAAGTATTGCTTTATAGAGGTAAAAGACAAGAAAAGAAAGTTTTTCAAAGACATGTGAACAGATTGAAAAATTTGGAGAGATTTCAGAGATCCAATTTTAGCAATTAATCTTTATCATTCAGCCATTTGAGTTCTCTAGAGTTCAATCAGTTAGCTGGAGCACTAAAAAGAATGATTAATGTAAAGCTATTTAAATATCATTAAGATCAAGTGATAGGAATATGAATGCAAACCTCAAAGGAAAAATCACAGCTCTGTCTAATAAAAGGTCATTAATTTAATTACATTAACATGCACTCAATGCCTTTGTTTTTTAATTAGACTTATTAATTAAAACAGAATTCTGATTCATAAAGATATTTAAACTTTGGACTTAACTTTTAATTAAAGTTACTTTAAAGCATTTCTTTTAGATATGTCTGTGGTTGCCATAGTGACAATTGCATTTTATATATTTTAGGAGGTGGAGTGTAAAAATGTTGCTGGCGTTTTACAACTCATTATAGAGTTTTTCTAATTCAATAGTCAGCTTTTAAAAAATCATTGAATTAATTATTTAACTTTATAACCATGTCAGATCCCAAAATTAAAAGTTCGTAGATCGATTATTAGCTGAGAAATTTTTAACAAAAATTCTAACCAATCACAATATTGCTTGAATATTGTTTAATCTGAGAAACTAATTATAAGATTATTATTGTTTTATTTGGATCATATCTATTGTATTTATTTCTCTCTCCCTCTTTACATTATAATGTCTGTTTCCCCAAACACATTAAAAATTATGATGAAGCTTTAAATATAAATTGTTAAATTATATTGCTTTAATAAAGGTAGTGAGCAACACCATTTATATTCAGTTTAATATAATATGCAGATAATGTATTGCTGAAGATAATGCATATCTAATATTCAATTAATTTAAATCCTGTAGATATATATGTACATATAATACAGCTTATTATTATCATACTCCTTTATCATTTTTAATGCAATATCTTTTTAATATTCAGCAATCTTCTTTACAACTGTAATTTATAAATGTTAATTATGTTAATTATTTTATATATGTCTGATCATTTAACTAATTTTTTTTCAGCTTTATGGTCTAGGATTGGAGTAATATTGACTGTCTTTTTGCTTTACAATGGTCCAACCCTGGAATGATATTACTTTATTTCAGTCACTTTTCACTATGCATTTGCAGTGCTTAATGATTTGTTTTTAATGGGAATGAATATATAATGTAGTTTTCATTTTTGTTCCTAGACAGCAAGTGTAATCAGGGAATAAGAACAATTCTAAATTTAACCACCTTTGCACATTTCAGTTGGAAGTTCATAAAGGTGAAAAATAAATTTTAATTTATTTTAAAAACAAATTTTTTATAATATATTTTCATTCTTTAAATATTTTTAATAATAAGTATAAAATAATATTTTATTTATATAATTACTAATGTTTTTGAAGTATCAAAATCCATATGTGGGACTGAAAATTTTTATCCTTAACAGTGGGGTTTTTATTTGCACCCCTTTATATATTTTAATGTTTTAAAAAACATTCATTATTTTTATTAGTTTTAAAAATGTTTTAATCTGTTCAAGATCCAATTCTTTTTTTCTTATTGAATATGTACATATATGTTCAAATAAACACAAAATTTGCTGTTAACAAAATTTTTAAAAAAAAATTCTATATCAGTATGACAAAAAGGCATTATATTTACCACCTAAAATATGTTTCCACTTTGCTGGAATACATTTTTTGTAGCCATGTAGGATTTTGTTTTAAAACAGGTATTTTACAAAAATATTGCATAAATAAACTTTAAGGTGTAAACAAATTACTCAAAATTACAATTTTTCTTTTCAAAGATAAAAATTTGAAACTTTTGCTTGAAAATAAATCACTCCCCCAATCAGGAAATATCATTTCTATTCAGATCAAAATGGGTCATGTTTGACTTTTTTGTTATACAAATTACATAGTGTAATTTTCTAAAGATCTGTATTGTTACTAGACAGCTGCATTAAAAATAATTAAATAATGTGGCAGCATGTTCCTCAGGTTTAGTTTAGGGTTATTTAATTAATGAGGGAAATATTTTATTTCTCATGCATATTTTTATAATAATAATGGCATCTTCAATTAACTAAATATTTTAGGTCCCAATATCATAGTATGAGAATTCTCAAACATTCAATTTGTTGAATAATAATATGATTTTAATATATGATTATTTTAATGAACTATAAATGATTGTAGAAGGGAAAGAAATTTATAAAGTAATGTAAACAAGTTGTTTTTTTCTTTCTTTCTCTTCAGTAATTATAATTAGTAGTTTAAATTTAAACTATAAAAATGTACTAAAAGAAATAATTTTCTCTTATTTGTAAATTATTTAATATATATTAATTGTAACCTTAAAAGTGAGATAAGCTTTTGTGTTTAATAGTATTTAAAGGGGGGGGGATAAGATTTTAATACTTTTGGTAAATTTTATTTTTAATTAGAGTTTTTTTTCCTTTTCTCTTTATCTCCCTTCTTTACAAAAAATCAAATTAGTGTAATTAAATTATCTTGTTTTCCTTTTTACAAAGAGAAAAAAATAATTAGAAATGAATGTCAAGAATTTTATGATGTAATTTTAAGTTCTTGACTTATTTTTCAATGACAAAGTTTTAGGAGGGAAATAGCTAAACCATTGTGTTTGTAAAACTTTACCTAATTCGTTGTTATAAAAATGATTCTGGTTGGAACAAAGGAATATTCTTTAAAGTCCATGCATTGTATTTTATTTTATTTACTTCTTTAGAAATTTAGTTTATAGTTATCCAGTACATTAATGATTGTAAGTGGCTAGGACACTGATGATTGTCAGGATGTTTTAAGTATCTCAGCATTATTTGATTTATTGTTGTATTTTGATGGAATAGCATGTAAATATGTGCATCTAGATAATTATTGTTTGTATTCCTACCCTAGGTTTGGTAATAGCTAAATAATTAGCCTCATCTATAGTGGATCACTTTCAAATCCAGTAACAAGATTGACTACTGATTTATTTTTATTGTTGATCATTCATGATGATGAATGATTATTATTTTTGTAGTGCTGGTGAACAATTCAAAATACTGCAAAACCCTCCATATAGGCCCCTTTTTTACAACAGGACAATTATGGGTGCAAGGGGTTTTTTAAAAATCCCCTTCTAGTCCCTACTCATCCAATACCCCCAGACTAGTTTCTGGCTTTTGGCCTTCATCAGTGAGGGGCTTTGGATTTGAGAGCATTCCCTTAGATTTTAGGTTAATCCAACCCCCCCCCCCCCCTTTCACCTATTTAACTTAAAAACTATTAGAAAAAAATTGAAAAACTATTAAAATTCAACCCACCCAATACCTTATATTTTAGGGTTGAACAAATCATACTCCTATTTTTTGGTGTTTTTTCTCACACCCTACCCCCCCTCCATTTGAATTTTATTTTTAAAAAATTTTGGGTGGAGAGTGAGGTGGGTAGTGCTGGTGAACTTGTAGTTAGTTCTGTGCTGATTTTTCATGCTCTTTCCTTTTATATTTAATTTTACATTTTATTTGGGAATGATGATGGTTTCCCATCTCATAATTTAGCCCTAATGTGATATACTGTTACATATGGCTACCCAATTGTGGGATCTTATAACACCAGATTCTCCATGAAGTAAATCCCTATTTTCCAAACAGTTACAATATGATTCTGATATCTTTAGATTTCTTTTTAACTTATAATTTTAAAATGATTTCTGCCATAAAATAAAACTGTGTGCATTAATCTAAGGTTGTAGTCAGCCTCAAAATAACAAAGAAAACATATAATGATCACATTACTATTGTAATGCCCAAAACAACAAACACCATGTAGTGTTGCTACAATTATAATGGGATATATTTAACAATAATTGTGTTTAGAAAAAAAAATTTGCTACACACACAAACTAAATGCTACAAATACATACAATTTAGCATAATTTTAAGTTTTGAGTTAGTTATATTTAATCCTCCACAATAGAGTTAAATAATGTACTTCAGGATAATGGATATCCCACTGACTTTTGGAGAGAAACCATAACATGAAATCAAGAAGACATGCCAAATTTCACATAGGCAAGAATTAAGTGACATAAGAATTATTTGATTATTATGTGAGGTTGTCTTTCATGGAAAAAATCTACATTTTCTTAAAACCTTAAATTTTATTAGGGTCACCTAGCCTTGTTCAAACCCAGGTTATAATGCATTAAAGAAAGATGCATTATGATTTATTTTATAATAAAATGTTATATACATATGCAATGTAGTTTGCTACAAAAAGACTTATAGAGTGAATAAAGAGTACAACGAATTCTTTTACCCAATAAATTAAAATATATGCAATGAACACTAGAATAACTGACATCTTTATCAAGTATGCTTTAAGTTACCAATTTAGATAATTTATATATTTTATTTATATCTTTAGCAGCAAAAGTATACTCCACTAATTATTACAAGATTATTCTGCTGTATACATATAATTTTGACATACACTTAAAAATCCAAATTTGAAAACTAATTAGTATTATCATAGAGAAAGTTTCCAAATAAAAAAATATCTATAAAACCATCAATGAATTGAAATGCTGTAATTAACACTATTGATTGTTGAAGACTGGACATATAAAAAAATTTCAAGATTTTTTTAAAAATCTCATTATTTACCAAGAAATTTTTTTAATATAAGATAGCAAATATAAAATAACTATTTTATTACCAAAAGTGGTTCTGATTTCAGAAAGTCCATTTTAATTTTCACTAAAGCACTAAAAACATACCGAATGATAAATGGCTGTAACTTACAAAAATTCTACTATAAATAACATTGGCTGGTATTCATAAAACATTTCAGGACCTTCCTGAAGAATAGAGTTAAAAAGCTATCTGAAAACAAAATTTCCAAGTAAAAAATCATTAGTATAAGTATATATTTTTTAATTTTAGAAAAATGGTTTTAATGTTTACTATGAGGCCGATGTAGAATTAGAAACAAAGGATTACAAATAAAAGTCCCAAATAAAAAAACTATATAATTATTGACTTATAAAGTAGCAATGTAAAATAGTCTTAGTTTTAGCGCAGAGCTCATAAACAAAATATTTCTAGGCTTTTCTGAAAAACGGAATTGCAAATCTGATGAATATTATATAAAAATTTCAAATGTCAAAGTTTAAAAAAAGTGATTTTCTTCGTAAGCATGTTTTTTTTATATTCAGATCATTTTTAATTTTTATTAGGGAGCTGAAAACTAACATAAAAACATAGCATATAAATAAATAAAAAACCAATTCTGAAAAAGAATGTAGAAGTTCTGTATATGATAGTGTTAAATGAAATTTCTGTACATCTTTATTAAAATGTTTGTTTATATTTTTATTACATGCTTATTAAAAGTTTTGTTTTGGTTTTTATTAATTTTAAACTGTAGATTATATACTACAATTAATTTTTTATAATTATATTTTTAATTTTTAATGGTTGCTTTAGGTGGTAGCTTTACTCTTAGTTTTTTTTTTTAAATAAACATTATTAAGCTATAAAATACAAGTATGAGCCTTGAGGCTATTTAATTAACAATGAGGAAAGGAAAGGGCAAGGTACCAGATTATTTGGCCAGTAGGGTAATTTTTACCCAGGTAGCATTATAGAGGCATGCTGGTGAAAGTGCAGAGTCTCTGGTTTTAGCTTGTGAGAGTGGTTTGGTGAAAATAAGCTGAGTTGTGCTTTGAGAGTGCCTAAATATTAATTAATACCAGGTTAACCACAAGGAGAAAGTGAGAAAAATGGACAGCCTTATCATGGCATAAGTTCCTTGTCTGAGTGTAGTTTGTATCGATAAAGCATCTTTCAAGTCTAAAGAAACATTGTCAATGATGAAATCTCTGATTGGCTTGAGGGTGGGACATATGTAAAATAAGTGTGGAATAATTTCGTCAGATAACATGGCATTGAGAGGAAATCATGGTAAAGCCTCTGCTGACAACCAGGAAATGACTGGTAGGAAGAGAGGCCATGTTAAGTTTAAGGATGAAGTCTAGGTGCTTGGCTTCAATGTAAAGAAGTTTGGTTTTATGAATTAAGGCTTTATTAGTGACCCCTAATGTTGTAGGGAGTAAAGTTTGAGGTCGGTATTTTAGCTTACAAGTATCCCAGAGGACTTTTTACCATCTAGGGTGACTTGAGTGGAAGATAATGCTTTGGTGATCTGTTTCCATGTGTTGCTTAGCCAGTGGCTTGAGAATGGAGGTGGTGTGTCAGTAGGGTTGATGATCAATGGAAGTGATAGCTGTGGTAATTTCAGGCATGTTGAAAAGATTGAAGAGATGGACTCTTGAACATACAGAGTTGAGATTGAATATAGTTGAAGACCATTGAGGTTTTTAAGCATTTAGGCCTTGAGGATGCTGATGCCAACTACCCTTCCCTTCCAGAGCAAGTTTGAGCAGAGACAATTCATTGATCTTTCCAAGAGTTTAGTGGGTTTGATGATGGGAAGGTAGTGACTAAGCCTGGAGTAGACCAAGGTGTTTAGAAATGTTACTTTTCCTGGAAGTTATAAGAAAATATTGATTAGCAAAGATACTATTTTCTTGGTTTTAATTAATTTCATATCTTGGACTTGCTTAGTGATGTCTGATCAGGATATGGCAATAAGAAAACCTAAGAAAGGTTGAGGTTTTGATGTGAAAATTGAAGTGATAGGTAGACCAGTCTTAATATTCCACATTGAAGTAGTGTGAAGATTAAGTTTGATGGCAAAAGTGTTTATTAGATGAAGTAATGCAGGTAGATGATATTGATCTGGAATGAAAGTGTCATCAACATATGAAATGTGATGAACAATTTGTTTGAGAGCGGGGACATACATGCTTGGAATTTTATATTCTATTTGCCAGAGTAGTGAATTGAGGTAAGTTATAAAGCAAAGCATTGCAAGCGGTATTGTGGTGTGAAATGGATTATCCCTAAATACAAGTATTTCAGTGTAAACTGCAGTTAATGAAGGATATAACAAATGGCATCTTGGAATTAATTAATTTATTATAGAAGACATTCTAATGTTTAGTAGTTCTAGTATATTTTTTACCTTTACATTTCTAGATGACTTTGCATAACTAAAATTGTGGAAAAGGTAATCATTACATAATGTGGTTGCCTAATATATTTATACACACCCATGTCACAATTTATTTTCAAATAATATGCATTTAAACATTGAGATATCAATAAATGAAAGTACAAAAGAGCATCAATAAAACTATTTGAATGTATAATATGAGGAAATGGATTATTGAGAAAGAAAAGTCTCATAAGTGTGCATGCATGCATGTGAAATTTATAAATTTCTAATTTTTTTACTATTTATTACTATTTTAAAACATGAGTAACTGAAACTTTACAAGTTAAGTATATGTGTATGGAAGAATTACTGCACACCCACATATATATATTAAATTAAAATAATGAGCATGCTAATAGCTCTAATAAGCTCTATCGATAAATGTCACAAGAGAAAGCATTTAAACTGTTTATCTAGAAACTATTTTCACCCTCAAACCAGTTTCAAGCTATTTTCTATCGTCAGTGAGGTCCTAGAATAATTCAGACACTAGATCCAAAATACTAATTCAAAGCCAGCATTTATCTGATACTTAAGTTTTAAGTAGAAAATCTGAAATTTTCAGACAACTATATATCTTCTAATCCAGCTATCTAATTTAAATAGCTATATGGGTCTGAAAAATCTTCAGCCACATCATATATTAATAGCCTTATAAACATTGTTTAAGATTTAGAAGCACAACTATAATAGTAAATAAAATAAAATCATACATCACATAGTGGCATTTATCAATAATAGAACTATTAGCATGCTCATTATTTTAGTATATATTTAACAAGCTTATCAAGTTTAAAGTCATGTGGTGTATGACTTGGTTTTACTTAGTAATATATATATATATATATATATATATATATATATATATATATATATATATATATATATATATATATATAGATAGAGAGAGAGAGAGAGAGAGAGAGAGAGAATTTAAGAATGAGGAGAAAATAATGAAAAAAACATAATTTAAAATCTTATCAACAGACATTCTTATGATTTGAGAAGCTCTGATGAAAGTACTTCCTATTGAACTGAAATCTCAACTATTTAGTTATTATATTTTTACTACATGGAAGTTCTTGGAAATAATAATCTGAATATATATATCATCATCATCATCATTATTAACCATTATCAATCCACTGCAGGATGAAGGTCTCTCCAAGTTTAATCCATCTTCTCCGATCTTTAGCTTCTCTTCTCCACATCACCCCTACACATTTTCTTATTTCATCCATCCATCTTACATGTGGTCTCCTTCTGGGTCTTTTACAATCTCTTGGAATCCAGTTTAAAATTTCAATTGTCCATCTATTATCATCTCTTCTAGCAATATGTCCAGCCCAACTCCACTTCAATCTTTTAATTTTTTCAATGAGGTCAGTAACACCTGTTTGTTCTCTTACCCATACATTGTGTTTTCGATCTCTTCTTGTTACTCCCAACATACATCTCTCCATACTTCTTTGAGTGGTCTGAAGTCTCTGTATTGATCTTCTATTAAGTGTCCAAGTCTCAGATCCATAAGTAAGAACTGGTAAAACACATTTGTTAAAAACCATTCTTTTCAAACACATAGGCATATTTCCTTTTAGTATCAAGTTATTTCTACCAAAAGCACTCCAACCAAGTTTAATTCTATGATTAATTTCCTCCATTATGTTTCCATCTGTATTAATAATCTGACCTAGGTATTTGTAACTCTTAACTTCTTCTAATTCATCATAATCAATCTTTATTTTCATATTTTAAGCAAATCGATTAAACATTACTTTAGTCTTTTTAACATTTATCTTTAGTCCTACTTTCCTACTTTCATCTGATAACTCCTGCAACATTTCCTGCAGCTCGGAAGCATTATTTGCAAAAACAACTACATCATCTGTGAAATCTAAATGACTTAAATAATCTCCATTTACTTTCACTCCTTTAGTTTCCCATTTTAATCCACAAAATACTTCTTGCAGCACTGCTGTAAAAAGTTTTGGAGATATGGAGTCACCTTGTCTTACACCTTTCTCAATGTTGACTTTCCCAGTATCATTATGTAATCTAATTGTTGCTGTTGCATTTTTATAAATATTCTTTAAAATATGACAATATCCTGGATCTATACCTTGATGATCCAATGCTTTAATCACTGAAGAAATGTTTATAGAATCAAATGCCTTTTCATAATCTACAAATCCAAAACATAATGACAACTCATATTCATTTGTCCTTTCTATAACTTCTCTCAATACTTGAATATGATCTACTGTACTAAAACCACATTTAAATCCAGCTTGTTCTCTTGGTTGGTGAAAATCCAAGGTTCTCTGTAGACGAGTTGTAATTATCTTGGTAAAAATTTTATATAAAACTGATAAAAGGCTGATAGGTCTGTAATTTCTAATATCTTCTTTATCATCTTTTTTAAATATTAATATTATTACTGCATTCTTCCAATCATCCGGTACATCTTTATCATTTAGACATTTGGTATATAACTTTGCTAATATTTTTTCTGTTTCTTCACCTGCTTCTTTTAATATATCAATTATAATTCCATCATTACCTGGAGCCTTTCCTTTTTTCATACATTTAATTGCATTTCTCACTTCTTCATTTAAAATTCTGGGCAATTGGGAAGATGTAATAGATACAGGAGGTACTTGTTCTTTATTACTATATAATTCTTGATAAAAATCTTCTACCAATTTCATAATGTCATCACTCTTTTTAGTAATAATTCCATCTTTTTTCCTTATTGCAGATATAAATTTCCTACCAATACCAAAATGTTGTTTTACATTCTTAAGACTTTTATTTTCTTCTACAGCTTTTCTTGCTAGTTCACAGTTATACTTTCTTATATCATTTTCAACTCTTTTCCACACCATTTTACAAAATTCGAGATATTCAATTCTTTTTAATGCATCATTCTTGCATATCTTCATATTCCTTCTTTTCTTCATAAGTTCTCTAGTCTCAGTAGAAATTTTATTAGTCAATTGCTGCTTTTTTCTACCAGCTATCTTTGTTGCAGTTTTTAAAAGTGTATCAGTTATTTTCATATTAATTTCATTCAAATCTGAATCATGTTCAAAATCTACTAATACTTGAAACCGATTTGTAAGTTCTAATTTAAATTCATTAGAATGTTTCTGAAGATTAGGAATATCAACTGTAAATATAGTTTTTCTTAATAATTTTTGTCTCTCTAGTTTTATATTAGCATGTATCTTACCCCTTACTAATCGATGATCACTTCCTGTGTTAAATTTATTAAGAACATTACAATCTTGAAATATGTATTTCCTGTTAGTCAAAATATAATCCAATTCTGCTGTACCTTCATTTGGATGCTTCCATGTCCATTTCCTTCTAACATTTTTCTCAAAAAAAGAATTCATAATATAAAGTTTTTCCTTCTCTGCAAACTCCACAAGTCTATGTCCTCTCTCATTTCTATTACCATAACCAAAATTACCTACAACACTTTCATCTTTCATTTGTTTACCAATTCTAGCATTAAAATCTCCCATAACAATTTTAAAATGTTGTTTACTCTGATCAAAAGCCTTTTGTACATCCATATAAAAATCTTCTACTACTTCATCACTGTGAGAACTTGTTGGGGCATAAACCTGAATTATCTGCATTTGATATCTGCTATTAAGTTGTATAACTAATCTTGCCACTCTGTCTGATACACCATCAATCTCCACAATATTGTTCTTCCACTTTTTATTTATAATGAATCCTACTCCACTTGTATTTCCAATATTTGTGCCTTTATAATAGAGCATATGTCCACTTTTTAAATCAATTGTCTCTTCACCTTTTCTTCTAACTTCACAAAGTCCAATAATATCCCATTTAATATAAGAGAGTTCTTCTTCTAATTCTTGCAATCTTCCTTCACTTGAAAGTGATCTGCAGTTGTAAGTACCTAAATAAAAAGTCGTCATCAAATGGCAGCCTGGGTCTGCCTCCAGGATATTCTTAGCACCCTCCGCCTTCAGCCACCAACCGCTGCCTTGGTTGGTGACTTTACAGCCTCCTGGGATTAAGGGCCATGCTTTATTTTTGTCTGTCATAATTGTATAATTGGGAAAAATCTTTATCATTTACACAAACATTCATTCTGCCTTATCAGGCACTGAGAAGAAAGACAATGGTGTTTCTTGATCTTAAACTCAGAGGTAAAAAGCCAATAAACTCACCACGCTGGCTAATGCGAGTTGGTGAGCAGCCCATCCATGTTCATATACTATATGAATAAACATATAGTAATAACAGCTGCAACGACAAGAACATATGGAGTGGACATTAGGAATTAATATATATTTGTGTGTGCATGTGTGCATGGGATTTTATATTATCTTTCTACATATACATTATATTTTAGTAATATTTCATCAACCACAATCTACACCTTTAGATATCTATTCTTAAATAATTTTAGACATATACTCTGAATTTATATCTTTATATAAAGATGTTTAAAGTTGAAGAACTTCAAAATGAAGCAAACTTTGACCTTTATGAATAAATACTGCTTCTTAATTTGTGAGATAAAGATGAGGAAGATAATTTGAGAAGAGTTCAATGATATATTAAGACAACATGTTATTTAATCAATTTAAAAAAACTGAAATATAAATGCTAACAAATAATCCTAATATTATTTTCTTATTGCGGATATTAAGTGTGTATTCAATTTAAGTTTGTGAACATGTTTTTATATAGATGATGTGAGCTATTAATTCAAATATAATTTTAAATTGAATTTAAAACATTTTTACTCTCAAAAAAAAATTTTTTTTTTTTAAGTTGATTAAAACACTGCTCAAAAGCCCCTAAAGCAAGTATAGAAAAACAAATTTAATTATTTCTAATTTTCTTTTCTGAGCCAACATAATATCTGGTAATTAATATAATCAATAAAGCAAGTCATATATAGCATGACATTGCTTTTATGAGCTATTATTTACAAATAAGTAATATAGGAAATATACCAATAGCTCAAACAAGCTCTTAATTGATGAGTGGTAAGAGAAAATATTTAAAATCTCTGTCTGGAACATTCAATATTTTCTCTTACTACACATCAATTAAAAGCTTGTTTGAGCTATTTGTACACTCCCTATATTACATACTGGTCATTAATGAATATGCTCACAGAAATAGTAGTTTTTTTTAATATTCAGATTTATTACTCCCTAGCATGCATTATATTTATTACAAATTTCATGTATTTAAGTGGCTTGATGCTGATGCTCCTCAGACCACTGTTTAACAGCTATTGGCTGTCTGAAAACAATAGCAACCTTTCAAGTCATTATTATTTATTGGATTTATTTTATCAATTCCATAACCTTAAATTTTTATAACTTAAAATATTCTTTTCCTTCATCAATATTACATTTTTTAAAACTGATTGCTAAGTAAAGTCTGCAACAATTACAAATACTGCATAGGAATCTTAAGTATATCTATACTTTTTAATATGTAATAATGTATGTGAATGTACATCCTATCAGCTGGAATGTGAAAGTATATATTTTTGAAAATCACCAAGCAAGTAAATTATTCTTCATAAAATGGCATCAATTTTAAATATTATTTTAGAAAAATTGCTTGATTTCTCAGAAAAAAATCAAAGTTTTTACATGAAAACATTATCATTCTCTTTTCACCAATATTATTTTAAAATAAAAGGTTAATCAAAACATTATGATAATGACCAAAAAAAAAGATGGGAAAATAATGATGTTGTTATATCATATGCACTCTTAGATTTGTTTAATGCTAAATTGATTCATTTATTTAGGAATTGCGAATATTGTGAAGATGTTTGAGTCATTCTTGAGCTTTAACATTTTAAACCTTAATAATGTAGATATAATTCAAATTTTCAGCCTGATAAAATATTCAAAAATATATACATATATTTCAAATTAGCAAAAACAAATAGAATTTTGCACTCAAACAATTATGCCATTTCTATCCTTTCCTCTCATTATATATTCCTTTCTTCTATTTTTTTCTTTTCATTTTTTTCTGTTGTTTTCCATCATTGTTAATTTTTACTTTACTGCCCTATGCAGTTTGTCACAGTATCCAACTTGGTATTAGGAGGTTCCAGAATTCATTCTGGTGCTTGAACCTCTTATAAACTCCCAAGCAATAAAGTCATGTGATTTTTTCCCTTACTATATTTGTTTTTACTTTACTATTAATATAAGTGACTAATAATTTTTGGTACTTTTAACTTATGCTCCATGTGGCCACAAGAGGCACTGTTCCCATGTCAACCACAGAAATATTCAGAGTAGGGGCCAAAAGCAGTGATGCAAGTTCCAGCCACTAGGTAACTTATGCCCCATGTGGTCACAAGAGGTGCTGCTTTCATGTCAACCACAGAAATATTCAGGGTACATTTCTAAAAATGTGTATTATTTGATTGAGTCTTCCCCAAATGATATCATATATTATATATTAAAGTTTTATATACAAATTGCAAATTCATTATAAAATTTTATATAATGCTAAATTCACACATGTACTATAGAACTGGAAGACATTCTCCATAAATAAATGTTTTAAATGCATAATACATATATGAAGAGTAGTTTTTCCCCATAATATTACAGATATATAAATTGCTATTTATTAATCATTACATATATATTAATGTATAAATAAATTAAATAAATAAAAATAATGTATCAAAATTCCATTCATCAGCTGTGATCTACTTTACATTGTTATTGCTATCAAACACAAAGAACTTAATTTTTAGCTATTTATAGCATTTCTTTTGATTTTACATTCATTTGAAATATTTTTATTAATGTAAATAGATGTGAGAATTTTCCAGTAAAAAGCCAATTTAAAAAATCAAATTTCATGATTTTATAAGATACTTAGTTTTGATGCACAATTTCTGCTTTTAGTCAGGTTTTATTTAAAATTATTTACTTTTAGCTAACAAAACTAATAATCAATTAAAAATTTATTAATAGTAAACAGAAAGTGTCTAAACTTAAATAAGAAATATCTATTGTTAAATAAGAAATAATCATTGCTGAGGACAGCACTATTATTTTTGTTATGTTTTGTAACTAGGAGTGGAATTCTAAAACTTCAAAAAATAATTTCATTGCTTAAACATATTCTTTAGTAAAAAGTTGTATTGATAAAAATTTATTGGAGAATTTTTTTTTCCTTTTTTTTGGCCAGATTTTTTTATTTGCAAGGTAGATATATTATTTTAAAAATGACTTTTCATTATTAAATTTATGTTTTTAATAATGTTTTTCAAAACATAAATATATAATAATTGAGGTTTTACTTCATTAACAATTTATAACTCTATAATTGTGCTTTATGCACATGTAATGAAGCTATATAGTGTAGTAATTAATGATCTTAATTAATCATCTGAGAACTTTTGGGAAGTCTAACTTCCCATAATCATGAGCTATGATTATGGTGACTTAGACTTCCCAAAAGCACTCAGATGATTAATTAAGATCATTAATTACTACACTATATAGCTTCATCACATTGAGTAAAGCATAATTAGAGTTATAAATACATAATGAAAAATATGTTTTTATTTGGAAAAAAATAAACAAGAATGAAAAACAATTGAACATCATAGTTGCAAATGATGGCTGAATTAAAGATCTAAATATAACTTTGATATATTACTGTACTGGTTTCAATCTGCATTCTATAATGTCTTATCAAGTGGTATGTGAATGCATTATTGCTTTAATATTAAAGGCTTTGGTTTTCTTTGATTATGTTCATCAGTTAGGATGAATAGCACATTTAAAGTTGCATATATTTACATTTTCTATTTTGTTAAAATAATATTTGTTTTATGTTTATATTGCAACTTTACTTGCTTTGATATAATTTTTTCTTTCTTACCCATAGTGATTGAAACGTTTATTTCATAAATATCTTTCCAAACATCACTTATGTTACTATAAGTGTCACTATGACTTTAAGGTAATATTTGATGGTAGGTTATATTGTTTAAAATCCATGTATTTACAACTTAACAATGTTACTTCAGGTTCTTCAACATCATATGATCTCTAGGATGATATACCGTCCAATTATTTTATTTAACAATGTGATAGATTAAGAGTTAAAGATCCATAAATTACAGCTCAGCCATGTTACTTACTTCCAATGCTCAAACATCATGTAACTAAACCAATTTATCAAATAAACCAATTATTTTGCTTTGTATTACTTAGTAAAGTGATAATCATGAAAGTTAAAAGACCTTAATAATTTATGATTTCACAAATGATAAATCATTCAATTATTTCATTTATTGATATTAAAAGCCTATTAGACTGCCCAACTATCAATCCAAATGTTTGTGAATTTATGATATTACCTTCATTCATGGTAATATACAACCATAAATTGGTTTTTAGTTATAAAATATTAGATATCATTATACAAATTCTTTCCTTCTTACACCTTTCTTACAATGCTCTATTCACTTCTTTATCAGATAATTTTGACTGTAGCAATCTTTTCATAACTGTCATGCAAATAAATTTTGAAGAAGACTATCAGACAGTCGAAACTATTGCATAATTGAATTGAATAACACATTGTAAAAATTGTGGGGAAAAAATGATTTTTTCAGTAATTTATTTAAAAAGAAATCAATATAAAAATACTTTTTAAATTAAAAACATATGGCAGTGTTTTATGTTTTTGTTTGACATTGTTTTGTAAAAGCAATATTTTAAATGTTTGCAAACATAAATCTTTTCATGCAAATATTGGATGAAGTTCTATCCACTTTTAACATCTTGTGGGGGGGGGGGAGGTGCAATCATAAACATATAACTAAAGACATGTGAAAAATATCTATGATTCTAAGATGCAATTTATTAATATACTTTTATTAAGTTGTGAGAGCAGCATATTTGGCACTTATCAATTAAACTGTAGTAATTTGCTATCTAAATACATACTGATTAATGATAAAAATATGTGTAAGAGATTGTAGTGTAGGCTAATTGTTGAGTGCTGGTTCAGCATAAAACGTACATCTTGAGGATCATAGATCTTTTTTGCATGTCTTTGATTATATGTTTATGATTACATCTCTCCACAAAGCATTAAAAATAGATATAACTCATTCACTATCTTGTGTGGGGGTGGTGTAGTGAATACTACATTACAGAAATATTATTCATTTTTTGGTAATGTCTATTCTAATGAATGACGAACAAAAATTGTTAATAATAAACCTTATGCATTTACGATTCCAC
The DNA here is from genome assembly GCA_028023455.1 of Epiperipatus broadwayi. NCBI lineage: Eukaryota > Metazoa > Onychophora > Udeonychophora > Euonychophora > Peripatidae > Epiperipatus > Epiperipatus broadwayi. Next base: position 1,965,112 of record JAQFVV010006327.1, on the reverse strand, counting down.
AGATATATGTCAACAGAATATAGAAACATGTATTAAAATGCATAGCATAAACTAACACTTTAGCTAAATACTATTTATTAATTTAATACTAAAAAAAAATCATGAATTTTTTATATATGATCATGTAATGTTTTTATCAAAATTTCACACTAAATGTTGATGTTAAATATTTGAATGCCTGGGAATGTGGTGTAAAATAGATTATCTTTAAATGATATCAGGAGTTTCTGTACTAGACTATTTGCCCAAAATTCTGTTAGCCAAATTAAAAATTCTTTTCCTCTAAAAGCTTTACATACATCAATAAACATTTTATTCCTTATTGTCTAACAATCTGTTCTACACTAATCGGCTCCCTCTACCCTTTTACCCATTTTAAGAAAAATTATGATTGTGATAAATAAGCTTCAATACTGTTAGATGCTATATTTCTACAGATGTTTAACGTATAGTTTATAATTTTTTATCTTTTTAATATATAAATTAAATTGGCATAGTGTCATTATGTGTCAGTATATATATATTTCGTACTGTTGTCTTTGTTGCAAAATAAGAATGACTTCAAGTGGAGACAATGACTTCGGATACAAACAAGATTAAAGGAATGCTACAGGAAAGGAAATCCATATGTGATATAAGTAATAGTAATAAAAATCAATATAAAATAATAACTAAAATTTAATATATAATTCAATCATTTAAAATTCAAAAAAGAAATTTATATTTGATTTTTCTTTTTCTTTTTTTAAAGAAAAAAACAAAACAAAAATAAAACGGAAAATGTAACTCAGAAAAGATGTTACTGAAAACAATTGTCTCAGGTCACATTAATTAAACATTTCTTAATAATAAAAAAAAGGCTGATCAAGATTTATAATTAAAAGAAAAAGAATTTGAGATAAATAATTCAATAAAGAATTCGAACAAATTAGATTTTCAAGATATTTTTAAACTTAGTAAAACACCATTGTAAATAAATCATTTAAATCTCGACTTTGACTTTTATGGTTTCTCTTGATAAAAGTTAAATTAAAAATCAATTTAAAATTCTATTTATTTAAAGAGGCATAAAATATATATACAACATTTTTTTTGTAAACAGTGTGACACTCAAAAATATAACCTAAGTATAAAAAATTACACAGAAAGAATGAATTTGTAAAAATACATAAAGACAATAGAAATAATCCATTTCATCAATTATGCAAGATTATCAGTGGCTCTATACAATAACATTTGTTGGTAATAATAGAATCTATGGTCTATCTGTTGGTGGAGCCACCATCCACTTACCAATGTAGCCCAGAAAAAGGTAATCCGTAATTTTCATGTTTTCTAAATAAACAAAACTTTAATTTAATTACTTTCGAGTTTAAAAATATTAATTAATTTCAGGTTTGTTTTCAACCACATTATATTCCTTTCATGTGTTTATGTTTGTTTTTTAAAAATGTATCAATTATTTTTATTTTTGTTTAGTTTCGTATGTGGCTAGTGGCTCCACCAATGGGTAATTTATACATGCAACTACCACTGAATATTCCCATTCATATTACATCTGAGAGGGTAATGTCTATTTTTCAAATATTTGTATATTTTTAAATAATACACTCTGTTTATATCCAAGTTTTTGATTACCTATTTATCACATGCTTTAGTTAAAATTGACACTGGTAACATGAATTTAATGAAAACCAGTCTCCAACTTGCATGAGAATGGGATAGTGAAAAATATCAAACTGTTAACATGGTCATAAAGATTCAAGTATTTAATAATTATAACTCACCTTAAGATCAATGGTTATTTGCAAAACACATGCAGAATGTTAGAAGGTAGTCTTACTTTTTGAGCTGATGGATGATTGTACTATAGTGGGATTAAGATAAATGGTGGACTGATAAAATACCTAAAAATTTGTGAATATGTTTTTATAAACTCTAGATGTTTGTAATAATTTTCCAAAATTGACTACTAGTTCAGTATTATTAGATGTAATAAAAATCTTTTTAAAAATTGAAACCAAAAAAGAATGAATAAAAATATCATTTGTATCTTATTTCAGTAAATTATTGAGAAGTTAAAAGAAAGAAAAGAAATGAAAAGTTTGATCTGAAAGATTCAATCCTTAGTCAACAGTTCTGAGTGGTTGACCTTATTTTAACTTTTTAATAAATTATAAATGATAGGATATATGAAATAAGAAAGTGTGCAGGGATGATGTGGAGAAGAGAAGCTAAAGATCGGAGAAGATGGATTAAACTTGGAGAGACCTTTATCCTGCAGTGGATTGATAATAGTTGTTGTTGATGATGATGATATGTATAATATAGTAATTTAAAATTATCTTTATAGATAATGCTTCATTTCATAGTAAGTATTTGAATATGATGATAATATGATTATGATGATGAAAATAAATTAATGAAAAAGAGAACTGCAATGTTCTCTAATGATGAGAATCCATGTTTCAAGATGTGCTAATATTGACAACTAATATTTCATTCTTTAGATAAGAATATCTAAATATATATTTTATCAAAGATAAGTTATATGGTGAACTAACTAGTTTGATTATGGGCAAGCTAATTTTAAAAAAATATTCCTAAGCTTGATTAAAATAAAAAAAATCAAATTTAGCTGGCTAGAATTCAAACCTATATTATAGACATGACAGAAAGATGTGTTATGATTACACCATGTGAATCTTATGTACATAAAACATGACCAAATTTTCAGTACCCACACTTTGCAATCTCATAATAAAATATATGGAACTTCACCTGTTGAATATTATTTCCAACACTAACATAATTTCAACTTCTAATTTTCTTGAAATAAACGAATATTTATAAAATTTGCCTTTTGTAAATATTGTGTATTAAACAATTATTTTCTGTTAAAATATTTGTATAATGACAAGAAGCATTTTTTTTTTTTTTACTTAAATACATGCTTTTTATTTTTATTTATTTATTTTATGTTTTGTCTGCCTAATAATCTTCTTCATTAAGATAAGAATTTATAAATATACATGTATACTTCTACATCTAAATATACACAATAACAAATACACTCTTACTTTATGTTTTTATAAATGTATATCTATGTTACTATATAAATATGAATGTTTATTTGTGACTTCATATCTCAACAAATATTATACCAATCTCAAAGAATCTTGCATGATTTCCTTTCTTTTTTGTATAGAATTTTATTAGCATATAAATTTCTGTTTTGTTTTTTTTTAAAAAAAAAGTAATTTACAACTTAAAAATGCATGGAAAATATATATCATAATTATTTTCAAATTATGTCTAAAAAATCAAACAGAGGGCAGCACTAATTAAATAATTACATTGGAACATTTTTTAAATGAAAAATATAGTTTTTGGTAAAGCAAGGCAAGTATATTTTAAATTACTTAAATTGCATTTTTCAAATTAATTAAATAGCATTTGTAACCATGTATTTAACTTCTCAATTAGGTAATGACAAATTATATCAATTATAATAATGAATTTGTAAATAAATCATAAACTTTTAGGAATTTAGTTTAAAGATTTGTTTTGATGTGTTAAAGCAAAATAAAATAGCACCATTATAATAAGATAAATATTACTGAATTTGATAAACTTTTATTATAAAATTTATAAACTTTTAGGATGCCAGTTTTAATATATTTAACACTATAAAAAAAAATTAAAATGTCATGGCTGCAGCAAGAGAAATACTGAATTTGATAAACTTTCACTATTTCCCTTTAATAATAATGTGAAAGGCTGAAACCTTTGTAAGATGTGCCTTAAAAATGCTTATATGACAGCCAATCAGATGTAATAATGACTGCACAGGGAACTCTCAAGTCAAAACACATGGCAGAGATTTTATGAGAAAAAGATGGATCCACCTTCTTCTCTACTTAAATTTATATATAAATAAGCCAGCCTCAAGCATTTTGACCTAAGAGCGTGAAGCTTTAAACACCTTCACATCTAATTCACTAAATATTATATATAAATAAACAATATGGAATCTTTTGATTTACTATGAAGTATTCTCAAATCCAATGAATTTATAGTTACAAATGTAAATGTATTAATTTATTAAGCGCAAGCAGATTCTCTTGTGATAAAGTAAGATATTGTAATCTGTGTTAGTTTTTGGTAATCCAATTAAAATTTGATTGAATAAATATATTTTAAATTATTTAAATTTTATTTAGTAAAATATTTTCTTTCCTTAATTTGAATATAATAATAATAGTAATTGAAAACTATTCAGGCAAGCTAAAAATTTTAATAAAAATAATATCTAAGTATTGCTTTTGATCAGGCCGCTTTTAATCATAGGACTACTATATTACATAATATACATTAAAATTAAATATACCACTTACAATATAATGCAATGCATGAGGTTTTTTTGTTTACTGCATTGATATTATATGCTATAAATCATGCCTCTTTATATTTTCTTTTTCAATCATTACACTCAGTACAAATATCAGTATTAATAGGATCAAAATTATGTCCAGATTTAATTTCCTGTTCCAAAAATATAGATTTAGCATTAGTCTGTTTTAACATGTTTATATAAATATTCATGTTATCTAATCTTGTAGAACAATTGGCATGAGATTCACCATAATAAATTTTATTGCATTTTGGTTCATTACATTTAATTTTATAAACTATTTGTAGAGATTGGTTTAGTATTGTTTAAAATCTGATTAAGATTAGGTGTTCTAAAACTGATATTATAATCATTTGAACTGTTTTCATCCTTTTAGATATATTAGATATATAAGAAAGGCTGATCCATGCATCATCATCATCCTCATCATCATCATCATTATTATTATTTAAGTTTTTAGTATTTAAAGATTTAAAAAAAAATAAGATTTTTGTTTAATGAATTGTAAGGATAACCTGATTTAATTAAATCTTTCATATAAATTTCAATGTTGTTTTTTCTACCTGTTTTCAAACTTACATAATTTAAATTTTATTTGAATCATGTATTTAATTTCTCACTTGCATGTATTGTGATGTTAAAATTATATAGGCAATTTTTAATAATTTATTTTAAAATTATTGTTTCTTATATTTAATAAAAGTTATATTTTTGTGATGGCGCTGTTGATAGTTATTTCATGTAAATATATTTTAATTGACTAACGCAAGGGGGCAGCTAGAGAAATGTGAAGAATTGGTGAATAAAAGTTTAATTTGGTATTAAATATATCAAAAATCAAAAATGGAATACATAAATATATTGTCATTATCAAACTTTCTACTAATGCATGGGTTCGGCTAGATTTTGAAACTGGAAGATATAAATATATCTTAGTTATCAAACTTTCTAATAAAGGTGAGGAGACAGTTTGAGAAATGGAGAGGATTCGTGAGGGAAATTTTTACTGGATATTCAGTATATTAAAAATGGAATTTACATAATAAAACGTTACTGCTTATAATATATTCTCCTTATATATATAATTATCAATAAAGCAAGTCATATATAATGTGACATTGCTTTTATAAGCTGGTATTTACAAAAACGTAAATACAAAGAGCGTACCGATAGCTCAAACAAGCTCTTAATTGATAAATGCGGTAAGAGAAAATATTTAAAATCTCCTTATATATATATATAAATTAAAGATGAATTTTAATAATCAGTAGCATTATATTATTTTATACTTTTATTCTATTAATTCACATGGGTTGGCTTTACTAATCTTAATAAAATAAAACAATGTCATGTTGAGAATTAAAATACATTTAAAAAATATTTCTTGAAATAGTAAGGCATGAATTATTAACAGCAGTTAAAAATGACATACAACATTGTTTATAGAAATATGTTCATCATCATCATCATCAACCATTATCAATCCACTGCAGGATGAAGGTCTCCCCAAGTTTAATCCATCTTCTCCGATCTTTAGCTTCTCTTCTCCACATCACCCCTGCACACTTTCTTATTTCATCCATCCATCTCACATGTGGTCTCTTTCTGGGTCTTTTACAATCTCTTGGAATCCAGTTTAAAATTTCAATTGTCCATCTATTATCATCTCTTCTAGCAATATGTCCAGCCCAACTCCACTTTAATCTTTTAATTTTTTCAATGAGCCAGTAACACCTGTTTGTTCTCTTACCCATACATTGCGTTTTCGATCTCTTCTTGTTACTGCCAACATGCATCTCTCCATACTTCTTTGAGTGGTCTGAAGTCTCTGTATTGCTCTTCTATTAAGTGTCCAAGTCTCAGATCCATAAGTAAGAACTGGTAAAACACAATTGTTAAAAACCTTCCTTTTCAGACACATAGGCATATTTCCTTTTAGTATCAAGTTATTTCTACCAAAAGCACTCCAACCAAGTTTAATCCTATGATTAATTTCTTCCATTATGTTTCCATCTGTATTAATAATATGTTACAATAGTTTATTTTTACTTGCTGTTGATAATTCATGTATTATTATTTCATATAAATATTATTTAAATGTATTTAAAATATTAACTACATTACATTTTTTTAAGCTAATAACGTGATCAAAGGCATGAGTTTAGCTAATTTTATATAAATAAATGTGTTATACTAAAATGACATTTTATTTAAGAATGCTCTGTGAATTTTTAAAAATATGGTGGTAAAAACATAAAAGAAATCTTATGTTGTTAAGTTTGTTGGGTGGAATATTATTGAGTTTACTATTGTAAAAATCACCTTTTCATTATATTGTACATGTAAAATGTATTACAAAGAAATCAAGTCATATGTCACATGACCTAATTTAACAAGCTTGTATTACAAATATTATATAAACAGCTTACAAATAAGTTCTTAACAAGCTTTGCCAAATATACTCAAGCCAGTAGAAGAAACTGGTCTGGGATTGGGGATATTCTGTAAAGCTTGTTAAGAGCTTACTTGCGAGCTCTTACATGTGTAATGTATGAACAATACAAGATTTCTAAAAAAAAATGTATTTTAAATTAAACTTGAAATTGGTTTCATGGAATAGGACTTGAACTTGGTTTCATGGAATAGGTAAACCTCATGTATTAAAAATATCTCAAAGATTCTCTAAATAAGTCATTATTGATTATTCTCATTGAGAGGATATACTGAAGAAAGAATACAATGGAAAGTTACTTTTACATAAAATATAAAAGTCTTTCAGAAAAAAAAGTTAGCTGTGGAAAGGTTTAAAGATGACATCACAAATTAAAAAATAAACAGACTAATGGTTCAGCATTTTTAATAACATAGTATTTGTGTTTTACAGATTGATTTATATAGTCATTATAAAATTCATCTATAGTATATTATTATTTGCCGGTCTAGCTTTACTTTTGGAATTGTAATAGTCATAATTTTTTGTGAAGTGCAGCTTCTGATGGCTGAAAAGGTATGATTATAATATGTTAATCAGAATCTGAAAGATAATATAAATAAATAAATGTTTATACCTAAATATACATCATTAACAGAATTTGAAGTCTGAGTTGGGCAAAATCTGGAAATAATTTCAGATACCAAAAAAGGCTTACATTTTTTTTTCCCAATAGTCAAATCATAACAAAATTAGCTAATCATTCAATATTGATCATTAAAAGATATCTAGTTATTCTTAGTTAGAAAACAAAACAAGAAGAAGAATAGCTGGATATTCAACAATAATGAGCACTGTATATCTAGCTAGATTAGCTATGGGCAAGCTATTTGAAAGAAAATTTCCGATCTCAATTTGAATCTAATAATATCTAAGATTTACTCAGGCTAAATTAAAACTCTAGCTCAAGGGCATAACATATTAACGTGATTACTATTTTACCATGTGTCCTATCCTACATATGTAAAATATTTAATGAAACAAATGAATAGTTGGATCAAATTATGTTAAATTTGTTATACCAATTTTTATTAAAGTTTTATTAGAATGAAAAAAAATATTAGAAAGACTTTATCCAGGGTCTGAATGCTCTTAGAAATAGTTTTACCATCTAGGTAAAATTCTCAGTCACTCACAAACCTAGCTACTGGGTACAAATTTTATAAATTTCAATGCTATTTAAACAAATAGAGCGTACACTACTTTATATAATTATGAAGATAAAAATAATCACTTCCTTTTAAAGCTGACTTATAAAAAAAGTTCCCTTTCCAAATAAGCAAGTGGAATATAAATATAGAATAGCCAAAAAATGTATTACAGTATTTAATAAGTAATACTTAGAACAGTCAATATTAAATATTGTATTAAACCACTAAACATCATATGATCACCATTTCTTATGCTTGCTCAAGCTGTTAAAACAGGCAAAACTCTCCATACAGTAGTGCCACTCAGTGCAAGCCAGAATAATCACTGGGTGCTAGAAGATAGGAATGTTATGCACAAACTTTCTTGCATCCATTCATTATTCTGGCTTGCACTGAGTGGCACTACTGTATGGAGATTTTTGCCTGTTATGAAATATAGTAAATAAACATTTAAAAGTTTATAGGAAAAGAAAAAATAGATTTTCTTAAGAAATTACATTTTCATCTGAACAGATATACCTATTTTATGAAGCTGTAAAGATAAAAATTCAAATCTTAATTGAAAGACTTTTGATAATGAGATAGACATTCGATGTTGATTTTGTTTTATTCAGTATCATCAAAAAACGTAGGTCTAATACTCGTAGGATTATGATGATTGTTTATCAACTTCGTTTAATTTTTAATTAATAGTACTTCATTATATAACACACGTTAATTGTTTACATGGTTATCATATATTGTGAAAAAGTGGCTGCTGCTATGCCATATACTTGGTCAACACACACCAATTCAAGTTGTATAGGAATGTGAAACTAAGAATTCCAATAAGGAGCACAATTAAAATAACTACTTGCTGCACAAATAATATATATGATATTGTTACATTTTTATTTACCATTGTCAAACTCACTCCACGCACAACATTGACACCATCCACCTCAGATAAATACAATAATGATTATTACTACTCATTTTCTAAACTAAAAATTATCTCTAGCACAGATATAAACTTTAAACCTCAGTTAAAGATTAATATATCTGATCTTTTAATTTTAAACACACACACATAGAGTTATTCACCTTTCTCTTTCCCATGTGCAATATCTTTATAGATATATTAAACAACATCCATACTTCACCATTTTTTTAAAATTCATATAAATAAAGATACAATGAAAGACAAATGACCTCCAAAATGCATTTCTTGCTGAACCAACACTCATCAGTTGGCCCACATCACTATCTTCCATATATATCTCTATTATATGAAGAGTATTTATCTACAGTAAATTGTTATATTTTTATTTACCGTTGTCAAACTCACTCCACTCATAACTTTGACACCATCCACCTCGCATAAATACAATAATGATTATTTAAACAGGCAAAACTCTCCATACAGTTGGGCCAGCCAGAGTAATCAAACTCACTCCACTCACAATTTTGACACCAGCCCCCTCAGAAAAATACCATAACTATGCATTTTAAAACTTTTAAATAGTTCCCAGCTGTATAAATTAACTGATACATTAATATACAATAACACAATTGAATAAAGCACTTATATTGTAAGCAATTATTTTTAAACATGTGTTAAAAGCAAGTTTAAAAAAAGGCAGAGTAGTTACTAAATTATTATTAAGTCAACAGCAAAAACTCAATTTTTAATTAATAATTCACTTCTGAATATCATTGTAATATTTAAAAAAGTATAATTAGTTAGAAATGCATTTAAGCAGACAAAAAAATTTAACAAAGAAAAAATTTAAAAACCATTGAAAACTATGAATTCATCAAACCTCGGCAATTATCAACAGTCATTAAAACAGTTATAAATAACAAAAGAATTACAAAAGAGAAATATTCAGAATAGGCATTATGTGTAGGAAAACAAACATTAAGTAACTTTTAGCACATTTCAATTGCAAATATATAAGTTAGGTAGTAGCGAATGTAAAATAACAAATCAATCCTTTACCCCGTGTAAAGTATTTTAACCTAAACTCTCATCAGGTGGTTAAATATATCGCATTACAATAGCAACTTAAAGTGACTTGTTTCTTTTTAAAACAAAAATCTACAATTTCATATAAACATTATATTTTCAGTTGTTAATGTAACATTAAACAAATACCTTGCTAAACAGAGACAAATAATAATCATATTTGCAATCTTGCACTATGAGTAAATACTCACACACACACCCCGTCCTGATATATGCTTTGGATTTGTAGATTATGGAAAGGCATTTGATTCTATAAGCAACAGCAGCAATTAGATTACATAATGATACTAGGAAAATCAACATTGAGATGTGATGTGATGTGACTTCTACTTAAACGGTGTCAGGAATCTCTCAGCAACTATGCCCAAAGAAACCTGTTAGCCACTTTACCTTCCCCTTCCATTCCCCACCCTAAGCTTCCCCATAATCTGCTCCATCCCATTTCCACAACACAATCTTTGTCAACCTATGGCCTTTATATCTAAATCCCCCTTATCTCTTCCCAAACCCAGCAAAAAAAACAATAATCCACTTTCTGTATAATCACTTTGTTCATATTTATTCTCCCATAACTTTATTATTTGTACCCTTTCTGCTTTCAAGCATTTACATTCAATCAACAGATGTCTAATATTTTCTATATCTTACTTACACAATTTGCAGACTAAATCACCCATATTTTTCCATTTACATGTATATCCTCTTGTTGCTAAAGATCCCGTTCGAGCCTTAAACAATAAGCTACTTTCCTTACTATTATCGTAAATTAACTCGCACCCAATGTTCCATTTACTTCTATATATATGTAAACTCTTTTTACTCTCCAAACTAGTTCTCCATCTCTCCAACTCCCTATTCTTCATTAATACATCTATTCTTTTATCCCACTCCTTACCACTATAACACTCAACAATCCTCCTAACCCAATCATTCCACCTTTTATACAAGTATACTTGATATAAATTCTTTATCCAAACCCTAAGAGAGGGTGACTCCATCTCTCCAAAACTTTTTACAGCAGTGCTGCAAAAAGTATTTTGTGGATTAAAATGGGAAGCTAAAGGAGTTAAAGTAAAAGATTGTTTAAGTCATTTAGATTTTGCATATGATATAGTTGCTTTTGCAAATAATGCTTTACAACTGCAGGAAATGTTGCAGAAGTTATCAAATGAAAGTAAGAAAGTAGGACTAAAGATAAATGTTAAAAAGACTAAAGTAATGTTTAATGGATTTTTTCAAAAGATGAAAATAAAGATTGATTATGATGAGTTAGAAGAAGTTAACAACTACAAATTTCTTGGGGTCTGATTATTACTACAGATGTGAACATAATGTATGAAATTAATCATAGAATTAAACTTGGTTGAAGTAGAAATAACTTGATACCAAAAGGATGGTTTTTAATAAATGTGTTTTGCCAGCTCTTACTTATGGATCTGAGACTTGGACACTTAATACAAGAGCAATACAGAGACTTCAGACCACTCAAAAAAGTATGGAGAGATGCATGTTAGGAGTAACAAGAAGAGATTGAAAATGCAATATATGGATAAGAGAACAAATAGGTGTTACTGAACTCAATGAAAAAATTAAAAGACTGAAGTGGAGTTGGGCTGGACATATTGCTAGGAGGGATGATAATAGATGGACAATTGAAATCTTAAACTGGATCCCAAGAGATTGTAAAAGATCCAGAAAGAAACCACATGTGAGATGGATGGATGAAATAAGAAACTGTGCAGGGATGATGTGGAGATGGAGACTTTCATCATGCAATGGATTGATAATGGTTAACAATGATGATGATGATGTTCTCAATTGTCCAAGCTATAGTTTTTAAGATTGCAAAATGAAGTATCTTTACATTTACTCTTCGTTTTAGTAAAATCACTTTTTAAAGGAAGATATGTGGTGTAAATATTTAAAATACAGTGCAATAAATCAAATATTTTTGTCACTGAGTTATTACGTAATGCTTTTTAGCCGACAATTATTCTATAGATTAATTACAAATAATTTAACTCTAAGCTATGGGCAACAATTGTAATAAGTAATTGTGCCGTTTTCACTTACTCAAAAAAAAAAGAAATCGAATGGCTTTATTATTCAGGAATTCATAAAAAGTTCGAGCAACCGATGTGCTAGCAATGGAATCGATCCAAGATCGGATCTTTCAGAATATGATACCCACACAAGGCTTGCGCTACACTTTTCTAAATTCTAATTGTGATACTGAGAAATTGCAGGAGTTAAAATTGGGAGCACAATTTGGTATGTTACTTTCAACTGCTGACATTCAAAAGAAAAACCTTAAAAACAAATATTAGTTTACCGACAAGCGTAATTGCTTCATTTTAATACGCTTCGATAGAGCGTGAAATTGTTCTTTATTCTACTTATTCATTTAAACGTTGACGTGTAATACAAGAGAAATCCTGGTAACTAATATTTTTTGAACAATTGAAATGTTTATATATATTACTAATTATAAATATGTCACAATCTTGAATACAAATTATTTTCTATAACAAATATACGGATTTGATTTAACAATTTAAAATTTCTCATTTAACATTTAATTATTTGACTGAAGGCAGATAAATGGAGAGGGGAGTGGAGGGGTGACAAAGAGCTCTATGGTTTTGATCATCATCAGTCGTTTACTATTGCTTACCATTTTTTTAGCAAACAGATAAAAAAATAAATATATTTTTCTATATACCCAAAATATCACTACCCAGCTTTCCACTCTTTAAATTACTGGCTTCAACAATCTGAAGGTTAAAATGATTCTTTCTTTAACACAGTCTACTCATCAAATAACATTAAATGAAGAAGTTGACGTATCCTAAAGATCCTGGGTAATATATCTGCCACATCTTGTTTATCTACAGAGCTTTCAAACACTGACTGACAAAGATAAGTAATCAAACCAGGTTAGTAGATCCTACAAATTCGGATACAATATATGATAGAGTGTAGTTCAAATCTCAAAAAATGCTGCCTTACCAACTAAAAGTAAATACATACAAAGTGGTGATCACGTGACATATTATATGACAGATTCTATAATATTATATAAATTATTGAACAAGATGAAGGTTTAAATGGAGAAATATTTTTCTTATATATATATTGCTACAATCGTGAATACAGAACAACCATTCTGGCATCATTTAGTAGCAAATGACCTGTAAAATAATTATTAAAATAAAACTAAAAATAATAATATTGTATAATTACTTATAATAGAAACATTAAATAAAATTTAAAAATCTAAATTACAATATTTATTGGGTAGGTGGGATAAATCCGTAAATAGAGACACATATTATATGAGAAAGAAGATGGACAAGATTATTAAAGTAAGTGATAAAGAAGAAAATGGGAAATATAAGATTAATTAAAAACAGGTTCTCTACCGATTACTCTAGTCCTTTCTATTGTGAGCTCGATTAATCAATATTTACCATATTTTTAATACTTTAAAAAAGGCGAAAGCTAGACTTCCTCTGAAGATATTCTAATTTGAACAATTATCTGGTAATTAATGATAAATGGAGATGAAGTAGTAGAAAAAAAGTCTGCTCTTGTTTATGCTGCAATAAGCTGAAAGTATCAAATAATGCTATTTACAAACTTAAAAATATCTACCAAGATATGGTTACTAACTATTAAAACTGTAAAGCTTTACTTTCTAAAACACACAACTGTAGCAAATATATTACGAGTATAAGAAAATAATGGATCAATGTAGGACATTTTCTAGCCATGCCCATGACCTGGGTTTAACCTGAATGAAATTGGAACATTTTTTCAGATAGCTGAAAATTTTTAAACAAACCCAGAATGTTTTTGTTGTTGATAATAATGATGTGATTGCTTTATTCAATTTTGATTCAATTATTATTTGAAAATTAGATATCTAATAAAAGGTAAATCAAAAAATAACTGACAACCCTGATGAGTATTATATTTTTTCTATTCCTTCATAAAAAATCTGGAGTAAGTCCCATTTTAAAATATAGGCTATATATATAAATATGAAGGAAAGTTAATCATGGTTTCTCTAATAATCAACTTATTTTAGCCTGGTCAAGCAAATCATCATTTAAATAAATATTCAAGAGGTCGTCGATTTATCATTTGGCAGCAGCTTTGACAAATGAGAGTGGCCAACCTATCTTCAGTGGAGAGTTAAAAGAAAAAGAACAAAAAATAAAAAAAAATTGAAAAAGAGTTTCAAGATGACTATATAAATCAATGTGCATCTCATTTTTCATCATCATCATTTTTATCAATTATTGATTCACTGCATTATGGGGGCCTCTTCAAGTTTAATTTATCTGATTCATAGTTTTTTTATCAACTTTAATTCAGTAAGTTTTTTCAACTTATCTATTCATCTCATTTATGGTATTTTTCATCTTTACTGTTCATTGTTGTCATCTTTTCTAACAGTATCTCCAGTCCAGCATCATTCAAACTTCTTAATTCATTTGATGATGTCAATAATACCGGCTTGTTCTCATATTCATGTTTTAACTTCTGATCCCTACTTGGTAATTTCAATATACATCTCTTTATAATTCATTGAATAGTTGAAAGTCTTCGTCCTGTTCTTTTATTGCTTAAACTTCAGATTCATATGTTAGAACTGGTAAAACACAAATTGGCATATTTCTTTGAATGTTATATTATTTCTAACATAAACATGTTATCCAAGTTTAATTCTATGATTACTTTTATTCATTATGTTTCTAAATATAATAATAACATGAATAAGGTATTTGTTGTTATTAACTTTATCTAATTTATGATAACTAATCTTTATTTTTCTTCTTTTTTCCAAAAATCAAAACTTTATTTACATTTTAGAATAGATACAAGAAAAATCAATGCCAGCATAAAATTAGGTGAATAATAAAGTCTCAATGAATATATATGAATATGGTATTTGAATAATGTATATAAAGAAATCTAAAGTTGCATTAGGGCCATGACGCACTATATATATATATGATTGAAATACAATGGTTGTAATATCTATATATAAAGTTGATGAATTTTTATAAGGAAAAATAAAGTTTTAAAAAAAATAATGAAAGTAATACATTAAATCAATATCATAGTCTCAAGAGTTACATAGAAAAAATATGATAGGTAAATTAATGCAAGTACACAACAACAACAACCACTAAACATCACATGATCACCATCTCTATACTAGCACATAATTGTTGTAAACAAAGACAAAACTCTCCATACAGTAGTGCCACCCTGTGCCAAACAGAGTAATCAATGGATGCAAGAAGGCTTGTGCATAAAATCCCTATCTAGTGCCACAAGCCAGAAACAAGTCTGGGGATATTGGATGAGTAGGCACTAGATAGGGATTTTATGCACAAGCCTTCTGGCATCCATTGATTACTCTGTTTGGCACAGGGTGGCACTACTGTATGGAGAGTTTTGCCTTTGTTAACAACAACAAAAAAAAATCAAAGGTTACACTAAGACCTTAAGGCGGTGCATCATATACATCATCTGCTATTGATACAGAGGAAGTCAAAGCTATATATAAGGTTTCCATTTGCAAAAAAAAATTATTGAATATTCACTTTAGATTTTTTATTAGTTTGATATATTTTTTTATTATTATTACTTATTTTTAGTCGATTTTTTTGTTTTTTAGCTGATAACTCTTGCAGCATTTTCTAAAGTTCTGAAGCATTGTCTGCAAAAACCAACACATCATCATTTTAAATCTAAAACTTCCATTTTTTTTAATTCTTTAACTTCTTGTTTTAATTCACAAAATACTTGTCATAAAACTTCTATAAAAAGTTTGGAGATATGGAATTACTCTATCATACATCTCTTTTCAAATTAATCTTTTTAATGCTGTCATGTAATCCAATCCCTGCTATGTATTTTGGTAAATGTTCTTCAAATCCAAAAGTGATATATCATTAATTGGTTGTTTGGATTATTTATGGTCTTATTGGCATATTATATTTTAAGTTCTTTTACAGCTATCTTTTTTTTCAGAAAAATTTCTATACATTTCATAATTGTAGTTATCAATTACATTTATCTGGTCAAATATTTCCTATAAAGTTCATAGTGTCATACTTCTTTGGAGTGTCTTAAAGAAATTTTTGTTAAAATATATAGAACTATTTATCTCATCACAATATTTCTTAAGGCAATATAGAGAGTTGTTTAATGCTAGTCTTCATCAATTTCACATAACTAAGCCAATGAAGATGTGCTCTTCCAAATGTAGATTCAATATTATTCCATCAAGAAATCTGAAAAGCCCAATAATCAATATTATGATGTGGTTATCATATTTTCAGAAATATTATCAAACGTTCTTAACTCTTTTAGCAGAAAACTTCATCTTTCTATTTTGAATAGGCTCTAGTAAAAAATGTGTACACAGTCCTTCGTGTTTGAACATTTTATTTTTTACAATTAAACTATTTTTCTGTATAATATATTAATAATCTTAACATTATTTATTACAAATGTAAATTTTCAAGTGATAGATATTTTCAAAATTAATATTTGATATTTTAAAAGTATGAAAATAAATTTCTAAACAAAGTTATTATTTATAACCATGGAGCTTGGTATCATTGGATAAATTTATCCATTCAAAAGTTATTAGAACAAAATAATAGGTACCCATTGGACAAATTTTCCTATTCAAAATGTTAGAACAAAATATTAGATATTTGGATTCTATGTTATTAAAATGAAGAGAAATTTAAAGTTAGTTAACATCAAAGCAAAAAAAATTAAAATTGAAAATATTATTTACTATCATAAAGTTTTTTAATATAATTACTTTACCATTTAACATAGGTCATTTTATGTATGGCAAGTAAAAACTGCTTTAGCTATGCC
Source organism: Epiperipatus broadwayi (assembly GCA_028023455.1). Lineage (NCBI taxonomy): Eukaryota > Metazoa > Onychophora > Udeonychophora > Euonychophora > Peripatidae > Epiperipatus > Epiperipatus broadwayi. Next base: position 1,948,136 of record JAQFVV010006327.1, on the reverse strand, counting down.
ATAATGAATGTTTTAAGAAGTGTCTTTTTAAAAATAAGTGTTTTCAATGAAATTTTTATTATGGTGACATCATTTTTTGGTTCAAAATAAGTTTTTTTACAAAAATACTTCATATAATCTTGAATTTATAAACAAATTACTGATAGTTATATTTTTTCCAGTATTTAGCCTTGAACTAAAATACTCATCCAATCAGTATTTTTCATTTCTATTGACATCTAGACCACCTCCCTCATGGTATTATTATTCAAATAGTTTGCTGTCAATCATGCAAAAGCCTATTGTCATTGTCCAAAAGGTTTGTATAATACTGACATCTTCAGATTTTTTTTCAAATAATACAATTAAACTATAATTGCATAAACAGGAAATTGCTTAAAACAATATAGAGAAGAAATAGCTATCACTGTGTAATCATAATATCCAAAACCATAAAATCTACATAAGATCATCCCTATTCTTGCATGAATTGAAAAATATTACTTTTTAGAACCTTTATATTAATCAGTATAATTATGCTGCATTGATGCAATACACAATCTTTTAATTGGCTAAAATAATTTAAATAATTGCAGATGCATTTTCACAATGCTTTATTTAACACCTCTATAACATTAACTTCTTAACAATATTTTTCAGATCTAAAAAACAATTTCATTACATTATTTCTTTATAAAAAACATTCAGTAATTTTATTTTAAATTATATATTTACTATTATTTATAAAATGCATTATATATATATATATATATATATATATATATATATATATATATATATATATATATTAACAGGTGACCCCGGTATCAATTTTGTTGTTTGTATAAATATCTAAAAAAAATTGGATCTGCTGACCATGTAAGGTAGTAAATGTAAAACTATGGTTGTCTAGTCCCCATAATACCTGCAGATAGAGTTTGAATACTATCTACCGTATTGGGTTGGAATCTGAATCCACTTTCTTAATTGAATCTCAAGAAATAAAATTTACAAATCCTATATAAGGATGTAAGTTAACAAAACAAAAAAAAATCTACCTAGTGGCCATTATCTCATTAAAAATATGAACAACAATTTTTTTGGAAAAAGCATATTTATGAGCATCAGTTAATAACTGACCTCAAGCACCAATCTCACTAATACCATAAGAATTATACTTTTCCTAGCTAAATAATCTTAGAACTATCGCTAATTAGGTGCCCAGCCCTCTAGCTAGCTCCAATCCCAGGGCTGGGAGGTAACAATACCTATAAGGTTGAATGGAGGTAAATGGATAACTTTGTATATTTAGAACGTTTTTTTTTTTTCTGATTTCTATGCTTCTCAAATTAGATTGTGTGCCATTTAAAATTAGCTACTTTGAACTCCCTATTTCTAAACATTTATTTCCTCAATACACAATCTATTTCCTTATCAATTTTATGGTTTGGAGTTTAAAAACATGTTTAATATAATTGCTTACTTGGAAAAGCATACTCAACTCTCTTTGAGAGATATACTGCCAGGAAGGGAACTAGGCCAATATAAGTGATAAATATATTCATTAATGATAGACAAATAATTTGTTTTGAAGTAAGTATATAATTTTATTATTATTCCATCTAATTAAATATTGAAAAAAAAAAGAGAAATATGTATAAAATTTACATATCAAATGATAACATAAAAGAAAAAAAATGAAACTTATTAAATATAAAAGACTATATAATTAGACAGCATGTGTAAGAATGCATTTATACATTACAGATTAAATCATATAGTTTTAAATAATGATTAAACCTTTAGAGATTAATGATAGGCAATTTTCAATTCACTTAAGACAATAAAAAAAAATTAGTCATATTTACCTTGGAGTACCCAGAATTTTATTTTATTAGAGATAAGTTATTTTTATGTAGGCTTGTTTCAATGATCCAAACAAAATTGATGTAATCTTTATTGTTGACAAAGAAAAAAAATTACAGTTGATGACAAAAGTCTGACATGACCATCCATTTTGTGGTATTGCTTGGATATAGAAAACAATGATGGCTTATTAGAAGCTTTCTTAATGTATACAGTTCAATTTATTCCTTCCTGGATTATTTTAGTGACATATTGGTAGGGTCCTTAGGGTTCTTGGATGGACAGGCATTAAACAGAAACAGCTATATATATTTGGAGCTTAAGATGATCACCTTAGATGTATTTGTTCTACCCCAGCATTACAATTATAGCACTTATATAAGTTGATATTGTTAAATCCATTTTCTTCTCGAGAGGGTTGATTGAAGGACTTTTAATATTTCATTTTTATAAAGCGAGTATAGCTGCACCAGTAAACTTAACAAAAAGAGCAATATATTAATCCATTTCTTTCAGAAAAACACTCTTACTCTCTGACTCCAATTCTTTTTTTTTTTTTCAAAATAGTTTATCAGCATTGAGATGTCTGTTTTTCAGGCATGCTTTTAACCCTTTTCCTTTAGGTTTCCTTTTTTTCTTTTTTCACCATACATTCACTTAAGATTTCCTGGAATTTAGAGTGGCCAAGTAATGGGACAAAAGATACAAAATTGCCTCCAGGTAGATATATCAAAGTTCTTTCGTTACTCTCATTAACCTTTTAACCGCTAATTTTATTATTGGTTGTATCAGATAAAAATCAAATCTTTTAATTGGCCAACTCACAAACTGAAGACAAAGCCTATTGTTAAAACATATTCGCCTATAATATTAAATTCAACTCAGATACGTTTATAAAAAGTATATTATTAATTTTTCAGGTTATGAAGAGAACGAAAGTTCTTTCAAAAATAAATTGCTATTTATTTATTCTAAAATATTCAATATCGGCAACATAAAAGCTATAATATAAACAAAAGATCGACTTTTACGTTATAGAAAAGTAAATATTTCTTTTTACTACATCTTCAATATTTTTACTTAAATCTTCAATATTTTTGAAAATAATTTTGTTTTTTATTATTCAGTCTGAAAATAATTTTAATTTCTCAAAATATTCTTTTATAATGATTTAAATCGCATTCGAAATGAAAATCTCAGCGTTTTTCTTTATTTTCTTTGATCAGGCAGTTTCTTTGTTCTTTCCAGCCAATCAGAATGTCTTTTTTGGCTGAGAGCATGCTACGAACCAATCACAAATAATGTTCCTTCTTTGTTTAGGTTTAAATGCATTTTTTTTCTATTTTTTACTTGTAAAATAAATCGGAAGATGGCACCATCTTACAGAACTTTTAAAAACGAATTCAATACGTGTTAACGAATATTTTCGTATAAAAACTGGCTGAGTTAGAGTGATGTCAGATGTCGACGAGGAGCCTCGTAAGAGGCGGGCAAAGAGTTAAAATACTATGAACAATAAAACCAAAGAAAAATATACATTTGAAATAAGTAATAATACAAAAAAAATTATATATTTGCATATAATTGCATTCCCACAATTTATTAACAATATTTTTTTAAATGTATTCTAAAATAAACAACTATAACTATATACATCTTTCTCTTTTTATTTTTATTTTTTAATAAAAATAAAATGTTCAAACTTTATCTCTCTCTTTGTCATATATCTATATGATTATATACATACTCGCACATTGAGGCCAATTTATTTGCCTTATATTTATCTAGGCCATTGGGGGATATTATGTCACTCCCTTGTAACAGGGTTTGAATATTAAATGCCAATGAGAAAGGTGAAAGAAGTGTTGAACATCTTGGATAAACATTGCAGCACCCATCTAATCTATTTTTCTATGTAAAAGGTTACTGTTCTTAGCTTAATTTGACATGCATAAGATTTCCATGACTGATTTTTCTCTTTCTTTGTGGCAAAGAATAATAGTTTTTCTATGATAAAGAACAATAATGTGAGTCTGTTAGTATCACTATCTCCTTAGTCAATGTTTTAATGAGATGAGTCAGAAATCATGCAGTTTAAGATTTAGGCAACTGATAATTTATTTGAATAGTAAAGAGAATAAGAGCTAATCATTAATATATTATAATCAAGGATATTATCAACAAATAACTATTTTAAACATCATATTTGATAGGTTATAACAATTTGCTGTTATTTTAACCTTTCAAGTGGTGACAATTTCTAACTAGTGGCAATTTTTCTAATCATTCAACATTTGATTTTAGTGTTAAATCATTATTCTGCATTAGAATTTAATAAATTGGACTTGATTTGTTAGAAATATAAGTTTACAATTGGAATACATCCTAATAATCATATTTGAACTTTGCAAATACAGAGAAACTAATAACTAATAATAAAGATAATACATAATGAAAACAATGAACCTTTTTCTGATTGGACAGTTATTACTGAAAGTCAGCTCCATTGCGAAAAAAACAAAGGTAACAAAATTTTTGTTGATTAAATTTTTGTTTTAAAATATGAATGAAGAAATGTGACTCCGTCATAGATTTATCAATTGTTGTTCTAAAAATTAAAACTGCATTTATAATTTGTAACAAAATGTATGGATTATTATATTAAAGAGTATGAAAAGAAATTGTTAAAAATCTTACTGCTATATAGTTTTTGGTTTATCATTATGAGTCAATTTGTGAACTTATATTTTTTTAAATAAAACATATTCAAATAAAATCAAGTTGTAGTGATGTATACTTTTGATTTTAAATAAATATAAATATTGTTTAAAGGTAAGCATAAATATGTTAATAAACTATAAAAACAAGGCAATTTTTTTTTGCTGTATCTGCCCCTATCAGATTTTATATGAACTAATAAATCAATACAGTTTTTGCCATCAAAATGAGTGCAAAACTGTTAAAAGAGTGCTACAGTTAGCAGCAGCAGAGCAAAAAGAAATTGAAAGTCTATCAGCGCCCTCACCAAAAATCTCCAAAAGAAGCAGTAGTGAGTTAACTGGAGTGTTATATATATCATAAAAAGTATAATTTTTGTAATTCGAATATAAAAAAAGAACTTTATCAATTTTATGAAAAAATAAAAATTATTTCATCTTTTTGATAAATTTATTATCAAATGCTTAATACATGAAAAAAAAAATAGTGTAAGTAATTTTTCCCAATAGCTGTACAAAACAAGTTTGAGAATTTTATTTTGCAATGGTATAAAGTTATAAAAATCAACTCTCTTACTTCTTAATCTTAAAACCCTAGAGAGCAAAAAGATAGCAAAGTAAAAAAGAATTATTTTAGAGGCCTACATATAATTTTTGCAATGAAATAAAAATCTAATAGTCTTAAACTATCTCAACAATTCTCAAAAGCTTTTAGTTTTATGGGAAAATGGAATATTTTCATTAATCTTAAAATTTAATCTTTTTTACTATTAGTTTGTTGAGCAAAAGTTCAATTAACACTTTACAAACATATAACAGAGTTGAGAATGCGAGTGCGTGTGCAAATGAACTTTACATACATCTATTTATTAAAGTTTTATAATGTATATCTACATTGTAGCCAATTGGCCAAGCAATAAATACTTGTTTCCATTTTAAACTGATTACCATAATTAACTTATAGACAAAATACAATGCACACGATTCTATTTCTTTTTATCATTCTGTAACTTTTATTTATTTGTTTAAATTTTTTAAAATAAAGTGGGTTTTTTTCATATTTTTTTTCATATATATATTGCGTTGACCGGGAAGCGAACCCAGGCCAGCTGCTTGGAAGACAGCTATGCTGACCATTACAGAAGCAGGTGTGATTGAGTATGTTGGTAAAATGGTGGGTCTCTGTGGCTCAAGATCCTCGAATCACTGAACTTTTTATGAATTCATGAGCAATGAAGTATGTGCTTATTTATTTTTTTGCATTTTCTATATTTTTAAGATGCGATCTTTTATAATAAAACTAAAAAGAATATTCAATGTTACAATGTGAAAATAAAAAACAACAACAATACGGTTAATCCTTTTAATTGAGATTTTATAATTTAAAAAACATTATGTTACAAAATTTTGATAACTAAATGTAGAAGACCTACCAATAAGCCTATCTTCAACACCAGCCAAAGGGATTAAAAAGAACAAAAAAGCAATGAGGATTGAATAGATACACAAATTGTTTATATTGTGGTATGTGTGCATATTATTTATATAGAAAAAATACTATCAAGGATTATTGTGCCAAAAGCTATAATTAGAGGTGGGGAAGAATTATAAAATCAATTCTCCATTAATGAGGCAGACAATCAGTCTACAGTGGTAGCTACATTCCAGTAGTAGTGGTAGTAGTAGTAGAATTTGGGCTCAGTCTTCTGACCTTCATCTTTGAGTAAAAAATAAGCAACTATAAAAATTATCTTTTAAACCATTATTCAAAATGTATCAATGGTCTATCTGGAATGCAATTGAATGAAGTAACCATGTTATCTGAATATTACACATACTTCAATGTCATATTCTTGAATATAGATTTAACAGTAAAATAATTTTGTTTTTAATAAATTGTATTAGAAATTTGATACTTTAATATTGCTATTTCATTCAAGTATGTGATATGAAATTTTAAATATTTTAAACAACTTGAGAATAAACAAATAATAAATACTTAATGGCTACATTTATTATACATAATTATTAGTTCATATTGATACACAATACAAATAATTGTCACTTAACTATTAGAGAGTTACGATGAAATTTACAAGTGTCAAATTTTCTGCACTCACAATTTTGTCATTATCTACTTCAGATAAATACTTCAATGATTATTATTAATCATTTATAAATTTAGAGATTATCATATCATTACTAATCTAGATATAAACAATAAATCCAATTAAAGATTAATATACTTATTTTTTTAATTAAACATAAATATAGAAAATAATTAATCCAACATCATATCTCTTTTTCCATATGCAATTTCTTATTTAGACATATTAAAATTTTTTATTACACAATATATTCTTAAAACCTATTCATCTTTTTAAGTTGTCTTTATTCATATGTTTCAAAAATATGGAATGGAAGTTTCAAGTTTACATAAAAAGTGTTATAATGCTAAATCGTTTACTCGTGCTGTTAAATTATTTTTATTAAGTGCCAATAAGTTCATTGCTGATGATAATGTAAATAACATTTTGCCTACTCCTAAATTTTTTTATAGCAATATGGGACTAGATTAACATTACTTCCTTTTATGTATTATACAAGACCAGCTTATCTAATATTGCTTTTAAAATACAAATTATTTATTGCATTTCAGTGCAAAGAAAGGGTAGGTACTAGAAAGAAAGGATAATCCAAAAGATATAAGTATGTCATAGAACCAAGTTTTCATGCATGAAAGCATAAGCTAAAATCTGATTTCAGTAAGTGGATAAGTGAGAACTGGATAGAGATTTAATAAGGACTAGTATATATAATATTTATTAATTACTTATGCTTACATCAGATGACAAAATTGATATGAATAACAGATTTAAGGATAAGTTTACTAAATTTGGGAATGGATGGAGCTTTAGTGGATCTTATTAAGAGATTGCATGAAAATAATTACTGTATGTATCAATTAGGGAGTATAGAATCAGTTAAAATTAAAAATGGGGTAGGGATAAGACAAGGATGCTCTATGTCACTTATTTTGTTTTTGTTGTATTTGAGAGAAATGGAGAGAACCATAGAAGTACTAGGAAAAGTGATAGATATACCATTAATAGGTAGTATATATATATTGTAAATATCGATAAGTCAATATTATATTTTTTTAAATTGTCATTTGTTATTAAAAAAAAAATCTCTTTAAGTTGAAGTTTACATATGAAATATTTAAATTTTTCTTTTATGTTTATTAAATATAGTTATTATTTGAAGTTATTATTTTATTTATATATATTGATAGTACATCGTTATGAACATTTAATTATTAAAATAAATAAGGACATATAAATTGTTGATTAAAAAAATTATTTTATTTATAATGATTATTAAATGCAATAAATAATTATTTATGTATATTTTTAAAGATGTCAAATTTTCAATTTAATATTTTTTATATATATACTTGATATTTTATTTTTATTTTAATGTTAATTGTTTTAAAAAGAGAACATATATAACATGAGTTTTAAAATAGCATCTGCTGGCGCATGGAACAACAGCAACAACAATAAGGAAGCCATTATTATTATATATTATTATTGGAATAGATATAGAACAAACAACTGAAAAATAAAGATTTTATTGTACTTTATTTCTATAAAATTTACTATTCTTCAAAATACTGAAATAATATATATATATCTTATGGTAAATACATAAATTATGGCAGGTTAATCAAGAATCGCAGCCAGGAGGCTGCATCATCGCTTTCATTTATTCCAAGGCAATTTTCAATGGAACAACTAAATAAAAAAATTCAATGTATAAATTTCGTCGCGTCTGGAGTTGAAACTTGATATAGCTATCTTAAATGTATAATCGTCAATTTAATCATAATCTGGAAGTAATTGGAATTGACATGCTGGATTTAACATTTTAATTGGTTTATTTATTTTTTAAAAAAGGAAGGAAATTTTAAAACGGATAAAATATGCATATATCTAAGGATTAACAATTTTCTTTAATATAATAATTTCTTCGCCTTTCAATAGAATGCATTCTAATAATCAAAAGTAAACGGATAAAAGAACTCATGGAATAAATTAACTTTTTGGAAAGGAAAATTAGCTAAATGAACTTTAAAAAGGTATTTAATAATTTTATATATGTATGAGTAATATATAAATATATTTTTGAGATTGATATATTTTTTTTTATTTACTTTTATTTTTTTTTTATTATAAAATACAACGTTTTATAAGTGGTCAATTTAAGCATCTTGTTTTATAATAATATTAGACGTATAACAGATGTTCAGATAATTATCTTAAATAATTTAAAAATCTTAAAATGTAATTTATAGGTTGAAGTTATATATGAATTGTTATATTTATATTATAATGGTTAGGCAAAAATATGTCTTTATATATTTAATCTATATATACTTATTACAAGTATATACACATAGTTATTCTTTATATTTATATTTAAAACATCAATATTATTTAAAGTTGAACTATAACATAAAATAAAGGATGTACTATTTGTTTTTATAAATAATGCCTTTGTAATTATTTAAAAGAGCGATACTATATTATTCTTATTTTCTTTTAATGCCAAAGTTATTATGAAATTAATTGAATTTATAAATAATAAAAGATAATTTCATATTTCATTTATTATTTGGTTTGTAGGTCACTTACACATATTATTATTCATTTATATATTTAGAGGTACATAAATTTACATAGTTAGATGTGTATATTTGAATTTAGTAAAAGTCCTATTGTTTCTAATATATATATTTGATTAGTTAGTCACATCAACCTTAAAAATAAATTATAAAGATAGGTCTCATTGCTTTACATGATTTTAGATTTGTTTTATGTATAGCTAGCTGGAAGGGCATTTAAACAATTTATTTAAATATAACTGGGATAATTTTGTCTTTCTTCAATTTAAATGGAATGCAGCAAGTACGTTCCATTACATTTGGCTTGCCCAATCGTGGGCTGCCTCATATACGTTCCATTACATTTGGCGCAACAACTAGGGCTCGAAATAAGCTAATTAGGGCTTGAAATACCCCACATACCTGAGAGATGTGTAGTATATATATTTATATGAGATGTATAATTTAAAGAAAGAGAAGCATTTTTGTGTGTTTAATTTTTTTTTTATATAAATGGAAATATTTTAGCCTTATGTTTAGATGGTGATGGTTAATATTATTGTATTATTTTTTTAATGATGGTGTTAAAGTACGGCATAATAATTTTGTCCATATTTGGAAAGTTTATGTTGTAGAAAATCTATAATTTTGAAGGTTGGATGGGATATTTGATTGTTGGAGTTTGGTTGGTTCTATTGCAAGTATTGATGTTGGATGGGGAATTTTTGTCATTGTCTTAAGGATGTAGTGCATTCATGTCATTTGTGATTGATTGATCTCATTCATTGCTCCAACCCAAATTTTGATGTTTATTATTATTATTATTTATCATGAAGCAGTTAACAGTGGTCCTGCCATGATTTTATCTTTAAAACTCCAGAGAGAGTAAGGTATAATTATTTTGATGTATGTATAATATTTGCCTCTAAGTCTCCTAAAGATGAGCAAGGAAATATTTTATAAGTAATAGCCCCTAAGACTTAAATATAAGCAGGGTAATGTAATAGTGTTTTCAGAAAATTATTATGGGTTGTAGTAAATTGGATAGAATGAAATGTGATAATCATCTAAGTGTTCATGAAACATTGTATGCTTTGGGAATAATGATTGAATTCTTTTATCTACATCAAGGTTGTGAAGTGCTAATCAATCTTTTGATAATCAGTATCTATCAGATCTTTGAAGGAATAGATAAGTATATAACTTAAATATATAACATTAAACTTAAGGGTTTGATTAATTGATTATTGTTTGTAACAAATAATCTATTACATTGATTATCAATTAGGGTTTGAAAACAAGTATAGTAATGTTTATTTTTTTTCATTATAAATGACTTTTAAACATGAGTTCAGAATAAGTAAGATTTAGATTGTCAGATAGCTATTATGTATTATAAAATTAAAAAAGGCTTGTACTTTGCTTAGTTGAATAATTGCTTGTTGGAATAATGATTGGAGATGGTGAGCCCTTGATCTGTGGTAATTTTTATTTAAGGAATTTAATGGAGAAACCAATAACTTTTGAAGTAGTTGCTGATAATCTTCACAAGAAGATTGAAATGATAGTTGATAAATACACAGAGCGTGATGTCTGATCTCCATAAATCATATACTTGAGAAGAGAAACCAAATAATATGTATAAATACACAGATCATATACTTGATAAGAGATTCCAAATAATTGATAAATATATCCATGAGTTCGTGAGGTTGATTGAAGAAAGGATGTGGAAAGAAACTCAATTTATTAATAAAAATGTTGAAGATAGTAAATCATCTGTTGAGATAGTTAGTCAAGATGTTACAATAGTAGATGCTAATTTGAAAAATAAATTAGAGGAGAATAATAAATCACAAAATATTGAATCTAAAAGTATAGAAACTGAATCTAAGCCATCAGTTGAGATAATTGATAAGGATATAGCAAATCATAAAGTATCTTTCAAAGTAAATGATAAATCTGTTAAAGTAACTAGTACAGATTTGAAAAAGCGTAAAGAACCTATTAGTTTAATTAGTAAAAGTATGGCAGAAAATAGACAACTTGTTAAAATAATAAGAAAAGCAAATCCAGAAGTAATTAAAATAGTTAATGAAAATATTAACTTATGTAGTAGTTTGGCAGAAGAAAACAAAGATTCTCTTAAATTAGTTAACAAGGATGTAAATGATAATGTATCATTTGATAAGATAGCAGAAGATGATTTAAGAAAAGACAAATTTTTTATTGAATTAACTAGTGATGAAACCCAGTTATCTGTTGAAAAAATTAGTACAGATAGTGAGTTAATTCATGAAGAAATAGAGATTCAAAAGGAATCTGTTGAATTGGTTACTAAAAAACTAGAAGCAAATATACCATCTGTTGAGTTGATAGATGATAGAGAAAAAGATAAACCATTGATAGATTTAGTAAATGGAAAAAATTTTAAAAATGAAGAATTAATTAGAAAGATTCTTGAATCGGTTGATGAAAAGATCGAAAAGAGCGTAAAGAATCTATTGAAATGATTAAGAAAGACATAGATGTGAATGTGGAGATACAAAAGAAAGATCATAGTTGTGTGGAGGTAAAGTTAGATTTTCAGACTATGTTAAAAGAAGTAATGACAAAGGAGATAGAGGCACAACAACGAATAGAAAGGATAGATGAAACGATATTAGAAATTCGGAGATATAGTCAAGTGTTAGAGGAACATAAATTGGAGATAAAGAAGAAGAGGGAATTACGAGAGAGATCACTAAAACAGTTAGGGATAAATGCAAAATGTCAAAATTCTATTGAAGAAATAGTATTTACAAAAATTAAAAATGCAATGCCTAAAATAAATTTTATAAGATTAGAAATTGATCCAAATAGAGACATAGGCAAAGCCAAAATAATACTGAAACTTAGAGATAAGGAGAAAATTAAAATAGATTTTCTTAAGGAGATACTTAATCATAACAAAAATATGAGGAAGATTAAAGTGAAATTTAAAGGAATAAATAAAAAGGTATTCAATTTAAATATTGGTAGAAAGATTATTGATGTAGAAAAAGAAATTGGAAAAGCTAAGATCAAACTTAAAATGATAGAAGATGATCTGATTAATATAGATTTTTTTAAAGAAAATGTAAATAAAGAAAGAGATATTGGAAAAGCCAAAGTTAAACTTAAAGTTATAGATGGAAAGATAAATAATATTGATTTTCTTAGAGAGAATATTGACAAGGAAAGAGATGTAGGGAAAGCAAAGGTAAAATTTAAAAGAATAAATGAAAAGATATTTAATTTAATTCTTAGCAGAAAGATTATTGATAAAGAAAAAGAAATTGGCAAAGCCAAAATTAAACTTAAAATGAGAAGTGATGATGTGATTAGTAAAGATTTTCTTCGAGAAAATATAGCTAAGGAAAGAGATTTAAATAAACCTAAAGTTAAACTGAAAAGACTTAATATAGAACAGAATGATTTTCAAAATGATTTTCAGAAATTTTTTAATGCTGAAGTTGTATTACATCAATTTGATTTGCAATTTTTAAAGGATTATTTGGAAAATTTGAATGAATACCATTCAAAATTGTCCAGAGAATTATTTTTAATTGAACGTAGAACAAGTGAAGTAAAATAAAGACTTACTCAAGTTGACGATGTTTATAAAGATAGTCAAAGGAAAAGTAAGATTATCTGATAAAATAGCAACTGTTATTGATAAAGTTAAGAATTATGTTAGTGCTTATGATCAAGTTACTATTTATGTAAAGGATATAGATGCAGAATCTAAGGAATTCATAGCAAAATCTTTAGGTACTTATCTCAAAATTATTCAAAAGCAATTGAATTATACCAAAATGCTATATGAAAATCTTGTAAATTAAAGCAAACTTCTTCACAAAGTTCAACATACTGGAAATTCTTTACAAGAAGAATTAAAAAGGCACTTTTGATTATTATTATTATTTTTTTTTTTTTAAGAAAACTTGGACAAATATCTAGATGATCTGAAAGATAGATATAAATAAATGAATATGGTTATTAATAAGAAAAATAATATTCTTTAAACCATGGTAGTCCTTAGAAAGATTACAAATTTGAGAAGTTTTTTGATATCTCATAATTCATTAGTTATCTGCAAAGACATTTTTTTTTTCGGTGGATTAGAGGGTATTGTAAATATCGATAAGTCGATATTATATTTTTTTAAATTGTCATTTGTTATAAAAAAAAAAAATCTCTTTAAGTTGATGTTTACATATGAAATATTTAAATTTTTCTTTTATGTTTATTAAATATAGTTATTATTTGAAGTTATTATTTTATTTATATATATTGATAGTACATCGTTATAAACATTTAATTATTGAAATAAATAAGGACATATAAATTGTTGATTAAAAAAATTATTTTATTTATAATGATTATTAAATGCAATAAATAATTATTTATGTATATTTTTAAAGATGTCAAATTTTCAATTTAATATTTTTTATATATATACTTGATATTTTATTTTTATTTTAATGTTAATTGTTTTAAAAAGAGAACATATATAACATGAGTTTTAAAATAGCATCTGCTGGCGCATGGAACAACAGCAACAACAATAAGGAAGCCATTATTATTATATATTATTATTGGAATAGATATAGAACAAACAACTGAAAAATAAAGATTTTATTGTACTTTATTTCTATAAAATTTACTATTCTTCAAAATACTGAAATAATATATATATCTTATGGTAAATACATAAATTATGGCAGGTTAATCAAGAATCGCAGCCAGGAGGCTGCATCATCGCTTTCATTTATTCCAAGGCAATTTTCAATGGAACAACTAAATAAAAAAATTCAATGTATAAATTTCGTCGCGTCTGGAGTTGAAACTTGATATAGCTATCTTAAATGTATAATCGTCAATTTAATCATAATCTGGAAGTAATTGGAATTGACATGCTGGATTTAACATTTTAATTGGTTTATTTATTTTTTAAAAAAGGAAGGAAATTTTAAAACGGATAAAATATGCATATATCTAAGGATTAACAATTTTCTTTAATATAATAATTTCTTCGCCTTTCAATAGAATGCATTCTAATAATCAAAAGTAAACGGATAAAAGAACTCATGGAATAAATTAACTTTTTGGAAAGGAAAATTAGCTAAATGAACTTTAAAAAGGTATTTAATAATTTTATATATGTATGAGTAATATATAAATATATTTTTGAGATTGATATATTTTTTTTTATTTACTTTTATTTTTTTTTTATTATAAAATACAACGTTTTATAAGTGGTCAATTTAAGCATCTTGTTTTATAATAATATTAGACGTATAACAGATGTTCAGATAATTATCTTAAATAATTTAAAAATCTTAAAATGTAATTTATAGGTTGAAGTTATATATGAATTGTTATATTTATATTATAATGGTTAGGCAAAAATATGTCTTTATATATTTAATCTATATATACTTATTACAAGTATATACACATAGTTATTCTTTATATTTATATTTAAAACATCAATATTATTTAAAGTTGAACTATAACATAAAATAAAGGATGTACTATTTGTTTTTATAAATAATGCCTTTGTAATTATTTAAAAGAGCGATACTATATTATTCTTATTTTCTTTTAATGCCAAAGTTATTATGAAATTAATTGAATTTATAAATAATAAAAGATAATTTCATATTTCATTTATTATTTGGTTTGTAGGTCACTTACACATATTATTATTCATTTATATATTTAGAGGTACATAAATTTACATAGTTAGATGTGTATATTTGAATTTAGTAAAAGTCCTATTGTTTCTAATATATATATTTGATTAGTTAGTCACATCAACCTTAAAAATAAATTATAAAGATAGGTCTCATTGCTTTACATGATTTTAGATTTGTTTTATGTATAGCTAGCTGGAAGGGCATTTAAACAATTTATTTAAATATAACTGGGATAATTTTGTCTTTCTTCAATTTAAAATGGAATACAGCATAGTACGTTCCATTACAATATATATATATTATCAGGGCTTTTATTTGCAGATGATGTCTTCTTGTGCACAGAGAGAAGGGAAGATATGGAAATTATAATGAGGACATGTGCAAGGGTAGATAAAGAGATGGGGATTAAATTTAGTAAAGAAAAATCAAAAGTAATGATGATTAATACTGGGAAAAGAGAAGTAAAATGGGTTTCAGTTAACTGATTAAAAATTATTCAGCATTATTAATTGCTTTAATAATTCTTTAGTTATATATATATATATATTCGAAGTATTAAGATATATATTATAAATATTAAAAATGATTTTTTTACAATTTTGCATAAGTCCCGCAAATTTTAGCTACAACTTTGCCCACAAAATGAAAAATGTAATTCTTTTATCTTATTACTTACCAGGGATGTGAGATTCTTGAATCTTGAGAAGAATTTCGACCATGCCATTTGCTTGACTACAAGGCATACCTGAAATAAACACATAAGAATATATATATTAAAGGTTAACATTAAATCTATTAATAATGCTAATCTTTAGTGCGTTTTTAAACAAATTTATTTTATATTATTTATTTAAGTACTTATTAACATTAGATAGCCAAATTTGTTAATAAGCACTTAATAGAGATATAAAAGTCAGCATATTAATTAAAAATTATGAATGTCATAAATAATACACTTAACTAAATACAATTTTCTGTTTATTGCATAACTAAAAACTAAAACGCTATAACAATTCATATCTATAGGGGAATATAAAGTATAATTTATTGACAAAATTTATAATTAATGACAACTAGCTCAAACACTTTCAATATTTTACAAATAAACTTTTAAATGATTCATAACTCGTTTTTTTTCTTTTTACAGATCAATAAATATATAACAATACTAAACATAATCCAATGATGTTAATGATACTTGTTTGTTCTCTCACCCACGCATTTTGTTTTTGATCTCTTCTTGCTATCACCAACATGCATTTATCCATACTTCATTGTGTGGCTAAAGTTTCTACATGCCTCTTCTGTCAAGTGTTTATGTTTCTGATCCATATGTAAAAATGAATTAAAAAATATCTATTGAAACATATTTTGCATTGTACTACTTCTATCAAAAACATTATAACATGAAATTGAATGTATGCAGAATTTAATTTATGAACAGTATTAGCAATTACAAATGTTCACAAGTCTGCAAATATTAATTGAAAAATAACAGCCTACAAAAGAAATTTAAAATATGATTGATTTTGTCTGTGGGCTCCAAAATAAATATTCAGTGAATATACTTTGTTTTTCGCTGATTTTCATGTATTAATTTAACCTAAATGAACATATTTGCTATTATTAGTTTCCAGTTTTTGAAATGAGATCAATTAAAAAGTATATCATGATCAGAGATCCCTTTAGCCACATTGAACACCATAAATTTATCTATTTGAAATAATCAAATTATGTAAATTGATTCAAACATTAAAGAAAAATAATTACATTTTATTAAAAGAGAGGGATCTGAAATTTTTACACAGATGGATAGTTAGACAGAATGGAGTTAATTAGAGAAAAAATTAAAGTCACTTCTGCAGAATAGCAATATATTATCTTATACAAAAAATATAATGAAAAAGTATTAGACTAACAATAGAAGCATGCAGATTGTGGTGTTTAATACTGCTAAATAATCTCATGAGTGAAGGTAGGTTGTGAAACAGATGTATAATGAGAGAGAAGATATGGAATTTTTATACTCGTAAATAATTGTGATATAATAGAATTAAGATGAAAATGCATTGATAATAATTGGAAAGATATGAAAAATCAAGGATTATTTTGTGTTGTTCACTGAGACTGATATTGGTATAGTTAAAGTGTTGATTGCTTTTATGTGTTTACATTTGTGAACCTAATAGCCTTGAACATTATTAGCTTTATTATCCAAGTAATACACCGTTTCAGTGGAATTTTAAAGTTATACTTGGCTATTTGTTAGCATGCTTTCAGAACAGGTTAAATTTGCCTGTTTAATGAGGCTTATAGAAACTTCTCTGAATTAATATTTTCATTCTCTTTTGTCAATTTGCAATCTTTAGTGTCTATATAAACATATTACAACATAGATAAAGGTGGATTTCCATCTTTATTGATTAATGGAGGTTGCCTTGACAACAAATTGAGTTGTAGACTATTATCGATATTGTTTAAGTATTGACTACTTTCATGTTGTTGTATTTGAATTTAAACTTGGTGATGTTATTTACATAACATTTATTAGCTTAATTTCTACTTTCAAATTAACTAAATTAATTTAAAAGTAACTAAATTGGTTTATCTTGTTATGAAATGCTGATTTTAAAACGTCATAATGTAAAATGGCCATATATATGTATATATATATATATATGTATTTTAGCAGGTGATGTTTCAGTTGTTGTTGTTTTTTTTAATTTTAAGGTAAATTTTAAGCTTAATATTGGACATTTTGTTTAAAAGACAACATTATAGAACCAATAACACACACACACACACATACATATATATATATATTAAGTTTGGAATATTAATAAGAGTATATAAATTGCTTTATGTAAATAGCAATAATAAGACAAAATACATATCAATAGATTCAATTGTATATATTTTATTTACTGCATACATGTCAAAAATAACCTTTAAAAATAAATAAATACACCTGGGTCTCATTTTATGCGGATTTATTTAATGCAATTTTGAAGTTATGCGATTCATGTTTCTTCTTAATATCTTTATATGCGGTTTTCTTTTATGCGATAAAAAATATTAGATCAGAAGTCAAGCTCCAATAATGCGCTATTACTTTAAATATTATAAATTTTGTGCACTCACATCATATTTAAAGTAATAGCGCCTTATTGGAGTTCGACTTCCATCTAATAATTTCAATATTTTCAGTGCTTTATAATAGTACTGTAATAGATTTTATGCAATAAAGAAGATCATAATTCACTTAAAATCAGAATTTCCCCATTTTATATTGTAACGATCCGGAGAAAGTTTCTTAACGTAATCTGCACTACGGGCACCATCTAGGCATTTGAACCTAGAAAAATTTATAAAGTAGGCAGATACGTAAGTCAAAAAAAAAAAAAATTTTTTTTTAATATTTTGGTTCTGGTCGTTAGCCCATGTCACTAGCTCAGGGAGTAGCAGAGATTTAATAATATCATATCTTATCTAATTAGATTTCAACATTAAAAAATAAATAAAATAAGCCACTGCCAGTAATTAGCATACAAACATTTATTTATGCACATATATATAAGATTTAAAATTATTTTAGTATTAGTTTTACATTTTAACATTTAACATTATTTTTAACTTTGATTTTTGACTTTAATTTACATTTAATTACTATTATATTCTAATTTTACATTTTAATTAAGTTCGCACAGATAAATTTATGAAAGCTTGTTTATAATGTTGAATATAGATCGGTTACATAGATTTCACGGTTAAAAACATTTCAAAGTAAACATAAACGATCAAAATATAAAATCATTGATACTGGCAATTGCAGAGGGAAATTTATAAGTAACCCAGTAGTATTCACCATAAGATACTTGCATTGTCACCAATGACTTAAAAGACATCCGAATAAATACATTTTAGATACTCACCGTAAGGTATCATTATTTATCGAATGTCTATATATTTTGATCAAATATGAAAATGCAAATATAGTTAACCGATAAACAATCCATGCAAGCGTCTATAAACAACTTAAATTTAATGCATTTTTATTTAGGGTCAAGTATGAATAGACCACATAGATTTGCATTTGAAAATAAAATATTCTATCCCTATTTAACCTTAGGCTAAAATTCGCAGTCAAACTGGCATCAATCCATCTGATACATCGATGTATTCAATGTAATACGGAATATGGCAGCACCAAAAAGATTAAGAGAAGATATTGACTTTCATTAGATAGGAATATTACTTCTATCCAACGAGAAGAACAATAAAAAAAAAACTCCATAGAAAGGAACTGCGCTCTGCGTCTTATAATTCCTTCCATAGGCAAAACGGGAGAGTGCGGTGTATATATAAACGATTCTGCCTGTAGCGAATCTCCGACTACATCTACTAACTACATCAATATATCCAATCCATTGACCCAATTTAACAATGAAACAAATAACCTAAGATTACCCTCCCCTAATATAACTTTACAAATCTATACAGCCATTCACGCCCGACTTAAGTTTAACATTTATATAATTTAACTTAACGGAAAACAGAAATCATAATAAAACTTAAAGAACAAAATTAAATAAATGGAAATGATTTTAAATAAATAAATAAAAAATACATCAAATAACATTATTAATAAATTAAGTTGGTCAGATAGGATAATATTGCAATCATTTAAATATGGAATGTTTTAATTTAATGTTCATTATTTATAAAGTTCTTACGGTTTAAAACAGTCCATCTTTATCAGTTGCTTGCCATGAATGTGAATTCCCACGCCGTCCTAAAATTGGTATTCTGTTGGCCGATTTATTTATCCATCCGGAGGTTTTTTGCTTTAACTGGTCCTCAATGTAGAAAAACGATAGTTCATTTCTTTTTCTTTCTTAGCAAAGCTGAAGGGATTGAATCGTGCGTCTTTTTTCAATCCCTTCTCCTTCACTTCCGCACTAACACATCTCTCTCACATCGTAATAATCATTCACTAGTCACTAATTAATAATTTCCAAATTTTCCTTTTATACGTATTCGAAGGATTGACTTAACATTACGTCATCGATGTGATGATCCTTTTCGTTGAGGTCCGATTTCCCAATGGATTTATTTCATTTGCTAAAAGTTTCTATTGTTTTCCTATCTGACCTATGTTTTTACATTTAAATGCCCAAGGCTGGTTTACATTTGACTAATTAAATTTATCATTTCCATTTCTGATTAATTAACCTGTTTTCCAAATCAAAGATATATTTAAAGATAAATTTAAAGATATAATTTTATTTCCAAATCTTTTTTAAAATTTAGTTTTAAAATACTTTTTCTTTAATAAAGTTTTATTTTAATAATTTTTCATTATCTGTGCGATTTAATATATAAGAGTTTAAGATGATATTTAATTTCAATTTTTAATTCTTAAAGACAATTTTTAAATGCGAACTTTTTAATTTACTTTCATGTTTAATAAAAAAAAAACAATGTAACGAACATCTGTGCTCGTTACAATATGCACACATTAAATTTCACAAGACTATAATGTAAATCTGTTCAAATGTTATAGACGAAAAATACAATGTATGTTATTGTTTTTGTATTTTAAATCACTTTCTATTTTTGCTTTTTAGTGTCCGTAAGTTTATTTTTAAAAGGTGAGTAACAGCAGTGGGCACAATTAAATTTGACAATTAAAATCTGATTTTTAATTGTAAGTAACAATTTAAAAATTACGTAATGTGATCTGAAATTAAGGTGATGTGAAACGATGAAATTTGATTTTTAAACGGAATTGAAAATTAAAGACAAAAATAAGAATTTAATTTTCAATTGTTAGTTTTAATTAAATTTTTCCCAACAGTGGTGAGTTGGTGTCTTTTTATTATTGTAAGTCTAAGTTCTTATTTTTATTTTAAACTTTTAGTTTACTCTAATGGAGAGAGAAAAAAACACCCAAGAAAATGAATTTTTTTGGAAACAAAAATTTCAATTTTAGATCGCTTAGCGAAATGGGAAGGATCAACAGTGATTGGAAAACATTTTAGTTGTATTTCCTCTTGACTTTATTTAAGGAGAAACTACAGTACCTCACTTAACATCACATCATGGCGAATCTGATGTCTCAAATAGTGATAATGATTAAAATACTGTACATGTATGAAAAAAATGTAAATTACGCATAAAAATATATTGTTTTGAATAAAATTAAATACTGTAGTTAATAAAAAAAGTAAAAAAAGTTTATCTTGTATCAATTTTTTTCAAATTTGAAATTTTTTATTAGTCATATTTTATTTTCTTATTTTTTTATGTGAATTTTAAAATAATTTTACATTGTTGCTTTGCTTTTATGCGATTTTTGGAAAATTACAGTATGTATCCCCCATTTTTCAGGATAAGTTAAGTCTATTTTTGTGTGATTTCTTTTGTGCACATTTTCTGAGGAACCTATCTACCACATAAAATGAGACCCAAATGTATTAAATTATTGTTAAAAGTATGTGTACGCATGTGTATGTGTTTATATACTTTATATAATTTAAAGTATTAAATTTTACATATTAAATATATTATTTTTAAAAAATAATTTATTGAAAATTGGTATAAAATAAATAAATAGAAAGAAATATCCACTTTATTTTAATATATGATTTTAACTATATTTTGTGTCATAATTTGTAAAAGGATATATTTTTACTATTTTAATATATATTGTATAATAATTTTTACAAAGTTTTTAAAAGGTATTTTAATGGCATGGAACACTAATGTTTTATAAAAAAAAAAATTTCAGAGTGGATAGATAGATGACTTTGATTCTAAATAAGAAAAAAACCATGGAAACAATTGAAATTAGAGTTACATGATAAAATAACAAAGATAAAATAATATATGATGATGACATAAAAGTGACATTATTAGAAGAAAATTATTTAAGTCCTGATAAAGTAGCACAAAAGTTAGCATTCATATAAAATACTTTTAATTAAAAGTCACAATGAATATAATGGTGTAAAGTCACAAAATGTCTGCTCATACAGTCTTCTGAGAATCTAAATATGACAGTATAGGATAATATCATTTCATTCTGATCAATAATGTGATGCCAAAGTTAAGTACTGTGATATAACTTCATAAAATATTTTTTTGAGAAACTTAACAGTTATTATTACTGATACTATTACTATGGAACAGAGCAAAAGAAGTTTGTTCAGAACCCAGCAATTTGGAAAAAGAAAAGGCGATATGGAACAAACTCTTATGAAAAATGGTTATCCACCAGTTGTTATTAAGAAAATGTTAAATAGACAACAAAAAGAACCATCAAGAGAAAAGACAATTATTGATACTGTAGTGTACCCATACATTCCAAAAATAGCAGACAAATTAAGGAAAATCTGCAATCAGTATAACAACAGAACAGCTTTCCAGAGCCATACTACACTATGAGGAATTCTAACATCTACAAAGGCTAAACTTGAAATGCTGAAAAGAAAAAAAACTACATCTATGAAATACCATGGGAATGTGGAAGAACATATATTTATGAGGCCAGTCACCTCATTGAAAAGTACTTGCAAGAACATAAACTGATGACTAGAAGATAGAAAACAGATGTGTTTAAGGTATCAGACCATATATGTACCAATGAACATAAAAGAAAATTTAAAGAAATTGCTCACATGACAATGGCAAAAAATCCCATAAGCCAACCTAGTGTGACTGTACTTAATGTATGGAAAGCACTAATCAACTTTGCTCTTAGAATAAAATGGAGAAATCAGGAGAAATCTCATAGATAAGTATATGAAATTTCTACTGACTGTTGTCTTTGGCAGGATGGCTTAATTGGTTGGCTCGCGTACCACTTGGTAGTACATCACGCTAAATTGTACCACTTCATAAAAATGATTGTATTTCATGAAATTTGTTATTGCGAGTATGTTATTTTATTTGCATTATATATGTTATAGGGTGACCAAGTATGTGTTCACATCACATAATGAGACAAATTACATTGAAACACGCCTAAACGTCACGCCGGATTATAAACTTACTGAAATTATAAACTCACTGTAACATATATATATATATGTATTTGTTCAAAGTTTCATATTTATTTACTATTTTGTCATATTTCGTTTACTAATAAATGGTTTTAATAAAAACACAAAATTATAAAAAAAACAATTAATATATTTTCTTATCATAATCAAATATTTTTATAAAATAAATTTAATGAGATCCTTGTACTTGTTTCGAAGAACATAATTTTTTGAAATTTGGTTCAAAAAATGCGTTCAATCTGTTTCGATACTTTTTTTTTTTTAAAATATATGAAGAAAAAAACTCTTTCTACTAATTCCATACTAGTAAATGGTAATAATAAATTAAGAGCTTTCTCAGAAAGTTGTTCATATTCTTTAATGTTTAATCAAAAATTCATTAGATTGTGTCGTTTGAATTCTACTTGTAAAGTTCTGTTACATGATAATTCTATTAAATTTTCTTTATCCTTTATTGATAATGATGTAGCTTTTTCTAAATTTTCTTCATAGAAGGGGTTTGAAATCCAATTATCATTTGTGTTTTCGGGTTTTGGAAAATATTCCATGAAAGACAATTTTAATCCTGTTAAATGTGCTATTATATTTTTTATCTTGAGACAGACTAACCTTATTTTCAAAGAAAAAAAATATGTAGAGTTTCGAATACTTTCGGTTTATTGTTTTCGATACACTGTTTCCAAAAATCTAATTTCTTAATCATACTTTCAATTTTATCATTAACATTAAAGATCGTTATCGACTGTACATATTAACAACTTTACTGTATAATATTATTAATTAAAATAATTTTTATGAATTATAGGAAAAAACATTTCTATGATATTTTTATGATTTAATTTTTTTTATTTTTTATTTATGTCCACCATTATTGATTATTTTTCGTGTACCACCAACCAGCAACTCGCGTACCACCAGTGGTACGCGTACCACAGGTTGGGAAACACTGGGTTAGAGCATTACCTTAAAATTCTATAATCAAGAATCTGAGGATCCAGGTTCAAATCCCATGCTAGTACTGTCATTGGTCAGGCCAGCAACACCCGAAGAAGAGGAGAGAATAATACCTCTCAAAACATTGTGCATATACTAACTTGTTTGATGTGCTATTACTCACAGGTGAATATTTAAATAAAGGTAAATTTTTCTAAAGACACTCAATACGCATATTAGATGATGGAAATAGTCCAATATAAAAATACAACTTGAACACCATCATCACAAACCTTCATGAAAACACTCTCATAATGATAGCTTATATATAATGTCAATGCACTCAGGAAAATGCCATGGAAATTTTTTAGCAGAATATTTGGCAAATTTTGAACTTTAGATAATATATTTTTTAATATATATATATAAATTATAAAAATTGTTTTGTAAATAATAAATGTTATGTTTCTGATCACAAGTTACAATTTAGTTGGCATTCCTTGTGAATAAAAAAAGAGTTTATCTGGTAATTTACTTTATATATACATATATTTATCATTAAAAAACAGTCAACACTTAGACATTCCCAATATCAATAACAATCAACAATTTCAAACTGTTGTCAAGGCAACCTTTTTTTAACAATAAAGATGGAATCCCTAACCAAAAGAAGCTGAATTAAATTCTAAATAATATCTATTAGTAATTAATATTTTATTTAAAGGAAAGAATGTTTGTTTTGTTTATCATATATTATAGATGCAAGAATAAGTTTTCATATGTAAATAGTTATGGATAATAACTGTGAAGGCTTACTCATTTAATTAGTAAAAATATAAGCACAAAATATATTTAAATATACCAATTATATTCAATAAATATGAATAGTTTAAGATGTGTAATGTAAATATGTTATAGAATAAATAAATAATAAATATTTAACGTAACTCTGGATTGTAAGATATCTATCTGAAGTCCAATTTAATAAACACATGCTTATTGGATGACTAAAACAAAAAATAAATTAATCATACTAATTAAAGTCTGCAAATTATAGATTTATATATTTATATCAACAATATTTTGCTACTTTATAACCTAATAATAAAATCCATGAAGTGACATTATATAAATATAATAAATATAGACGTTAATTGAAAAGTGAATTCTTTGACAAAGAATATTTTAGTGCTTATTTAATATTTATTTATATAAAATTTGAAATACCAGTCACTGTCAAACTGGAGCCTAATTGTAAATATAAGGGATTTGAACTCAGACTTTCAAGCCACTTCACTTTTCTGCATGTGTGTGGTCATGTGTATCAGTAGTATGAGATAGTGTAAATAGTTAAGTGGCTTGAAAGTCTGAGTTCAAATCCCCTATATTTTTATTTATATATTATTTATATTAATACATTTTCATTTTTATTTAATTAAATTGATTTTTCATGATCATTCACAATAAAGTTATCACACTCATTGTATTTATTGTTGAATCATATCTTAATATATTATAACTGATAACAAATTCTGTAAGTAAATCCCTGAGGAGTCACATGATAAATTATTAGTGCACTTGTGGAATAAATAATTTTAATAATCTAGAAAGGTTAAAATATTCATTACATGTTTAAAGGTATGATTTGATTTCAATAAAATTCCCATTGTAATTTAAATCATATTTTAATAATTTGACCAAATCTATTTCCACAATCCCCCATGCTCACACTTTTAAATCAACAACAAAAAAAATTGAGACATTTTTTTATTTGAGAGATTAAAAAAATTGCATGAAGCAATATTGAGTAAATATGGCTTATAGATGATGAAAAACTGTTTGACACTCAAGGATTTGAGAGCTGACACTTTGTTGGGATGGAGTTTGCACTCTTCTCTTTGTCACAAAACAGGATGTTTATATATTACCACATCATGTAAATGTTTCAGAACTTGCATATAAAAATGCACAACCATTACAAATTAAATCTAAGATTAAAATGTCATTTGTATATTAAAAAAAAAAAGAAATTAGCATTGTTTTGACTTTGACTTCAGTTACCACACTTTTTAGAGATGTGGTGAATTTAACATTTAAAAGAAAAACATATAAATTTGTGTTTTATGAGATCAGCTTGCTTACAATCTGTTTCAAGCATTAAAACTGTTTTACTGGCAGTTTTCTGTAAATAAAAACAAAATTTCATATTCTTCAAACTTTTTTAGTCATTATAATATTCAATAAATATGTGAAACACACTTTGCAAAAAAGTGTGCTATATGTTCACCACAATTTTACACAATGATGTCATTTGATAGATTGGCATAGAAGGATTCCTACAAGAAGAACACAACAGCAGAATCATATATTACAACAGGCACATAAACCAGAGAATGATTTCAGTTATTTTGGGATTCCCTTCACATGTAAATTAATTAATAAATGCAAACTCCATTATATAAATGAAGTTAAAATCACAGACAAGATGTATTAAACTGCAACAACCATTCATACCAGTTCTACAAGCTGAAAGAAAACCATAGCAATCTTGAGATATAAGAAATGTGCTATACATTGCCTTTTAATTCTTATAACTCTAATGCCCAGTTTCTACCTCATACATAACAATGTGGGTGGCTGATCAAAAGCAGTCATCTTTTGATCAAATAGTTAGAGTTTTCTTACAGTCTGCAAAACTGGTCTGATTGGTTGGTGCACTTTCATCTTAATTATGATTTTAATGTTATTTATAAAATGGAGTCTCCATTTACTAAATAATTTTTATCTGTATTAACCTCCCTGCTAAAACTACTAAACTTAAATACATAACTTGCTGATGGGGAAGTCTTTATTCTACTTGGGTTGTAAAAAATGTTGCTATTCATTTTATCTTAACTCTTATAGCTATAATGTCTAGCTACTAGCTCATACATAACAACATGGGTGACTGATCAAAAACAGTTATCTTTTGAACAGTAATATATTGCACACATTTGTTATGGTTTTCTTTTTAGCTTGCAGAAATGGTCTGATTGATTGATGCACTTTCATAAACATTGATTGTAGTTTTAATATTTACATAAGAGTACCCATTTATTAAATAACTTACTTCTATATTAAGTCATTAAAAATATTAAATTTATGTATATAGAAACATATGTATAATATGCATATCAAAGTGGGTTTTTTTTATCTTTATATTAGAAAGTTGAATATACTCTCAGTGATGAGTACCATATAAGAGGCTTATCATCAAAAAGACACTTAGTTTTATAATATAAAGACAGAAAAAACACTTTATTACACATACGTACATATGTATGATAAAAAATTACTTATACAAGCAAAAAGAAAATTAATATTATATGAATATAAACTTATTCATGGAATAAATAAGTCTAAACATGTTACTAAGATTTTCAAAGCGTCATTTAAATGAATTTATAAATAATACTCCTCTTTTATTATATCAATGTCAATCTATAGTATCAGATAAAGGCGGACATCATTTACGAATTTATTTAAATTATTCTTAAAAACAATTATTTTGTTGATAAAAAAAAATTTTTGGAAAAAAAAAAACTTTTTAAAAAAAATTAATTTAAATTAATTAAATTTTTAAAAAATAATTTTTTTTTAAAAAAAAAAAATTAAAAAAAATTTAAAAAAAAAAAAAAAAAAAAAATTTTAAAAAAAAAATTTTTAAAATTTGGTTAGAAATCTAGCTTGTGAATTATCTTAGAAATGTATTCAGACTTGTTTGGTTTGTGAATAGATTTATATTTTTAGCATTACACCATTAGAAATCAGTCAATACTTAGACAATCCCAATATAGATACATTTTCAAACTGTTGTCAAGGCAACCTTATTTTAACAATGAAGGTAGAATATATATATATATATATATATGAATGTTTTCACGAGTTGCATGGAAGAACCCACAAAATATGATTTATATATATAGAAAGATAAGTTCATAAATAAAGATAAAAGAATTATATAAGATGTCACATCTTTATAAAGTTAAGAAAATTATGACTTACATAAGATGTCTCAACTTTCTTAACTAATTATAAAGTTAAAATAAGGTTAAAAAAGTTGTGGCATCTTATACAATTCTTTTATCATTATTTGTGAATTATATAAGATGTCACAACTTTCTTAACTCTGTAAAGGCATAGCATTTTATATAATTCTTTTATTACTATTTGTGAACTGATCTTTTTGCACTTAGTCTATTTTTCATTTTTATTTCTCTTATATTTTTAGAGGATTTTAACTGTGGAGAAGAATGCTAGACAGCTTAAAATAAAAGATAGTAAGAAATAATGGTGTATGTGAATAATAGTGTATAACAATTTAACATAGTTATATGTTCCAACTCTGAATAAAACTGCTAGATAGTTGAAACTGTCAGAAAATCTAACAAAACTGTAGTATATTAAACTGTCAGGCAATTGTGAAAAAATCCCAAAACTTGACTTTTTAAAATATATTTTATAATGTCTTACGAACAGGATTTATTTTTAACATATATAATTCCTCTGATAAAATAAATAAAGTCTTCATTTTTTACCTTCAATACTGAATTTGAGAAAGCACTTTATTCTAAAAATTGACAACTTATTTTAGCTTTTGTTATGATCTTTTAGAAACAACAACTAATATCTCATTTAAAAACTTAATAAGTTGCATGTTTGTAATTTCAAAATCTTGATTTTAAAAACATGCTTTATAAGTATGCTTAAAATATTTATATCAAGTTTAAATATGTTTATGTAAATATAACACTTCTTTAAATACATATCTATTGATTAGGTGATTTATCAGTGTATAAAATATTGATCCAATTTAACCACTAAACATCACATGATCACCATTTCTTATGCTTGCTCATAACTGTTACCCATACAGTAGTGTCTCTCAGTGCAAGCTCATAGTTTTGTAGTTAAGTCAAGATAAAAGGTGGCTGCTAGAGGGGTGCATAAGATCCTAAGATCTCAGTGCAGCACTCTCAGATCCAAGGCTCCTCACTGACAAAAGACACAAGTTAGAAACTAGTCTGGATAGATAGGAATTTTATGCACAAGCCTTCTGGCATCCATTGATTACTCTGGCTTGCACTGAGTGGCACTACTGTATGGAGAGTTTTGCTTGTTTTAATTGATCCAATTTA
This sequence comes from Epiperipatus broadwayi, assembly GCA_028023455.1. Taxonomy (NCBI): domain Eukaryota; kingdom Metazoa; phylum Onychophora; class Udeonychophora; order Euonychophora; family Peripatidae; genus Epiperipatus; species Epiperipatus broadwayi. Next base: position 1,919,012 of record JAQFVV010006327.1, on the reverse strand, counting down.
ATTAGACTGTTAAAAAAAAGCAATGAAAAGATGATGCTCAAAAATTTAACTTTAAATAAATAATGCTTATTAATAAAGACACAAACTTAATTTAATTATTTATTTATCATAAGGATTATTTTAGACAACTTAAACTATGAAAAAATCAATAAATTTTACTAACAGAGTGTTTAGATTGTAATTATATAGAAGAGAATTATCCCTTCTTATTAGTGCCATTAAACAATGATATTAAAAATGCAAGAATACTCTCACTACAGTCACAAGATAAAGACTTTGAGAGAATAAGAATGGCCATCTTATTTTCAAACTCAAATGCATTTATATGAGCAATCTTAAGTGTCAAGAAAAGAGAGGGTGAACATATAAATCATTCATTTTAAATGTATTTCTTTTGTGAAGCATTGGTAGTCGAGAGGTCAGCGATGGCTGCTTTACAAGCAGTTGTCCCGGGTTAGCGGGTTTGCTTCCCGCTGATGCTATGACACATGAGAAAAAAAATGTATTTCTTTTTTTAATAATATTATTAGCATCTGTGAAATATTATAATTTACTTTGTGCTAATATTAGATTATGTTAAATTTTGTAATAATCAATAATTTTTATTAGTGCAGTGTTTAGATTGTAATTATGTAGAAGATAATAACATTATTAAAAACAGAAATGGATTTAAAGTGAATGATTTATATATTCAGCTCTCACTTTTATACACTTAATATTGGCTTATATAATAGCATTTGAGTTCAGAAATAAGACACCCTTGCTTGTTTTCTTAAAGTTTCTATCTTGTGGCTGGGGTGAGAGTATCCTTGTAGTTTTATCATCACTGTTTGACAGTGCTAGTGAGAAAAATGATTACCTTCTGTATAATAACAACTTAAACTATTAATAAAATGCCAAAAATGAACTTATAAAGATTCTAACCAGAAAATAGATAATTGTATATTTGACACCTAATAATGTAATGGTTAGCCCATAGAATTAACATCCTGTAAACATTAAATTTCTGGGCAGCAATCGTTGTTTTCTTTTTTAAAATTAAATTATAAACATACTACTCTAGCCGTTAAAACAAAATATTTCAGGATTAACTGATATCCCATAATATAATGATTACTTTAAATAAAGCATTAATAATAATTATTAGAGAAGTATGACAAGGAAATGATAAAATCCATTTATCTTTTTTTATTCTATAATTTTTTTATTAGGCATATAATTTCTAAAATAGAGGTAAAGTAATACAAATCTAAATACTTATCATTCAAAAGCTTCTATTATCAAAAAAAAATGTCAACAGTGATGATCTTTAATCTCTTACGATAAAGAAATTAGTTTGAATACATATTACCAAGCACATTTATAAACAAATTAAAAAAGGACATATAGCAAATATGTATAAACTACTATGCTTAATTGCAATATGCTATTTGGCTTTGTGTCTTAGCAGACTTAGGCTTATGAGGGGCAAAAGATTTAGCCTTGAAATCGAAAAAAATTGCTAATCTGAAAAATATTTGACTTGGGAATTTTGGATTAATGGTATTTTTACTCTAAAAGTAAAAGAAACAATCATAAAAACATACTTCTATAAATTTTCATTTATTATTTTAATTACTATTTTTTTAAGCTGTTTATTCTTCTATAGTTTTAGAAACGTATTTTCTGTGCAGTTTGGCATAATGTATTATGTTAAAGATCTGAAGGTTTATCAACTGATTTCAAATTAGAATAAAATAAAAATCTGTTCGATCGAATGAATGAATTTTTTTAAAATTAACATTTATATGATATTCTATTTAACCATATGATTGTATGTAGATAGGCAGGTAAACAGACATATAGATAGGCAGAAGACAGATATATAATAGATGATAAATAGATACATAGATGAATAGATAACTGGCAGTTTGAAAAGATACAATTTTAGTCACTGAAATCTTCATCTACTTTTTATTCATTTGGAGGGCAAAAGTACTGATTTTACTTAAAGTTTTTGACTCAGTTTGACTCAGGTTTTTTTTCCATATCTTATGATGCTAATAATTTTCAAGGTTCATTCTCTCTACAGTTTGCAATGACCGAACTCAATAAAGTTATTAAATTTTTGAATTATTTTTCTTTAATATTTTTATAAATGAAATTTTTTTTCATAATCGTTTTCAAAATATGATCTTCACTTACTTTTCCATAACATCAATTACAATTTTGTTTATATATTTTTTAATGCATATTTTATCATTTCAACTATTCCTTGTTTTAATATTTGGTTGGTCTCTACACTTGCCGTGCATATTCTATTGCAGTTGTATATAATGGCAGATTCTGGAGAAAAATGTCATGAATTATAGCTCGACTAACCTTTTCTGGTATTTGAACTTCTTATGAATCCCAATACAATAGATCATTTGATTAATTTTGTTTAGTACACTAACTTGCTTTGATTTTCATTCTTGTAAAAAGGTGTATAAAACTGGAGAAAGTTGATGAAGAAAACAATGTATATCTATGAGTAGTAAGCTTGTGGTGATGATGATGATGACATTACATACCATAGGAATTTTGAATAACATTAAAATATTAATTTAAAAAATATTTTTAGTCATATATATTTTGAAATTTAATTCACAATTACAATAATCATGTCAATCATCTTTTGCATTAGTTATACTGTTGATGGTCAATTATCCAAAACATATATAGTACTCACTCAGTTATCATCACTTTCCAATGTTTTAATTTTTACAAATCAAGAATAATGTAAAACACTTTTTTTTAAAAAAGGGAATTGCTATTACCATCTATTCTCACATTTTAAAAATGATATTAATTCTATTTGTCAATGGGAATAACTCAATCCAGTTTTGCATTTTAAAATTAGTGATGAAATCTGAAGTTCTTAAAAAAATATCTTTATAAAGCAAAAAAAAAAATTCACAAAAAGCACTCAATTTAAATAGGTTACAAAAGAATTTTGTGCATAATTGCACAATTGGAATACAAACCCTTTTTGGAAAGAGTCAAGCCATATAACTAACAAATGCAATGTGCTAAAATAGTCAAGCATTGGTAGCCAAGTTGCTAGCACAGCTGCCTTACAAGCAATTGTCCCAGGTTCACTTCCCGGCCGATGCTGTGACACATGAAAAAAAAATGTACTGAAATAACTGAGATGTTACGACCACCATTTATGATATCATCCATTAAGCCTGGTCAAAATTCATTATTAAAAATACATCCATTATTTTATTCACATGATAACTAATTCATTCTGAATGATAGTTTAAGTTGGTAGAAGACTAAAAACTTTTAATACACATTTATGGAGGCTAAATCTCAGAAAATAACTAACACATTAATAAATGATGTAATGACTACTTGCTAAAGAAAATATTTTTTATAACAGTCTATTATTTGTTTTCACTATTTTGGTGGAAGATTTTGATAACATATGCTAACATTTGAATTGTGCATTATGCCAATTTCTACTCATGCTTTTTCAATCTGAAGGTTAATTCATTTATTTATGGTATTTACAGCATTCATACATTTTGCTTATCCCTAGTGACTTTTCAAACTTCATATAATTATTATATATTGTATTATAAATGTTATATATAGGGCTCACAAATATGATTAGATTTCTTTGTAATTATGAAGGGCGTACATAATATTTTGGTCATAATTAAATGGCATCTGTGCTTAGTACTTGTGATAAAAAAAATTGCTACCAATATGTTATTTATTAAACAACAACTTTAAAATGCTTAAACACAATAAACAAGCAATAAGAATTTTTTTTAAAATTTGTATTTGTCTAATAAGCAAAGAAATACTTATATTTTAAGAGTCAGCATGGAACTTATATTATCTTTGTGCCATTGTTTTATAAATCTAATACCATTGAACACTTAATATATAATAATATCAAAGCAAAAATGTTTTAAATTCAATGTTATATCCCTCCAGCAATTATCTCATTATCAACACTTTCAAGTGTTTCTTAAAAATCCCAAAACTTTGACCTTTTAATAAAGATTAATCTCACTGCTCTTCCTATTAATACTATCTTATCAATTAAGATGAGATTCCCTCATATTGATTCCATAAGTTGTTTATGTGGCTGAGATAAAGTTAATAACTGTTTTCTATTTTTAATATACTAGTTTACAAAAGGACAGAATCATTATATTAATAATTATGTGTTTAAACAGATCATCTTTAAAGAAGCTAATTAACAATTCAGATAGGGCTCTTCAAATGTTAGAGTTATGATATTTATTATTTTTACATTATGATTTCTAAAGAATCTTTTAAACCTTCTTATCCACATTTCTTCTATAAAATCAATAAGATTATATTAATTTCCCTATGCCAGCTCTATAAAACTGACAATTAAACCCTCCAGCACTTCCTACTTAAATGTCCCTTCCTGCTTGGAGTGAGACATGCCATCAATTCTTACCTTTACTTGCACAGGAATACCATCTTCAACCTCCAAGAATCCATACAAACAGGGGTCTTTGCAATTATTAGATTATCAGTTTTCCTCATCTATGCTCTTTGGTTGCTCCGATGTTCCATTATTTTTGATCAGAGTGTCCACTCAGTGAATCAAAAGCTATTGGACCTAATTCACTCTCTCAAAACCAGAGATACCAAACTAGCCCCACCTCCACTTCTCAAAGACACTTGCAATCCTCCAACTTCTATCCTCTCAGCCTCTGTCATAGTACTCAATCATTCAAATGTTTGTGACCCATGTGGTGCTTTCCCAATGAAGACATGCATCTCAGACTGGCTTGGACTACACAACTTTCCCCTTGCCACTTCCCATTCCCTTTTCACATGTATCCTTCCCCTCTTACCATGATGCTGCTTCTGAAATTTCAATTTATCATATAATCACTCCCTTGTTAACCTTTTTCTAACTATATTTGTATCTGTTTTTTTATTATTTTATGAATAAACTTTCACCTCTGAGAAAAAAAAAGATTATATTAATAATCAGATACTAGTTCCCCAAATTTTTTATGCAGTCACGTGAAATCTTTTATCATTGACTGTAAGTTGATAGATGAAGGCAAATTAAGTAACTCTCATAATTATAATAAATAAATATCTTTGGTTTTTTATAATAATAATTTATTAACATTAAAAAAATATATAATTTAATTCTTATTAAAAATTAGTCTTTTTACAATCTCTTTTTTTTTTGTCTATAAATATAACTATAAATTATTTATTTTTTCACAAGTCTTTTTAATTAAACTGCGATTAACAGCCATACAAAATTATCATAAACTTCTAAATTATTTACCTATGAAATCATTCGTGATCTAATAGCGATTTTAATTTATGCTGTTTATTATCTTTATATTGTCAATAAATTATATTTTAAAAGCAAATAGAATTAAAGTGTTGCTACGTCATTAAAAGATATTAATTCACTTAATATTTACTTAATACTGAAAGTCTGAGCGATAAACTACTATAATAACTCATTTCAGGAGGTTTTTTTTTTTTTATAGTAACCCCCCATAAAGAGTAATTAAAGAAAAGATAATAATCATTAAACTAACCACCTACGAAATAAAAATTATTTTTTAATTTGCCTTTCGTGATTTCCTTTCTAAATAATAAGATCTAGTATCCATTTACTGGCTGCTAATTGGATGGGTAATTAGATTGGTCAGTAACATACTATCTAAAACAAGGATCTTAAGCGTGTTTGGAAATTCTCATGTATCTAAATAAATTTCCAAGTCTTATTCGTGCTAGGGATTCAAACTACGGACAATGGCAAGCAAATGTATCAATAACAATATCATCAATAAAAGTTATAATAATTTCTACACACAAATTTTAACTTTAATATAATATTTAGTTTAATAGATATAATAAAAAAAAACTAAAGTTATTATTTTTTTTATTATTAAAAGATTTCCTTTTTCTTTGATGATTTCTGTTTAAGAATTCAATAGAAGTAATCTTGGTTTAGCAGAATAGTTTTTATAAAAACGTATTCTGGAATCAATCAATGAAAAAGTCGTTTCGGCTTCTAACAAAATTGATAATCTGAACTTATCAAAGAATTACATCTAATAACTGTATCTTTATTCTTAAAAATAATTGTAATAATCTTGATTATTTTTAGTCCAAATAAAAAAAAACATTATATATATAGAAAATAGATTAAAGATTATATACTGTATATATCATCATAGAAGGCATTTAATTTTGTAGGCGTATGCAGTTAAGTAGTATGGTAAAGTTTATGGATCTGTCATCTAAAGATTCCTGTGCTGCTTCTGATGTTCAAATATCTCTTGACCTCCATGGTAACAAAACATGTAATTGTTATTTCTAGTATTTTTATCAAAATGTTTATTGAGTTATGTAATTGTTTAGATGTGTATATAGAGATGTATTGAGCAGTCACATATACTTGTTACATTCACAACTTTATATTTAAACATGGGTGTAACATAGAAATTTTCTATATAACTGGAATATTTTTTTTCTATAGCTGACATGTTTCTAATTGAGTTAATCATCCAACTGCTGAATTAGACACCCACTAGCCAACAGTCAGTCAGTCAGATAATCTTTTTTTTTTCACTGTTTCTCTTTGAATAAAAAATAATAAGACCTTGACTCTAACATAATTTATTTAATTACCATTTTTGTCTGTGGATTATATATAAATATATGTTATACTGGAAATTTAAGTGTTTTTAGTATTTTCTTCAGCTGTTTTCATTGATGAATTATGATTTACATACATATACCCATATTATTAACATATAAAATTCTCTATTTTATTATTAATGTAATCCTTTAATGAATTGTCATTTTCTATTGTTAGCCCTAATTTGCCAACTTCAAGCTTTGATTTTAAGTGAAAAAATCTTCATGTTATACTAAAATGCAGTAAATTGAACTTAATTTGTTAGAAATTTAAGTTTACAAATGAAAAACATTCTTTAAAAAATCATATTTGAACATTGCAAATGTTAAAAAATGAGTTAGGAATAAGAACAAAAGAGGTTTTCATCATCTGTAGTATAAAGAAACTAATCTACAAAAACAATGAAAGCTTTGATTTAAATTTATTTTTAAAATACTAATATTGCTTTAGTATTTTTAAAATATCTTAACAGATTCTAAGATAGTATTGATAATGATAAGTAATGATATTACCTAATCAGTGTCACACAAGGAATCTCATCTTAATGTCATAATTTTCTTTGTTAACATTGTAGTCAAATTGATTTACTTATATTTTTAAAAAATAAACATATACAAATAAAATTATAGTATATACATGTATTATCTTAGTTTTAAATAATTACTATACAATTATTGTGTAAAAATAATCAGAAATATTTAATAACATTATAAGGGTAACTGACAACCCCACAAACAGGCCTATATTAATTCACACCACCAAACCAAGTCCATACTAAGTGGTTGAATATACACTATCTTTTCTTTTTAAGCATATCTATACAACACAATGAATGTTTAGTTTGCTAAATATCAAAGTAAATAAATGTCACAGTAAACTAATTTTTCTTACTTAATAAAAAGAAGAAAAGCCCATTTTATGAAAGGAAATATAATTAAACATTTTAAAAAAATTGTTTAAATATATTTATATAGTAAAAATAGACTAATGATTAATGTAATGTATATTATGAATTGAAACAGAGACTAAGTAAGCATAGTGATGACCCAATGTCAAGGTAATCACTAGGCAACCAAGTGTGGAAAATAAAATTAGAATTTTATTATGTAATTCTTTAAATTAACTACTACCAAGGTAATTTACACAACAATAGACAACTGTAGAAATATTGAAGAAAATAGTATACCAAACACCAGAAACTAAGTTCAGTATAAAAGCAAACCCAGTTCATTTCTGTTCTCTTTTCTTTTTGTTAAAATAATGGATTAGCATTTTTCAAATGTGAAAAAAAATGGATGCCTCATTCGAATATTGTAGCTTTATAAGTTTATTAGCATAAAACCATAAGAAATTTAAATTGACCTTTGCATTAAGACTGATATTGAACAAATAACAATATTATTTGAATATGAACAGAAAAGGGATAAAACATCATCAGCAGTTAAACAAAATGATGATGTAATTTCTCTTGCATATAAAATCTTTAAATGCCAAACCTCAACTAGAGAAAATTTAATTCTATTATAAATCACTGTATAATATATTCTGGCTAAATTACTAGTGCAATAGAACTGAGTGCCATTATTCTGACCCTGGAAGCATAATGACTTCATTTGTTTACTCATGTAATGCCTAAAGGAACACCAATTATTCTATTCCAAATGTCTATATGGATCAAGATAGAGAGCAACTGGAGAGAATTGATGCAATATTACTTTAAGCATGTTACATAAGGATTCCAATGAGTGGTGAATATTTTACCTAAGAAGAGCAGTCTGAAAAGAAATAGACTGTACCCATAATGGCCATTTAATGAAAGCTTTGATTTTGTTATGTATTCTTATCATATATATATAGGTTTGTAAAATTCTTTTTTTTAAAAGCCTAAATGTTTATGACTTGGGAGAGTCCATTATAAGTGGAAGCAACAAAAAGTGGGGGGAATCATCAAGTTAGATAAGTTTTTTTTTTTTTTGTTTATTATTTAAATATAGATTAGATCAGCTTTTCCTCTGTAGCAACTTGACAATGATAATCATAATATGGGATAAGGTAAGATATTTAAGATTATTTCATATTAAGTGCATACACTTACATTATTTGTTTGTTATTAACTAATAATCATTATATGTTTATTTTTTCAGTGTAAATGACTAATCTTGTGCAGATGCTCTTTTCTGTCACCAGTAGAGAATCACACATAGATAGGGGAATCCCCTAGAAGATCAAACACTGTTAATCTGTATTGGATACCACTGCAAATGTACCAGCATATCTTAAATTGGCTAGTTAGCTTCATAGTCATTTTAATAATAATATTTTTTTTGGCTTTGTAAATAATTTGTGCCATGTCATGCATTTCTACCATTGGGTCAGGGTTTAAAATTATAAATATATTCAATTGTTGATATGGTAGAAATCCATCCTTGAAGCATATAATTATACTATTTTATCTTGTTAAAAAGTTTTATTTATTTTTTACTTTGTTTTGTTCTCTAATAAATGTTGTAGAATTTATTCATATCAAACTGGTCTCTAGTTTATTAAAATCATTTTACATTCACTAATCAACCAGTAACTTAGGATATGCACACACACACAACTCACTCTTATATAATAATACTGAATCAATTGTAACCTACATAAAGGTGAAGCAGTTGTTAACTTGTATAAATTCATCCCCAAGAGAGTAAAAGGCAGAATTCTCCCTGAGTTTGAATACTGAGGCATCATGAAACCAGAAAGGGGGGTGAGATATGAATGAATTAGCCCAAATTGTATCTAGATTTAATGAGTAAATATAGTGCTAGCCCATTGGAGGTAGATATGATCATAGGTTATGTATTTTATCACACCATTGACAACAACATACAAAAAGATCCTAGATCCAACCATAGTGAGGTGTGCTCCACCTCTTTTGTGGAATCACTTCAGCCCATTGCAATGTACAGAAAATTCATTATTTTTGTTATTCAAAAAATTTTCTCGAAGTAATTTCACAATGCTGTGGAAACCAAATTACAAAGAATAAAAACCATCAAAAAGTGGGCAGAGATAAACATGTGAAAATGAACTTTTGATTTTTACTAAACTTCCTAGATAATACTGAATTCTTAAGAAATGTTTTTGAATAAATAAACCAGTATTCTTAATTCACAATTTTAGGATTAAAAGCAAACCTATGGAAATATCTCTATAGATAGCCATAGATGAATGATATAAAATGGCAAAACTGTGAAGCAGCTATGTTAATTGATATACAGGTTAATGAATGAGTAAACAATTCTTCAAAGAACTATAATGCCATTTTGTATTGGTGCTGCTATTGAGGTCAGGATGCTTTAGTTTCAACAATCTGTAACATTAGTTTTACATTTCTACTTTCAGTTGATAGTAAAAATTAGAACTAAAATGTATTTTAATTGGCATTAGTTTTAACTAAAATATATATAGCTGTTAGTATCTTTCAATGAAAAAGATATTGTAGATTATGTAGTTGATTTTACAAATAATGCTTCAGAGATTCAGTAAATGTTGGAAGATTTATGAGATAAAAATAAAAAAGTAGAATTAAACATAAATGCTAAAAAGATTAAAGTAATGTCCAAAGGATTTTGGTTAGCACAGCTGCCTTACAAGCAGTTGTCCAGGGGTTCACTTCCCAGCTGACGCTTTGACACATAAAAAAAAATAAAAAAACAACTACAGATATCTTGGTAATATTATTAATACAGACGGAAACCTAATAGATAAAACTAATCATAGTACTAAACATGTAAAAGTGTTTTAATCATAGTATTAAACATGAATAATGTACTTTTTGTAGAAATAATACTCGGAGGAAATACACCTACGTGTTTGAAAATAAAAGTTTTCAATAGATGTACTTCACTGATGTTTACTTCTGGTTCTAAAACTTGGCCACATAATAGAAGATCAATATAGGTTTAGACAACTTAAAAAAATATGGAGAGATGTATGTCAGGAAGAAAAGGCGATCAAAAATGCACTATATGCATGAGAAAACAAACAAGTATCACTTATACTGGGCTGGACATATTGTTAAAAGACATAATAGACGAATAGTTGATATTGTAAACTGAATCCCAAGAGATTATAAATATAAGACTTAGAAAAAGACCACGTGTAACTAGGATGGATAAAATATGTTATTATGCTTCTATATTGTAGAGAAAAAACGCTAGGAATCAGAGAGATTAAACTTGGAGAAAACTTCATCCCGCAGTGGATCGATGATGATATTAGAATGATATATATACACATGATATTTTATTTATACTCTTTTATATATAAAATTAAATTTACTCATCAGAAATTAATTGTATTTATTTCATATTCTAAATTAAATTTATTGATCAGACATCAATTGTTTTTTTTTATTCTAAAAGTAAAATAAAGGAAGTTACTGTAGGGGAAATACAAAGAAAAAGAGAACCGCCTGCAGGTTAGGATTGTTCCTAATTACCCTCCAGCAAAAAAACAAAGAATATTAATAGATTGGAAATACTCAATTATTTTAATATAAATGCATAATTTTATTAATTTTGCTTATCATTTTATCTTTTTTACTTTAAATAATTTTTATTTAGGCTAAACAAGATTACATTATCTCAAAACATAAATATATCACCATTCGTTACAATTGCATATTAGATGAATCTGGAATTAGTTCATATGATTTGAAATTGATTGATGTTGAGATTAGTTCTTGTGATATAAAGTTCATAGGTTTATGGAATAGTTCCATGTCTCCTCATAAATGAATTTTGATGATAGAAGTTTTATCTCTTTGTTTTGTCTTTTGCAGTGATTGTATAAAGCATAATCTTTCATCAAAGGGAGGCTGTGAATACATTTTCTTGCACCTCGCGTACCAGGTTTATCATTTTATCTTTATTATAATAAAACAAAATTATTTCATTTTCTTTTATTTAATTTTAAGTAGATTTCAAATTGAAATTCCTATGATAATTAAACTATCTGTGTAAGATATTGTGGTCTGGGTCACCTAATGAGTGCTGGTAGCATGAAATGTGCATCTTGGGGATCACAGATCTTTTTCACATCTTTGGTCATATGTTTATGATTAAATTCCTCCACAAGATATTAAAAGCATATAAGACACCAATCCCTACCTTGCATGAGAGTAGTGTAATGAAAATTGCATTACAGAAATATTATTCATTATTGAATAATCTCTAGTCTAATGAATGCCTAATAAAAATTATTGATATACATCCATTAAGCTATTTGGGTCAAATGTATGAGGGCAGCACATTTGACACTATCAAATTTACTGAAGTCATTTTCTATTTATATTTACTAAACAATGATTAAGATATGTGTGAAAGATTGTAATCTGGACCAACTGATGAGTGCTGCTTCAGCACAAAACGTGCATTTTGGAGATCATACCTCTTTTTCATATGTCTTTTGTTCTATGTTTATGATTACAACTCTCTATACAGTATTAAAAAAGGATACAATCCAGTCCCAACATTACATGAGAGTGGTGTAATGAAAATTATACTACAGAGATATTATTCATTATTGGTTAATCTCTAGCCTAATGAATGACTAATAAAAATTAATAATAAACCTTTTTTTTTTTACAAAATAATTACAATTGTTGAGATCTCATTTAACTATCTAAAGTTTATATCTCTGTTAGGAATCATATGATAATCTCTAGCTTAATAATAGATCAGTAATCATCCTTAATTTACTTCTTTAATTTTACTATATATACAAAGGACAATTTAATGATTTGAATGCAACATATAGACTTTGATTTAATAATTAATGTTCAAAAAACTCAAGCTCTTTATCAGCCAGTGATGCAAAAAAAATTCTTAGCAACTTTTAACTCAGATGGTTATCAACTTAAGAATGTAATCAATTTTAATACCTTGAGAATTTTATAAATAGAAAGGTAGACTGAGATGTTAAGGCACAACATAGACTGCATGTGTTACTGCTGCTTTTAATAAGTCAAAAGATAGAGTATTTCATTACAGAGAAATAAAATAGAGAGCTATTATTTTACCCAATGGATTATATGGGAGTAAAACTTTAATATTCACTAGAGAATGCTCTGCAACATTTTAAAAATAGAAGAGTGAGATCATAAAACCAATTTATGTTCTTCAGCCTACTGGATGTGATGCTATTGAGCCCACTATTGTAAAATCACACCTTCATTTGATTGGACATGTAAAATGAGTGAACAATAAAAGACTTTCTACAAAAGCATTTTATAGTAAACTTGAGTGTGGATTTCATAGGAGAAGTAGATTATATCTATGTTCTAAGGATTGTTTCAAAGACATTCTAAAGAGATGCAATATCATTTATATCCATTTGGAAGATATGGTACATGAGAGAGCTCCAATTAGACATGGTGTTAAAGTATTTCTTAAAAAAAATTCTGCTGAGGAAATTAAAAGATAATAACATAAAGATCAAGTAAAAATGGACCAGCAGGTTCTTTTATATGTGGATGTATGTCTTCACAGAATTAGTTTGTATAACCATTGCAAAACTCATTTCTAGAGTAGTTTCTCTCTTTTTTCCTTTGTTTATTTTTATTTTTGGGAATTGGAATGTCAATATTCTTTTAGGAATGTTTTTTTTATTATCATGTACTTTAATCACATAAATAATGACACCTGAGCAAAGGAAATTATTTTGATCATCAGTTGACCTATGAAATTAGAGAATATGTGACAAAATGAAAGATATAAATAATATTATAAAATTTTCAAGCATATTATTATATATGAAAAAAAGGAGAATGGATTTGGAAGTAATTATCTCTTGCATTTAATAATAATGGTTGTATGCATTTTCAATGTGCATATTTGAGCAAAAAAAAGATTTTTAGTCTAATAAATTAATTAGCAATAAACATTAAAGTATTTATCTGAAAGAGGAAGCATCATAATTTTCTGTGGATAAACAGCAATTATCTATTGTTCAAGCCATTTTAATATATTATTAAAACTTTTTATGTCTAAAAATAGGTTCAATCATCAATGCAGTAAGGTAGGTACTTTGATTAAGCTAATAAAACACTCGACCACTATGGTGAGTTCACTTTTATGTTTTGCATTAAGAGCTTCATTATACAACATAACATCTTGCACTATTCAGCCTATTTTATGTCATGAAATTAATTTGTGCACCCTTGAAACATAATATGATGTCACTGTTAATTAAAACAATGATGATTTGGTGCAGTGGCAGCATGGTAAACTCTCGAGTACAAAGTCTAGAGATGCAGTCAGCCCTAGCACTTCCAGTGCTCAAATGTCTTATAAACTCCCAAGTAATAAACCAATAGATTACTTTTTATATTAAGATTAATTTATATGCAGTCATATTTAAAAGATACCAAATAACTTATTGACATAAACTTTGAATAACTTTACTGTATATTACATAAACTACATAACATGATCCTGAAATATATAACATTTTCTTTTAACCTTAACATTAGACCTTTCTACTGCTGCTATCAGTATTACTCTTCCACTTAGATATTTAATCCTGTTTTGTCAAAATGAATTTGCCGAGAAAAACTTTTTTATTATTAACTCTATATTATTGAAAGGAATATTTAGAACAAAATCAAGTAAAGAATTTGAATATGTATACTCAGTATTCTTCATCTTTATAAATCCTCTAAATTCACAAAATGACTGTCCTATGTGATTTAATGCATGATAAAATGTCAGACTCAAGAATTAAGATCTGCAGATTGATTCCAGTTCTGTCACATCAAGAGATCAAAAATCTTATGAATTCACAAGCAATGGGTCCATTTGATTATTTATTTATGACCTGAATACATTAGTAAAATGGCAGAGTATCCAACTCTAAAACTTCAGGTCCTCAGATCGATTCCAGGTCTGGCATTTCTGGTGTGTGAACTTCTGAATTCCTAAAACTTCAAATGATATGCTTACACCAGTACTGACATGGCTTGTACTGCCGTGTCACTACTGTATGTTGAGAGTTGCTACTGTTCTGATATACCCTTAAGCAATAAATCTATTCTATTATTACTTTTATTCAGAGGCACTAATATAGATCCTTGCTTTCTGCACTTACGTGCTCATGTAACTTATTTAATTCTAGCTCTTTTATATCAGTAGTGTCTAGATCTTCTGCTGCAAGATATTTCATAATGTATAATTTTATATGCACAGACTTTCTCTTTAGTTATCTCATAATCAAAGCATTTCAATCTTAATTCAAAAACCTATTCTCCAATTAATGTCTCTTCTACCTTCTTTTCAACTTCACTTTTAATTCCTACTTCCTCCTCATACAATAAGATATATTAATTCCAATGTACTCATATAAACAATCTTTACTATTGTTTTCTTTTATATTTTGGGCATTGCCACCTACTTCATGACTATGTATAAATATTGGATAGGCAATGCTTTTTTGACATCAATTTTTAATCTTGAAGTGTTATGAAATATCCCAGGAATTGCTTTTTTTATGTATCCCTACATTAGCATTCCCATTATTTTGCATCATTGATCACTTTCATCATCTTAAGAATCTCAACATATAGATAAATCTATTGTGAAATCTCTATTAAACACATGCACTGAATTATATAGTTATATTCTGGCATATCTTTTCAAATTTTGTTTGGCTTTATCTTTTCACAGAACCCAGCATGATCATTATATATGGTATTAATTATTTTCAGGATCAAATTCAAATTTATATTATATAAATCCTGCCTTCTACAGTAATAAGTTTTTGTTAAATACGAATTTAAGAAGATATTATTATATAGCAACTATTAATTATTAAAGCTCATCGTAAATAATAATACTGGAATAATATAAATAATGATTTGCTTTTGAAAATCCTTGTGAAAGCTGGGATTATGTGATATTTATTTGATTTCTTAGACTTACTTCTTATTCCTTTAATTGTCAAAATCATTAGTTATGCAATCAGCAACAGATTTAAAAACTAATTAAATGGTTTTATTGCTAAATGTTTTACAAAAAATTTGAGCACTAGATATGCCGATTGCAGTCAATTTAAGGATCTTACCCAGAAGAAACTGACACTCCATCAATGTTTACCTTGAAGTTTTTCCAATACTACATCTTAATAATTTACAACTACTGTTACACTATTTCATATTACTTCTTGAATAACTATTTGTTGAAAGCATTGTATTTACAGTCTTTGCATTCATTGCTCCATTTCTATCTTATTTATTTTAAATAATTTTATTTCAATGCTTTTTTTTAGTTTTACTTTGTTATTAATACTCTTTAATATATTTCTTTCATTATTATTTGTTTTCTTATTCCTTTATTTTTCCAATTGTTCTCCATAGTTGCATATTTGTTCCTTTTAATATTTTTTACATTGGACTCACTAATTCTACAGGTTTAAAGATGTTGTGATCTATAAGGTCTCTGAACACTTTTGAAACTGCTATTTCCATATTCTTTTTCAGAGAATTTAGAATGTAACAAAAATAATAGCATCACCATATGTAGTATAATTATTTTTACAAAAGTCAGGCTGTCCAGAGTATCCTTAAATTTAGTGTTGCAAGAGTTATCAGATAAAGTAAAAAAGTAGGATTAAAAGGAAATGTTAAAAAGACTAAAATAATGTTCAATGGATTTTTCAAAAGATGGAAATAAAGATTGATAGTAATGAGTTAGAAGAAATTAACAGCTATAAATAACTTGGAAAAAAATATTACTACAGATGGAAACATAATGTATGAAATTAATCACAGAATTAAACTTGATTGGAGTGCTTTTGGTAGAAATGACTTAAAATATGCCTATGTGTGTGAAAAAAAAGGTATTTAATAAATGTGTTTTATCAGTTACTTATGGATCTGAGACTTGGACATTCAACAGAAGAGCATTACAGAGACTTCTGACCACTCAACAAAATATTAAGAGATGCATGTTAGGAATAACAAGAACAAATCAAAAATGAAATACATGGGTAAGAGAGCAAACATGTGTTATTGACATCATTGAAAGAATTAAGAAACTGAAGGGAGTTGGGCTGGATATATTGTTAGAAGAGATGATAATATATGGAATTGGAAATCATAAACAGGATTCCAAGATGTTTTAAAAGACTTAGATAAAGACCACATGTGAGATGGATGGATGAAATAATGAAGTGTGCTGGAGTTATATGGAGAAGAGAGGCTAGAGATTGGAAAATGGATTGAACATGAAAAAACTTTCATCCTGCAGTGGATCAGTAATGGTTGAAAATGATGCTGATAATGACAATCAGTTTAGCTTCTTTCTCTTAAATATTTTTCTCTCCTAATTGATTAATATTATTTAGTAGCCATTCTACATTAATAACCAACATCATAAACTCATTAAAATATTAATTTTAACTTTATATTTTAACATTATAATTATTTATAGTTCTATTAATTTCAAAGTGCCAAATGTTGTGGATAAATTTATTTACAGGATTCAAGTTTATAATCAGATCTGGGATGACTACTAGAATACTGATTTTTTTCCTCTGTGGACTGTCATCATCTGAGAATTATCAATTAAAGACAAATTAATATAAGCTAATAGTACAATAAAAATAAAATTTAGCACTATTTCTGTTTTTGGAATTCTGTGTTATTTTTGTAGCATGAATTTCATTCCTTTCTTGTTTGGTACATCATTGCAAAATCACTTATCCATGAGCTGCACAGAACAACTATAGTGATGTCTATTACAATAACAATTCATGCAATGAGTAAACATATAGCACAATTCATTTTTCACTAAGTTAAGATTTTCTCATAACAAATGCATACAACATACATCATCAACTAACACATTATTTTTCACTTAGGATAGAGAATCAAATCTTCTTGTCACATTTTGTAAATCTTAGATCTTAATTTAATTTGGCTTATTCAGAATTATTGACTTTGTTTTCTGAAGTCTTTTGATATTTAGATATCAATGTTTAGTAATTATACTGTCTTTTCAAACACCAGACAATTGCTTGCCCCTTTATGTTGGACTATTTCTATTATCTACTTTAAGTGCTAAGTGCTTTTAGAAAAATGTAAACAATACACTCAATTGTTAAAAATAAAACTAAAATTAATATATATTACAATGTCTCAGGGCATGCCTTTTTTTTCAGGTGTTGCTGGTATGACCAATTACAGCACTAGCATAGGAATCAAACCAGTAATTTTTAAGATTCATAAATACTAAGTTTGAAGTGATACTTTAAATTATTAGGCTCAGTTTGTATTCAGTATCCATGAATTTAAAAGTCACTGGTTCTCTTTTCATATATGTATTGTCACTGGATGGCCTAGTTTATTAGTGCATTATCTTAATTTGAGCACTGACAAATTTAACAGGTTACTCATTTAATTTCCATGCTAGTAGAGTCAGGTCAGCAAGTCTCTATCACCCAAAATATTGTGTTATATATTAACCTATCTTTTATTACTAATAGCTAATTATATTTTAAAAAGTTTGAATAAAGTTTGATTTTTTTAAAAACTGTTTAACAAATAAACTAAATGGCAGAAATAGTTCAATTTATAATTACATATAAAATATCATCACCCTAAACGTTTAGACACATATATAGTTGCTCTTTATATTCAAGATACTTTACTATACTACATTTTTCAGTTTAATACTGTATACATTAATTAAATTTAAAAATAAAATATCTTCAATACAATATTACAATTTTATTTGACTAATTCTAAATATTATTTGATGCAATTTCTCAATGATCCTCAATGTCTAAACATCATTGTTATTATTTTACCAAACATCAGACAACTATTCTTTATATTTGAGATATGGCACTGTATAACATATATTTTCACAATGATATACCATAACTCTAACCATACATAAAATATTAAAATATTAAACATAAAGTGATATTAATATTCTTAATTCATCTTTTTAATCTTCTTTGTATTAATTTTATTAATAAATGCATTTAGTAACTCCTTTCATTTACACTTTAGTTAGCAAAATATAACTTCTACATTTAATTTAATTTAGTTGTTCTTACAGTTTCAACTCTGCAGTAGACTTTGTTAGAGCTACAAAAATATTTAAATATGCATGATTACACTGAAAAATAATACAATTATACCAAAAAAATACCAAATTCTTATTTTAATTACAAATATATAAAAATATTACACATACTTCTATAATTATATTTGATCTTATTTAATATTTAAATACTTTTTAGCTCTGATGAAGGCTGTTGGATAGTCAAAAGTGAAAGAAAAAAGTAGAGAAACAATATGTTGCATTGAGTAAAATGTAAAACAAAAGAACTATTAAATATATTAAACATAAAGCAACTTAAACAAATATATTTTAAATTAATAATATTAACATTCACTAATTTATTTCATGAGAATGCAAATTACTTCCTGTTTATTTGTGGCATACTTTTTAAAAACAAAAAGAAAATTGTGTATATTTTAATTTTTAAATTATTCTGCTGTATATATATAAGCAAAACATATTTAAAATAAACTAACTAAAAAAATAAATATTAAAGTAGAATTTAAAAAAAAAACAATTCTGAGGGTTTGAAAAACTGTAACAATAAATACAAGTATTACAATGAACACAATTAGCTGACATAGAATGCATATATTCAAAATGTAAAACTTTTTTAGAATGTTAAATATCTCTGACACATTGTTGAACAATATTTTTCTATGCTAAAGTTTAAGCTATTTTTTTCATGTGTCAAAGCATCAGCCGGGAAGTGAACTCGCGAACCTGGGACAACTGCTTGTAAGGCAACTGTACTGACCACTCATGGAATTTTTATTAAAATCAAGGGTAATATTATTTACTTATATCTTTATTTGATACATTTAGCAAATATCAATATTTTTTTAAAAAAATATTGAATAGTAATTTTCATTGTAATGATATTTAATCTGTGTGAGAGAGATTCAATTTTTGCTAAAATCAAAGTTTTAAGTGCATATATCCATTCATGATAATCAAAGAATGCTTGTTGCATACAATGGGCTTTAATTAAATAATATCTATTTATTTATTATATTTTGTGTGTCATTATCATCATCAACTATTATCAGTCCACTGCAGGATGAAGGTTTCTCCAAGTTCAATCGATCTCCTCCGATCTTTAGCTTCTCTTCTCCACATCACCCCTGCACACATTCTTATTTCATCCATCTATCTCACATGTGGTCTCTTTCTGGGTCTTTTACAATCTCTTGGAATCCAGTTTAAGATTTCAGTTGTCCATCTATTATCATCTCTTCTAGAAATATGTCCAGCCCAATGCCACTTCAGTCTTTTAATTTTTTCAATGAGGTCAGTAACATCTGTTTGTTCTCTTACCCATATATTGCATTTTCAATCTCTTCTTGTTACTCCCAATATGCAATAAATATAGATGTTTTAAAATTATTAATTTTTTTTTAAATGGCTATGGGCCTACATGACAAACTTGTACCAAGTCTACTTTTCTATCTAAACTGGCCTTTTTAAAACATACTATTAATATATTGCTAAGATTAAATTATGAGATTGCAATTTATTTAAAAATAAATTTTTATAAAACCATAAAATTATGAAAAATTATAAAAATAACCAGCTGTTTTTTAAAGCAAAAATAAATATTATCATTACAATAGTTTGAAATATATATATATAATAAAAATACAATAATCATATTAAAAAAATTGTTCTAGAAAAATTCTTTTTTGTACATTAATATGATTTTCCACCCAATGGCAATATATAATTTTATTAAAATTAAACAATTTATTTGAATATATTTTCAAATAAAAATATACTTTAAAGAAAATATCAGATTATTATATAATAAATAAATATATAAACTTTTGTTTATATATCAAAACCTGTATTTAACATATGCTTTCAGCAATAATTCTATTTATTCTAACCAGAGCCATCTATATTAATCCTCTAAAAGATTGGCATTTTTTACTATTAGCCCTGTGAAAGTTTTAATCAATGTTCAATCTTTGATTTCAGTATTAAATTTTTATTCTATACAAAATTCAATAAATTGACCTTGATTTCTTAGAAATTTAAATGTACATACAAAAACCATTTTTAAAAATGTTGAAAGAATGAGTACATAATAAAAACAAAAGTTGTTTCAGCACTCATTTGTGGGTAGGGAACAATCTAAGTGAGTGACTCCAGATTGTCAATGAAATCTTCTTTTACTGAATTTAATTTTTAGATCATAAGTGAATCCATGTCAATATCTGATAAATTTTTAAAATTTAGTTTAAATATATTAAAGCTGCTTTGAAATTTTTTGAATGTCAGATAATTGCATTATACAATCAATGTCACAATGCATGGTCATCTTACCTATTTTAGTTAGTTTTCTTTGCTAAATATTACAATCAAATTTATAAACTTCTATTTTTAAAAACAAAATATATACAAATAAAATTAAAGTGTATGAGTGCATTTTTTTTGTTTTTAATAATTATTATATAATTTTTGTATAATAAATTATGAAAATTTAAATTTTTTGTTATTTCAAAAATTTTCTTGAAGTAATCTTACAAATGCTGTAAAAATCAGATTACAAAGAATGAAAATTGCCAAAGACTTGGAGGCAAGACTAAACCTATGAAGAGTGGACTAAATACACATCAATATTTTCCAATTGTCTGACAAATGCTGACCTTATAATAACCCCTTCATATGTACTTAAATGCAAAAAAACTTTTTTAATGATTCCTTTATTTTCCTAACAGTTTTGACTGTCCTGCAGTCTTGTCCTTTCACCTTCTTAATCCTCCATGTAATTGTCTTCTTCTTAGAAGTATATTCTTATTTTTCTCCTTTTACTTTCTTTGCATTTCTTCATATATATATATATATATTGTGAGAGTACCATATGAACCTCACCTAAAACAATTTGTGTTTCTTTGTGAATTTAACTGTGCCTATATCGAATCAACAGATATAAATAACTTACACCTATCTTAAGCTTTTCATATATCATCTATACACGGTAAACTAGTTAGTATTTAAAAGAATAATTCTAAAAATGAATAATTCTAATTTGTTTATACACACACATAAATAAATGTTTTTAACTAATAGTATTTTTTTTTATTAACTAAAACTTGACATTTGACAAAGCCTTAAGTCAACATTGCATTTTTATCACTTGAAACAAAGGAAATACACGTTTGAGGTTCATTACAAATTGTATATTTTAAACAATAGAGCGTGAGCATGATTATGTGATATGCTTACAGAAATTAATCCAGTATAAAAATGAAATAATATTGTTATAACAATAATCTTCTATTTAGTTATCAAGGCAAGAACTACGTCTGTAAATTTAAATGTGTTCGAATTTAGAACACATTTAAGAAAAAAAAGAAGATTCAATATTTTGATTACTTTCTTCAAGTAATTAATTTACTGCCTTTTAATAGTATAAAGAACTGTAAAAAAATAATCATTGAAATTGACAAGGTTATAAGAGTTATCAACGTCTTCAAAATGAGTTTTCAAAATATATATTTAAGAAGACAAAAATTTATAAAGATGTTCTCTGGCTAGACAATTTATGCCAGGAATTTCTGCTGATATTTTAAACCTGAACATGTAAATTTATTCTTAATTAATGCCTAAAATATAATCATCGTAATTCTCATTTAAAAAGCCACCTTAATAATGGAGTATTATATTGAAGAAGATGTTAAATATTTTACTACACAAATATTTAAAAGAATGAATATCTGGATTGCCTCTTCGAAGGATGATCAATGAACTTTATGTTTCAACATTCATTGTCATTTTATTTTATCTAAGGAGGGATATAAAACTGTTATTCTTTCTCATCTTGGATTACTTCATTGTGTATTTTAAATAACTCTTAAACTTTATTTCCTTTGTGGATAACTATATTTACGTGGAGAAATTATTTCATATATTAAATTGATTTTAACAGAATACGTGGAGAACTGATAAGATGAACATTTTATTTTTATTTATTTAATAAAATTTAGATGTTGATATTTTGATATATACTCTGATGAAAATGATGGCTGACTAAGGTAAAAGTTTTTAAATTATTTCAATTTGGAAGTAAGTTTTATTATATTCCAAATTGAATCTTACCTGACAATTAAGATAATTTCTTTTTAAACATAAATAACTAATATCAGAATACATTCTATTATTAATCTAGTGTGAATGAATGTTATCTTATATAGGCATATAACACACACTGAACCATTTTAATGACACAATAAGTAGATTTATAATGTATCATATGTATTATTTATTATACACATGATTTTAAATTATATATGTGTAAATGATTACATTATGTTTTTTCTGAATGTTAAATATTTATTATTGTATTTAAATATGAGCACAGAATATGATTCTAAATTTTAATTTTTTTTTTATTATTTATGAGATAATATTTTTGTTTCTATTACAGATTAAAATGTGTTAAACTTGATCTTAAAATTAAACAGGTCTTGTTTGTTTATTTTATTTAGTCATTTTATAAAACCAATAATTATAAATATACATACTTACACATATATATGTTAAATCAACTTAGTGATTTAATATTTATAAAGAAGTTATATATAGCTTATACTAAATTTATTATTACTATGGGATATTTGTGGAAATGCCTGAAGAGAGTCAATTGTGATTTCTACTCTGAGCTCGAATTCCAAGAGTAATGAGGTTATTAATAGAGGAGTGGATTGGATTATATTTTAAATCACATCATCCATGGCATTCTATAAAAAGACTCAAAGTCCAACTATAGTTAGATGTGACTTCCTCGAGTCCTGAAAAGGATTGTCCCGTTATAATATATATATATGCTTACAATAACCCCTTCATATACATTTTAATGCAAAAAACTTTTTTTAACCTTTCTGACATGCACTCACATTTTAGCAATTTCTGATGTTTTTCTTTGTCTCACAAATCAATGTAAAATATATGATTAACCTTTGTATAGAAGTGGCTGGTCATACACATACACAGCTTCCAATAGCTCGAAAACCATCAGTTTTGACATTACCATAGTAAATTTACAGTCATTTTAAAGCTTAAAAAGGTACCATAAGATGCTGTCCTCTCTCGAATTATTTTACAAGTAAAAAATCAATAATATTAAAATTTATGTTTTAACAATGGAAGGTGATCTTCATAGGCTTTGACTGTGTCAATAATTTTCATCACTCCAACTTCTTTGTTTTGATTTTGAAAATGAAAATGAAAGTTTTACAGCATTTTTAAAGTATTTTTAGACATATTATAAATTATTTAGATAAAATATGCTGAAAATAAAATTATTTTCGAAAAATAGTTAAGACTTTAGTAAAAATTATTTACTTTTACACAATGTAAAATTGAGAAAAAAATCAATTACATCCACAACATTTTGTAATAGGCTAAAAATGATCTTTTAGGTTCTCCGCTATGGAATATATTTATAATTATAAATAGAAATTTATTTTTGAAAAAAATTTCATTCACTTTCAATAATCTGACAAATTATTAATATACTTTTTACAAATAAAATTAAAATGAATATATTAAAAGATGAATATATTTTTACTGCTGATTCTGTAATTGACCAATCAAAAGTTTAGTTTTGTCACTCAGCCAAACAGAATTTTTGACAACACAAAGGTTAAAAGATTATTACTTATCTGAAAATAATAAATTTGACTTCATTTGATGGATATTTTTGTTTGCTACTGAAATAAATTTTAAATGTTCACATTTTTTTTGGGAAATATTAAAAAAAATGAGATTGTAGACAAAACAAAGAGTTTAGATGTCATTGTTTCTAGAAAGATTATTTTCAGTTTATAAAATCAATGAAATATTTCTTAATTCTTGTTATTTTTAAACATCCCAATAAATAATTATTTATTTCTCTTATATCTAATGAATTATGCTTTAAAAGTTTAAATTTTTTGAATATTTATTGCAAAACTGTAAAAAAAATTTTACTCATAAGTTGAAGTAGATTGCTGACATAGAAAGTAAGCTTGTAAATTGCTTCAAGACATATTCATGTTAGCTGCTAATATAACATTATATTTTTGAAAATAAAGTATTTTAAATCAAAATAAATTATTAATAATTTATATTTCTTCATATCTAATAAATATAGTGTAAATTATTTTTAAAAAATTATCTAAAACCACAATAAATTCGCAAATAAACACATTTTGGGTCATTAGAACTACAATGTTGTAAAACAATGAATGTTTTACAGTCTTGGCAATATACAATGACTGAACATGTTAGGGCAGGGTTTATGTTTATTGTAAGAGTGGGAATTTTGAATTTCCCACCTTCTACTTCAAATTTTTCAGTGAAAATTTATTATAATAAAATATATCATTTTACATGCATTTAACATATAATACTTACAAAAAAATTCACCAGGGGCAAACTGATCAAAAGACAAAATAATTCACATCAATCGATAATTAGGTTAATAAATATATGAAGAAATGCAAAAAAAGTAAAAGGAAAAAAATAAGAATACACTTCTAAGAAGACGAGAATTACACAAAGGATTAAGAAGGTGATAGGACAAAACTGCATGACAGTCAAAATTGTCAGAAAAATAAAAGAATCATTAAAAAAGTTTTTTGCATTAAAGTGTATGTGAAGGAGTTATTGTAAACAAATATATATGAATATTTGAAGAAATGCAAAGAAAGTAACGTGAGAAAAATATGAATATACTTCTAAAAATGCTGACTTCATATTTTTTTAAAATTAGTAAATTAATATTTATTAGCTCATGATTTTAGCATTCTATTTTTAAATGCCTACAGAAATATCATTACCATAGACGAAAAATGTTGTGGTGGAACAACCACGTCATTTTTAAGTAAATAGCCAGATTAAGAGACAGACCTCATGTGAGGTGATTTAAGTTTCAGTTAGTCAATGGACACTAAGTAGAAGTGTTATTTTAACCATACATGTTAATTAGTTTCTAAATTATGATCTTAGTCAGGAAACACTTTATATAATAAAAAAGGTAATTAAATATTGTCATTAAAGAGAATGTGGATTTAAAGATGGTACTACTAATAATTTTACATTCAGAAGTTTTTTGAAATTTAAATTATTAGGTTAACAGTGTAAAAGTAATAAATGTGATTGCTGTGTGTGTTTAAATGCATTTGATATAGCATTAAATCTAAAGTTTCCCCTGATAAAGGTGATAAACTAGAAACTAGCCTAAGAATGTGGATATGTAGCACTTCTCTTTAATATCCACTGATTATGTAAGCTTGCAGTAGATAGCTCTGGGGACTCATTACAAAAACTCTCACTGAAAAAATATGTATATGTAAATAAACTTGAAAAACATTTGATGCAGAAATTTCTGAGTGCTAAAAGTGTCAGATAATAAGATTCATAGTCTATCGGGATACTAAATCACATGAAGTTATTGATATTACGATTGTTTTATTGCTTGGATTCGTAAAAAGTTCTATGTTCTGGAAGCAATAAAGATGGTTACGATTCATGGGCTTTACAATTTAGATTGTGCCACTCTACCACCGCTTCAAATCATACACTGCGTTTTTTATAGGCTCGTTGTATTTATTTTTTATCTGTAGAATTCCTCATATATATGTACAGAGGAAATATTTTCAATTAAATTAATATAAAGCATCTTCAGGTTTAATAACATAATAATTTAATGCAATTTGAGATAATAAAATAAACTAATTAAATAACTTCGTGTTTATTTATTAATAATTTACGTGCAATGCAAAAAATAATCCGTTTACCGTTCAATAGATTGGGTTAGAATGTCTATTAATATCATATTATAGCAAAACTAATTTACTTTAATCGGAAGGGGCAGTCAATCAACTTTTGATAGAACTATTTAAAAATACAATATTTTAAAGAAAAACAGATAATGAAATTTAAAATCGCAATTCATTTTTTCGTTAAATATAATTGTTTAGGTAGCTAGTTAAACAATTTGTTCTTATAAAGAATGGAGAATCATTAGAAAACAGAGAGTAAAGTTTTTATCAGGAAGTTAAACCCATTTCCTGTGGGAGATATTCTTATAACTTGAAATAATTACTTAATTATCTTCAAATAGTTTATTTTCTTAGGGAAAAAACCAACAAATTACAATTGTTTTAATGTATTACTCTTGAATTTTGTATTTCATTTGATAAGGTTTATTTCCACAGAATAAAATAAATAAATGAACTAATATATATTTGAAAATAAACTTTTAAAACTCATTAAATTTTCCAATAATGTATGCATATATGTTATAACTATATTTAAATACATAATGTAAGTAGCCAATAAGTTTCTAAAAGTCAAGATGCTATAACTAGGCAATAAGCTTATGAAATCAAAGATAACATTTAATTATCATCAGTGATACTTAGCCATTTATTAACATTATGATTATCATCATCATTTTCAGCTATTAATATTAACGTTCTGCTGTAGAATGGAGTGTAATCAAACTTCTCCAATTTATAACTTTTCTTCTCCACATCACACAAGATGCTGTTACTAGGCAACAAATTTTGAAATCACATACATTTGATTATTATCAGTATTACATGGCCATGGGCGAATATATTTACCATATTATTTCCATGCATTATTGATTTACTGAGAAATGAAAGTCTTTCCATAATCCATAGCTTCTCTTCACATTATAGCAGCAAACTTTCTTAAAGTATCCACTCTTCTCATATCTGGATTGTTTTTTTATCTCTGCATCTAATATATAATTTCAATTGTGCATCTATTATCATATATTCTAGCAGTATGTCCATAACAGATCCATTCCAAGTCTTTTTATTCTCCTTATTATTATTTATTTTAATAACACAATATTTAGAACTAATTACATCGTAAAGTAGAGTGAGTTTATGAGTGCTTTATATTCTTACAATATATTAAGATTTCAATGTTTTGAAGTTTTAGTATAATGGTACAGGGTGGTGGACTTTAGACTCAAAGTTCATAGATAGCTACCATCTATGTTATTTCTGGGCTTGAACTTTTTATGAATTCTCAAGCAACAAACTGTTTGATAATTATTTACTATTATTTTAATTTGGGGGAAATGAAAGCTAAACCAACCAGAATATACTAAAAATGATGTTTTTAACTCCATTCAAAAATATGTGGGTATAAAATAACACTTAGAATTGTTTTCTAATTTTCATATCTTGAAATAGGTTTACATATAGAATTCTAGATACACATTAAACATTTAGCAGTTGTGTTTCCTGAAGGTTTGTGATAGTTGTATTTTTATATTGGACTATTTTCATCATCTAATATGTGTGTTAAATATCTTTAGAAAATTTGATTTTATTTAAATATTCCAGTTGTGTTTCCTGAAGGTTTGTGATAGTTGTATTTTTATATAAGTGAGAGATTTCTCAGCACTATCTCCAGGTCTTTATACAACATTTACAAGTTTTTTCACCTCAGTCTTTGGTCCTATTAGTCACTGATATGAATATAACTCTATACAAATTCTATCAGCAACTTCTCTACAATGCCATTACAGGGCATGAGATGTGGGATTTAATCTATCAGATAGCTCACCATCCAAATCCTAGGTACCTAGTGATTGAATTTTTCCATGTTACCTAAAGGGAGCA
Organism: Epiperipatus broadwayi; assembly: GCA_028023455.1. Taxonomy (NCBI): domain Eukaryota; kingdom Metazoa; phylum Onychophora; class Udeonychophora; order Euonychophora; family Peripatidae; genus Epiperipatus; species Epiperipatus broadwayi. The sequence continues at coordinate 1,890,558 of JAQFVV010006327.1, read as the reverse complement.
TTTCCAATGCCAAATAAAAACACCTGGAACTATGCACTGAACAGTTGATCTAAATCAGAATAATTGCATCATTGGGTGTTGAAGAATACTTCTTTTGGACACTCCCATTCCAAATATCCAGTGGATGATGCAATTCTTTGACAGTTTTTTTTTTTCAATCAATTCTACTCGAGTATACCTCTATATCTATTCCAGGCAACAATTACAAATTTAAAATTCAACTAGAATGACCTAAATAAAAGCCCTATCCAAATTCTTGACCAACAGCCAACTTTAGGTTTATACATTTGTCATCAAAAACTTCAATACTTGTATGTGGAAAGTGAAGTCATGTTGCAAACCAGTCCTTCAACCTACCAGTCCCACTTTTATCAACTATTCCTAAAACAAATCTGCAAACAACCAGGTACCAATTAAAATCTAGCTACTCCTCAGTGAGAACCTGCAACAACAGCCAGTCTGATGATTCAACAACTTCTTCACTAGCTCCTTATCCCATACTAGATGTACAATTTATATTAATAGATTCCACTCTCATACCAATGCCTGTCTATCTCCATTCATATCCAGCAGAATCTAGCCAACCAGCTACTCCCCCTGCAATGTAACACAAATGCCAGGCTATAGCATAAATGTCCAGCCTTCTTATGAGACAAACCCATATCAAAACACAACACAGAATCAACACATCATAGAAAATAAAACTTCAACAATGCCTATCACCTATTCCACTTTCCCCTCCACACACAACCACTAATGAAAGCAAGAGAAAAACTGGATGGTTTAAGAAAAATCACTAACATTAAACCAAAAACTAATGATACAGACCACATATCTCTCATCACTGAGACTGCTGATGACCCCTTATCAGACCATGCAAACCATCACTTCACTGTATTACCACAATCATTTATGTTAGAACCAACATCATACCAACCTGACCACCCCCTCTTCAAACAAATTCAGCAATTATCCTCAGTAGTAATTGATCAACAAACAATTACATTCAATGATATTCCACATTAACAAAAAACAAATGTTATTTCACAATCTTTTATTTTCAAACCTCCCTTCTGGTATCATTAACTTTCTTTATATTCCATAAAACTAAAAATAATATGGCTCAATGTCCACAGGCTCAATTCATCATCAAAGCTATATCGATTACAGAAGTGAATTACTATCATTCAACCTAATCTCCTTTGATTATTTGAAACCAAAATTTATAGAGGATCTTGAATTGACCCTGCTGACTACCTTCATAGACATGGCTTTTGTCTTGCTACAAAGATACTTCCTCATCATCAGCAGACACTGATATTCTCATCATCTTCAATTGTCCAATAAAGTCATTTAAAATTTCTAAATATATTGATAGATACTTACTAATTTAATTACCAGTTTTCATCACCAAGTAGTGGCACTAAACATAGTATTTATCTATATTCCCATCAGCCCTACAGCCATTACATATATTATTCAAACCATCGATTCATTTCTTGCAACTAGCCCACACCTAACAATATTAATGTGTGATTTTAATCTGTATTAATGGGTGATTTTAATTTTAATCTGTATTACTAACTTTTATAAATAAATGGCTTCATCTCTTACATTTTCTAAAATGAATTCCCAGAGTTTTCTACTACCTAGTTCAGTCACTTTTCACAATAACTGACATGCTACACTCATAGACCTATGTTTTTACTCTCCAGTATTGCATCCCCTAATAAAACTTAATGTTATCTCCACTTCATTCTCAGACCATTCTGCTCAAGCAGCTGCACTTAACCTTAATAAATTTCAGGCAATATCCATTCAATTATGTAAAACAATCTGCATGATTCTGGCATCAGTAGTGAGTTCATATTGTCAGATACTATATGATGCTAAACAAGCTCTGTGAAATGGCTATAGGCCCAATTCAAAAGTATCTTGCTTTCGGACATCATTTAATATACAACACTTACATGAAGGTCCACACAATTTTGCAACTTCTAGCATTGGTTGATGAGTTACATAAATAAATTGCCACAATTAAACCCATCCTCCATACAGAGCATAAGTTAATCAGGATTACTCCAACTTATCTTCATGTTTGCATATAGTTAGTTGAAGAACTTCCTTGCAATTTGAATTTACTGTAATTGAAAAAATAAAAATTTGCCTAACCCAGCAGAACATATGGACAAGAGCATACATATGATGAGTATTGGATCGCTCATTTTCACTAAAAGTTTCTATTGCACTTCAAAATGATATAAGTGTGTGTACTTGACTTAATATTATTCACCCTAAGTACATGCATCTTTAGAAATAAACTTCAGGCACACAAATATATTCACACCATCAATACAATGTGTTGGACCACCAAAATTACTATGCGTTTTCCAACCAGCTAATTTGCAGCCAAATTTTCCACTATTGACAACTCTTGTCACGCTGGACATCATAAAATTCCTGCATTCATCTTGAGTCATTTTAGTCATCTCACTATGCTATATATTCATGATCTGTCCAATTTCCTATCCCAGAGGATATATAGTGTAAAAGATTTGTATCCAATTGCCATAGCACCTTTCACTATAAAAGTTGAGGCTACATCTGATCTAACCAATCTTTGGCCTACCTTCTTGGACCCACTAGCCATTAAAATACTTGATTGAACCACACCTTCATCCATTGTTATCACATTTACAGTGTGCCCAAATAGGCTCCACCACCAGCCAAGCAGCACTCATATTTATAACAATTCTAAGCTCAATTCAAAAAATTAAAAAAACACAGTCCCATTGCAAACCAATTTGACATACAAGAAACTTCTTATTCCATCTCAATTAATACAAGCAACTTCTTATTCCATCTCAATTAACCTACTTATTTAAATGCTTGCTAACACTACCATTGTGCCTACTCTGTTATAGTTAATCATCAACCCCCTTCTGAAATGTGAGTTTCACACCACTACAATTCTCCAACCCCATGCAATCAATCTCACAAGAGTCAATCCTAAGCTCATTATTTTTTATACTCTATGTAAATTCACTTTTACAACTACATGATTTCATATTCCATACCCCAGCAATAGAATTCCTGCATAGCCTACATGTGGCATAACTGTCTTCCTGCTTTCTCAAAAACAATTATCCATATTGCAAATCATTTTTAATGACTACACAGCAGCCTATAAACTGCATTGTAGTTTTTAAAAACTGCTACATGAACTCTATTCACCACAAAGTTAAATTTCTAGTCTTGCATTGGTAGCCGAGAGGTCAGCGTGACTGCCTTGCACTAGCAGGCAGTTGCCTGGGTTGTGGGTTCACATCCCGGCCGATGCTATGACACTTAAAAAAAAAAGTTAAATTTCTAAGTTTTCCAAGAAAAACCCACTCCATTTGTGGGTTTCCCCTTTTACAAAGTCTCCCTTCATATGAAAATAACAATACAAATCAAGTTATAAGTTCTGTACAGCCAACTCACTTTCTAAGGTATATCTATCAATTTACTCCAAGAAATACCTGCTCAGCACTCTTGCTATAACAAAAATATCATGCTATGCATTTATTATCAAATTTTCAAAGGTGTTTATTTCTGCCATAAACTCCATATGCAATAAATTGATCTGGGGTTGCAAAACTATCATATCAATATATGTATATAATGGCTCAATGATTAACCCTTGTGTAATCATCTTGCCTTTTATAGTATTCAAGTATTTTATACACAAAAAGCCATTAACTTAATAGCATCTATACCAACCAGTTCCAAAACTTTCAGAGCTTGGTAAAAGCAACCACTACAGATAAACCTTCTACTTTAATGCCATATTTACAGATCTTATTTACTTAATTCTAGGTACTACCAATCAGATCAGTCTCTCCCACAATTCCAAGTACACTTATTGGTAAACATATAACATGCTTTATCCAGGCCATGCCAATGTTTACTCACTCCCCATGCTTGGAATAAATAACCATTGCCTTCTTTCCCAATTTAAAAAATGGGACTTAAAACTGATGTTTTTTGACCACCAAATCAGACTCAACCAGCCTATCAAATTAAACTCAACCAGCACTCACTTCCAATAACTTTTTTCTGTGGTATCATCATATGTGTAAAAATAACAACCCATTTTTGTGGCTATGCCACAAAGTTAAAGATTCTCAGTGACTGCTGAGCACTAAACTGAGCATGGCAAATTATGTTAATACATATAGGCAATCTGCTACTTTCATCCACCACATGCTCAGTCTTTCCAAAAGATTACACATTTCTAAAGAATGTGCAAGCAACATTTAGCCTGTTTTCCTTTTGGTTTACTCTCTGGATCTTTTTGCTGGGGAACAATATCAGGAGGCAACCATTCACATTTATCAATAAATAATGCCAACTAAAAACACAGGGTAATAACAGTCTCTCTAGACATTTTTGTGGTCCCCTGATCACTTATTAGAGAGCAGTACAACCTATAAGTTGTCCCAACCACAGCATACAATATTAATAACCTTGATGAAAATGTATGTTCCAAACACTTATTACAATAATTCAATACAACAGAAAGTTAACTAATTGGACCAGCCAAGCTCAAGGCAACTGAACTTTAAATATATATCCAATATTATGTTGTACAAAAAAGTATAATGTGCAATTACTAATGTTCATAAAATTATACTGTAATCAGCAATGTTAATCAAATTTATATAATAGCAAACAATTATTATACTTAAAATGTCTTTGTAATCCTGGTAACACTTTTGTAAAACATTTGTAAAATTCTATGTAACATGTATTGTTAAAACATTGTCATCATCATCATAATAATAATAAAAAGGTCCCAGAAAAACTTAGTATTACTTGCACAGTATTCTATAAGCTTCCAGATTTGAACCTCATAAAACAGCTGATAATCTGTACACATTAACTAAAATAGTATACATATCATCATAGCAAACAAAATTTAATAACCTTGAAACATTTTTCTGTGACAACTCCAAATATGTGAGAAATGCTCTTAATAAACAGATAATTTTTCATGGAATCAAACAAAGAATATAATGACTGATCAGTCAGCAGACAATGTGCATAATCTCCACAGCATTCGAAGCTTCAAATCACAAAATCTATGCAAATGCTACTAATTTAGCCAACTTAGAAAGCATTAATTGTAGAATTAAAGCAACCAAACTTAACAGCTAAACACTCCTTTGCTGGTTGAAAAATTAACCAATACGACATAAGGAAACTAAGAATATATAAAAACCAAGACTTTTTTCCTGGACAATTTGAGATATCTTTTAATTAAATTTTACAATTCATTCCAAAGGAGGAAGTTTCAACAGAATATATAAAAATCAAGACTTCTTTCCTGGACAATTTGAGATATCTTTTAATTATATTTTGCAATTCATTCCAAAGGAGGAAGTTTCAACAGATATCAAAACTCTGAGTAATTGTAACTTTTGACTAAGATTGCTAAAGCTATATAATAAGGGATAGTTAAAAAAAATATACCTTGGCCTCAACAGTCAGAATACTCAAGCTATAATGGAGCTATTTGGTAAGGACAATCGAGATATGTAAGAGATATATCCACACCAGACTATACCAATAGCCAGAGTTAAACCAAAATATCATCAATCAAGCAGATCAGTTTATTTAAGTAAACCACTCACAAGTATTCATAAACAAAACATCAACTCATACAATGGAAACACTCATTCATTGCCTTCTTCCATAGAACTGATTGCAACAGAGATGAGAAGACCACCCAAATGACCAAAAAAAAAGAATCAGTGAGAGTCAAAACACAAAAGGTTGCTACTCCAGACATAATGACTAGCTCCTCACCAAAATATTTTATATCAATAGATCTCTCACATTATAAAATCATTGACTCATGCGAACCAACCATAGATAAATTTACTCATTATCCATAGACATCAGAGCATAACAAAGATACCATGTCTGATCTTTTACCCAAATATTATATTCATATAGACATAGAACTTCCCCCCATCCATCCACACTGATACAACAAATAATATTCTGCTAGAACTATCTACCTGCCATCCAAGCCTTTCACTCACAGAATCAGCTCAACAGAGACCAAACAATTACTCAGATGGCTACAAAATAAATAACAACCAAAGAAAGTCAAAACAGAAACAGTTGCTAATACAGACATGATTATCATCTCTCCAAAAGATTGTATCTCAATGGATCTCTCCCACAATAAAACCATTGACTCATACCTATCAACTGAAGATAGAAATTTTTTCAATACCTACAGACATCACAGAATAATAAGAATACCATGACCTATCTTCTGCTGGAATACTACACCAAAATGGATATGAGAGTTTCTTTTATCCAGCCATACTAATATTATTATAACCTTGATATGTAATCTCATCTATCAAATTGTATATAAGGATTTATGTTTATTACAAAGATATAGCCATAAAATCAATAATACTCTCTAATAAATAAATCCAATTTATATACAGCCATATAACAATTTAATACAAAAATCAACTCCTCCCCCCATACATGTTTTCACTCATATACCAAGCGTTTTCATGTATTTTTCTTAATATCACATTGAAAAACTTTATGTAAACCTAATTTTATATATATATCTTATTATGTAATAAACTTTATTCTTTCAATTACTGTAAATCATTTTTTTTTTCTATCATAAAATTGTAAACCCTTATTGCATATGTACTATCATGTATCAACTTGCATATGACATTATAATTTTCATACGTAACTTATGTAATCCTTTTTGGTCTCAATAAAGTTTACCTTTGAAACATCATCATCATAATAATAAAAAGGAGATTTACAATTTCCATGCAAACCAGTTTGTGAATCATAAATGTATTTAGATGTAAAAGCTGGTCTGTTATTCTGTTTATTTGATATTTTGTGATGCTGTTCTTCAGCAGAAATTTCTTCCTAAAAATATCTTATGTAATTGTATTTTTTTTCCCAATATATTCTAGTCTTTGCCATATCTTCCCAATAACAACAAGCAAACTTGTACTTCTTTAGAATGTTTTTTCAGACTCTTAGAAAATCTTATATTTTTCATTTAGTTTACATATTCAATCCAATAAAAATGTGATTTTGCAGTAAATGGATGCTATAGTATTATATCTAGTACCAACATAGATTTGAGCAGAATCCAATATGCATATACATATGTGAATGTGATCTCTCAATTTATTATAATAATTGCATTAATGGGTTTTTTTAGTCATTTTTGTTAAGAATTCTTATTGATGCCTTAATGTTTATAAACTTTAAATTAAATTGGATCTTAGGTATGGAATGACTATATATATATGCTGTAAGTATATGAACTATATGTGGCCGTGTTTACCTTGTTTTATATAGAGCTCACTAGTTTCTTTGAGTGTCAGTACCTGCATGAAGTCTTGGAATCAAGTGTCACAAACTTTGCTGCAATCATAGTTTTCTAATTATACAAAATGATTAGTGATTGGTGTAACAGATTTTCTGCTCAGGGATAAATTCCATTATTTTCATTAGTTCCCTTTCTTCATTATGCTCTACTCTTGGTTTCTTTTTTTAAAAATTTCTGTAATTGCTAATTATAGTATTCATTTGCAGAATTAGTTAATCTGCCTTCTAGCAAGGAATTAAAATAGACAAAATCACATTCTTAATTCCTCTACATTCAAGTATGCTTGTAATTTCAATTTTTATTTCATAATTTTTTAGCTGCAGCTCTTTGTAAGATTTCATTGTATCTAGTTTCTATTTTTCTCTATATCTATCAGTCAAAACCTTTTTAATACTTTACTTCCACGTGAATATACATATATGTGTATGCGTATTTGTGTGTCAATACAACTTTCTACGTATTACGTATATTTATAGTGTAAATGAAAATTTTTTTGTATTATAAGATTATGAATTTTAAACATTTATTTATAACTTGTGTTTCAGCTCTCGCTTGAAAATTTGCTTTAACTTTGATTAAAAGGCCTTTTTCTTTTCTGGTTTCATTTAATCTGCAAGTTTCGCCTTGACAGTCAGGTGTGTAACTTTCAAATAATTTCCAAGCTAATTTGCTGCTGAGATAGAGCAAAAGAAAAAGTTTATTCGAGCATAAAATAACATGTTCAAGTTACAAACCAATTTGATTACTGGTTAATCCACCACTGGTAGTAAACAGATTATTGTCTAAATAATATTACTCTTTTTTTTATTTATCTGCCTATGGATAAATATTACATGATTTATAGTAATTTCATCATTAAAAATACTCCCACAACAATTAAAACTTTTAGTAGATTTATATTTTCTTACTTGTCATTAAAAAGTGAAAATTCTCAAAACAAGTATCCTTGGATCAATTATCTTCACAGGATTTAAATCTAAAACTTCTGTTTCCTCCTGACAGCTGGTCTCCAGTTAATAAATTGTATATTTGACCTGAATTTCTGAGCCACATTTTTTCCCGATGTTTAAAAGGCATAAAGTTTTCTCATTTTCTTTTTATGTTATGTTAAATTAACATGCTTACTGAAATAACCAGTCAAATGAATCTAGTTGTCTTAAGATCTTTCAAGTTATTAATGCTAATTGGCTACGGTATATTTTAAATAATGCCGTTGTTAATAATTCGAATTATTACTATTTAATTATTTATATTGTTTGTGTTTTTACTTTAAATGTTTTCTTATTTATAACAATATATATATTTAAATGTCAGATAAAAAATATATAGAATTCTCACATCGAATCAGTTTTGGGTGAGCAGTGAAAAATTATCGAGTCACAATTAAATTTAGAATTTTTTAAGGCTCATAAACAGTCTAGCTATTAATCTAAGAATAGGGATACTTATACATATTTATCTAGCTGTTAAAGATTCTAGGTTAATCTAGGTCAGACAGATACACTAACTATAAAAAATATAAATGCAATTTTAATAAACAGTAATTATTGTTGCTGATAAAGGGGTGTCACATTTCTCTATATGTTAAACCAAGGGTTACTTTTAGCTTTACTCATAAAAATGCCAGTTCAAAAGTAAATAGGAAAAATATTGTTTTTTGCATTGTGTAATATGCATACAAAAATTTGTTAGTTTTGCTGGTTTATATTAGTTAAGTAAATAATATCCCTCTTTCAGAGTATCTTTAATGATATTACATAAATAGAACAATTCATGCCAAATGCTTTAATTTTTTTCAGCTACAAATTTAACAAAAACAATTCAAATCAATTCATTTTTGTCTGTAATTGTTTTATTTATGTAAACTTTATTACTACCTGCTTTTTAAATGTGAGCAATCTCTTATTTGCTAAAAGTTTTCATGCATTTCTTTTTCTTTTTTTTTTTGTAACAAAATAATTTATTGATATCTTAAGTGTTTTCATTTAATGAGGCTTTGTTGTTTAAAACCCTAGACTCTGCACCTATCGAAATATGATACTTTTTTTTTTTCATATGTCATAGCATCTGCCGGGACGCGAACCCACACCCGTCTGCAACCAACTACTTGCTTGCATGGCAGCTACTTCTGGCACCAGTGACTGAAATGGTTTCCTATTCTCATCATGTTATTTCTTTTTACAGGTTGTGCTTAGACACTCAACTGACCAACCTGGAGTTACCCTCTAGCTAACAATAACTAGATACTCCTTTACTGATGAAAATTTGAAGACTTTTTAATAAACATTTTTTTTAAAAAATTTGTTAACCTATATGACCAAATTCTGTATTTCTGAATTGATGATACTTATGATACTCTGTCTGTGACCTTGTGATGATGGAGCTTTACTTGTAGTTATATGGTAAATCATTTCCACTATATAGGTGAATTCTTAAGTCATTGTAATTTGATTTACAAGTGTCAGCTTTCCAAATGCACAACTTTAATACCCATCACTTCAGATGAAGATACTAATGATTATTACTGGTCATCTATTAAACAAAAGATTATCTATAACCCTGGTAAAACACCCACTTCATCTCTCATTTTTCATGTCTAATATCTTTTAAGATATACTTCAATTACCCACCTCACTGCACTTTTTATAAACCTAAGAATAAATTCATCTGAAAAAGACAATCCCATGATTTTATTTCATGCTGAACCAATGCTGATGATGGCCTAGGTTTTTCATATGTTCAATTTTGATGCACTTATAGTTTTAATACCATCCATTTCAGACAACTAACAAATGATAATTGCTAGTTATTTATTAAATTAGAGATTATCTTTAGCACATACCAATTCTCAGTTGTTGAAAGTTTATAAAAAGATTCAAATTTTGCATATGCATTTTCAAATACATTCCACTATTAAGAGTGACTCACAGATTAGTATAAAATATAATTTTAAATGCTATTTTTTTTTCTTCTTGTGTATTGCTGGCCAGGTCAGTGTCAGTAATGGCATGAAGATTGAACTGTTAACATCTAGATTCATATGGAGTTTTAATCAAATTAGTTGTCAAAAAAAAAAAAAATAGAAATTATCCAAACTATCCATCCATTGGACAATGATTTTAAAAAAATGCAGTTGTATTTAAAATAGCATACTATAAATGTAATAATAAGCATAACTTTGATTTGAGAAACACAAAAATAATAGGTAATAATTGAAAGTTTGCTAGTCTTTCACATGCGTGATTGTCTCTCAGATAGTCAATCAGATTTTAAACAGCTGTCTTAAGAACGATCAGGCTTCAATACATGACAGAGATTTTGATAAGAAAAGGATGATACCAACCTTTTCTCAACTTAACTTTATATATATATAAGCCAGTCTTAAGCAACTTGGCCTGAAAGCTTGAATATATAAACATATACACTTATCATTCATTGTGTTATTAATTTAAGATATTATGGCATGAAATCTCAGATTTACTATACCGCAATTTTCTAGATGTTAATATAATTTATCAGCAATGTATGTAAATAATATTTGTCTAAATCACATGTTGTTAATAAATTGGCAATAACTGAAAGTTTTCTAGTCTTTCACATGCACTAAAGTAGTATAAAAAAGGTAGAAGAAAAAATTAATAATATGTAAACGAAAAATAGTATAAAAAAAAAAGAAGAAAAAATTAATAACATGAAAATGACAAACAACTCCATAAATCAAACCAATGCAATTCATACTCATTAATATTGTATTTAAAAATATATAAAGAAATTAGGAGGCCATTTACAGATAAATATATCAAATTTCTGCTAATAATTGCTTTTGATAAAATGGTCTTCTTGGTTAGAGCATTATGTTGGAAATGTCACTGGCTATACTAGGAAGGAGGAAAACCCATTTGAAGCATTGTCTTCTATGCTAACCTGTATGTTATCAATGTCAATTAAATATATTGTAAAAAGTGTAAAGTTCAATGTTTTTTTTTTTTAAAAAAAAACATTTAACAACTGAACTAGATTATGGAATTGGTTCAACTATATCTACCTATACATCATATAACAATTAGAATTTCATTTAATATGCCAATTTATATTGATTTTCAAACATATGTGTAAGTACTTTGTATACAAGCATCTATAATTCATGTTTAGGTAAATACCTAATTCATTATGTATGGGGTATGATAATCTGGACCAACTGATAAGTGCTGGCTTAGCATGAAATACATATATTGGTGATTATTTATCTTTTCTACATGTGTGTGGTTATGTGTATCAATTATATGATATAGTATGGATAGTTGAAGGGTGCTTGAAAATCTGAGATCAAATCCCCTATATTTACAATTAAGCTCCCAGGTTTGGATAGAGTGCCTGGTTTTCAAATAATTTATTTTTATTTATTTATTTAAAGCTAAACTTATGTCTGAAAGATTTTTAATATCTTTTTTGTTACATTTATTTATACACATTCAGGAAACAATCAAGTTGGAAAATATTACTAAAAAAATTGATTCAAAAAGAATCATTTAAATAAACTTGTAAATAACGATCATCTTTTCTTATGTCAATGCCAATCTATTTGCAAGATTAAAATGGAACAAATGATCACTTTTATATGACCTCCAGTCAATTATACAACAATGACATTGATATAAGAAACTATCTCAGTAATGTTTTGAACCTGATTGTTCTGAGTAGGTTTATATTATCAGCAATACATATTTGATAACCTATACAAGTATTTATAATATTGGTAAAATAATTAGAATTCTTATTTGTTTTACAAATAATTTTTCCATGTAAGAACCATCAATATTACTGCAGTCCAATTAATTGCCCAGTGATGTATATCAATTGTCTCAAAAGCTCAATCTTTCTAAATAGGTTCCATGATAGCAAACAATAATTATCATTTTGATCAGCCTTAATTATTTTTCCATACAGCACAGTTAGCGAAGCAAGTGAACAGATGATAAATTAATTGCTATTGTCTTTCTAAATATGATTCTAAATTTTTATTGACTTTATTCAAGAATCTAAAGGTGCAAGTTCAACTTAGGCCAGCAACACCTGAAGAAGGGTGGAGAATAATACTCCTCGAAACATTGTGTAATTACAAACCTGTATTGTCTATTTGTGTGTTATTACTAACAAGTTGTTTGTATTTGGAAAGTTTAAATAAAGTTTAAAATTTTCTATACATTCAACATTCACTCATAAATGACGGAAATAGTCCAACATATTACATCTTATAATATACCATCATTACAATTCTTCAGACAAATACTGAATTTGATAAATTTTTACTTTGAAAATGATAAACTTTTAGTATATCAGTTTAACTATGTTTAACATGTGAAAAAAATAAATTTTAAAATGTTGTGGACATAGAAAGAGAAGCATTTTTACATTCTTTTTAAATTAAATATATTCTCACATGATAAAATAAGTTATTATTACCAACATATTAAAATACATTGTGCAGAAATGAAGAGGTATTTGTTTTTGGTAACCAAGGTAAAATTTTATTGAATAAATATATTTTAAATTATCTAAACTTCTATTAGATTACATATTTATTTTCTCACATGCATATAGTGCATATATTACAATAACTTAAAATTTTATAGCCATTCTAAAAATTATCATATGAAATGTATAATTTATTTAAAATTATTATTTATTGTATTTAATAAAAGTTGATATTTTGACTACATGTATTAGATATTGACTACCTAAAATATATGGATTGCTCTCAAAAAAAGTTAATTATCTAAGTATAATTACATATTGTGTAATGTATGTCTTTTATGTTGTATGATGCATCTAATTGGTAATTCAATCCTTACTAAACCTAACTAAATACTTTTATTGATTCTTCAGTTACCTACAAAGCACTTGGATGCAATAATATCAATTCCAGTGGTCTTGCTTCATGGCAATGATCCCGCACTTAATCTGACCTCATTTCCGTTTTTTTTAGGTATCAAAAGTATCTTGCTTGATGTTTTTTTTAAATATATCTCTTCAAATATCCTTCCAGATCGTTTGACTCTATTACATAATTTGTAATCTGTCATCAGCATTTTGCAGTAAATCTATTAAAAATGAAATTCCCTTTTGATTTTACACATGTTTGAAAAACGCTTTTTGTGTTTCTAATTTTGCTGTTACTTTTCAATGTCTTGGCACCTGTCTTTCCTGGATTCTATTTGAAGCATCCAAGCATTTATTTTATTAGTTAAAGATTTTGTAATATATTTGATATAATGCTAACATTTTTTATTTTCTCCAGTATACGTGCAACACAAACACGCCTTATGTTAAGGCTATTTATATTTTGTTTATATGTATTCACCCACATATTCTTGCTATATATTTATAATTAAATTTTATTTCTTTATTTTTAATTTACCTTCCACTTATATTTATTTCATCATGAAATGCTATTATTTGGATGTATTTTTATATGAATTAATTATAAACCTATTTTTATATATAAAATGTCTTATTAATGCAATTGGTTTTAAATATTATTTTAAATTACCCATTATGTAAATTAATTTTATTTTCAATTTTTTAAAATTATTTGTACCCTTCTTCCCCAGTTATTTACAAAATAAATGATCACATGAACAATTGAAAATGTTTACAAATGGAAAGAATTAAACACCACATATTATTTAATTTAGCTTAAATTAGAATTTGCTAAGATACATTTTAAAAATTCTAATATTTTGACTGCCACGTATTGGTTATTAGTCCCACCAGTCTCATTTTCACCAGGATAATTGCATTATTAGAAGTTTTAGCCTGATGTCTCAAAAATAAAGCAGCAATTTTTTTCCTATTTCTAAGAAAACCTTATTTTATTATTGAATACAATATATATAATGAATTTTTTACTTTATGCAATTATCATCATACAAAAATGGCAAACATCGTATCTTTTCCATTTTTGTGTTAGCTTGCATGTATCTTAATTATGTGATTCTAAATTCTATGACATGATAAAATACTGTGGTGATGTTGATCTTTGACTTTAATCATTATTCTCTTGCATCTATTATCAGTTTTACATTTGCGTGATGATAAAAATTGGAACTATAATAGATATTAATTTATTAGTTAAAAAAAATCTGAAGATGTCAGTAATCTCCAAAAGAAAACTGCAACAAGCAAACAAAGTCTAGAAGTCAGTGATTGGTGGATTATTTGATCTTGGGAATATAAAGCAACTTGTAAACTCATTTCAATAGTCATTATCAATGAGCATATATATATATTACTAGTTTATTTAAATATTTATCATTATTTTTTCAAAATATTTGCATATCAATTATTTTATATTTTAACGATCGGGGGAGAAGGAGACTTCACGTAATCTGCACTACAGGGCGCCATTAGGCATTTGAACCTAAAAAATTTATATAGTAGGCAGGTACGTTAAGTTTAAAAAAAAATTATTTTAATTTATATATTTGGATTCCGATCGTTTGCCCAAGGTCACTAGCTCATAGAGTAGCAGAGATTTTAAAACATTTATAAGTTTCAATAGACTTCTATTCTCAAAGTATATATTAAATATTTAGAACAATAAAATAAAAGAAGCCACTGCCAGTAGTTAACACACAAATAGATTTTTATTAACGCACATTTAAAATTGAAGATTAAATTTATTTTTAGATTTTAACATTAATATTTTTTTTTTTTTTTTAAATTTAAATTACTATTTTAAATAGATCGCACAGATGGATATTTAAATTATATTTTAC
This sequence comes from Epiperipatus broadwayi, assembly GCA_028023455.1. Classification (NCBI taxonomy): domain Eukaryota; kingdom Metazoa; phylum Onychophora; class Udeonychophora; order Euonychophora; family Peripatidae; genus Epiperipatus; species Epiperipatus broadwayi. Next base: position 1,875,345 of record JAQFVV010006327.1, on the reverse strand, counting down.
TTTAGCATGTCGAGCATAGATAGTCTACATAGTTTTTTTTTTTTACTTAAAAACTTATCAAAACATTCATTCAATCTCAGACTAAAAGTTTGTACTCAACCCAATGCCTGCTTCCAGATATATAGTAGCAATCAATGCAATACGAAGATGCTAGCATAAAATCACGCCACATGAATGTGCATCTGGCAGCATGATATTATTTGAAGGAAATGATCCAGGTCTAGATCAGGAAAGTGCCTCTGTCTGACTAAGGAATCATGTATATAAATTGTTTTTTAAAGAGTGCTACATATGGGGGAAAGCGGTCTTTCTGCCATCTTATAAATCCCTGTCCATAGAGCTAGGAGGGGTCAATGGCGCAGGAAATACATCTGCGACCATTTTCAATGATATGACTGCCTCTTTGGGGTCATGCATTCAGTTGGGCACGTTGCCCTGTATGCTAAACACGCTTCACATTACATTAATATAAACGTCTATATATATCTCTCCACTAGCACTGACACAACCACAAAACAAATAGCCTGAAATTAAAATCTGTTAAATTAAACATAAACGAATTTAAACATAGTTATTAATCTTTATCCATGCAGCTATCTACACCCGACTTTAAATTTAATACATTTTAGTTAAAACATAATACACACACAAAAAAATGAACTGGAAATGATTGCTTAAACATCTACATAAAAAAAATATCAATAATTGAATTTGCATTCTTTAAGTCAGATAAGAGTTCTTATTTTCAGTTATTAATTACTTGCAATTTTAGGAAAGTTATTAGATAGATACAATAGTTCATACTTTACGGATTTAATAGATTGAGAAGTCCATCTTCGTGATCACTTTCATAGACTTTGTCCTTCTTTGAAATGAAACTGCGACTTGCCATGCATTTGGTCAGGAACTGACATCCAGAGGCCTCAGCTGGTTGTCCGGAAAATTAAATTTATTGCAGACTTCCACATCGTGAAAATCTGCAATATAGCTAGTTATAACGATCTATTCATAGTCAGCTTTAAGATCCTAATTATAATAATAATTTGGCTTTTATATTTTTATTAGTCTCTTATCATTAGATCTTGAGATTCAACGAGCAAGACGTCACTAATCCATTCGTGCTTCAGTTATGGTCCGTGCTGTCATTTTCGTGTTTGGATTGGTCATTTAATTCCTTTGTATTCTCTTATCTGACCATTTAATTTATTTTACATGCCTCACGAGGTAGTTTGCTTTTGAACAATCATTTAATTAATAAGACAATCATTTCCATTTTCTAAGACTATAGAAATCAACATTATTTCTATTTTTAAAATATCAATCTTTATATCTTTACTTTTTACAAAAAAAAATTACTTTCAAATATTTTTATTTTTTAAAAGTTTTTAAAGTTGTCCATCATGCGATCTATATATACGTTAAACAGTTTTTAAATTAAGGTTTTTTTTCTTTTTAATAAATCAATTTTTATTTATGGTCTTTTATTTTAATTTTAAAATAATGTGACGGGATAATATATGAATTCATAGTATTATTTCTGTCAGCTTCTGAGCCATAAAAATATAATAGCTAAATAGATGACATTTCAGAACAATAACAAGTACTTTCCTCAGAGTTCTGAGGAAAGTACTTGTTATTGTACTGAAATGTCAGCTATTTGGCTATTATATTTTTATTGCATGGAAGCTCCTGGAAATAATACTATGAATTCATCTTTTACCTGTGAGAATATATATATAATAATTTTAAAAGAAATACCATCAACTGATATATATATACTGTAATGGTATTTTGGTATTAGGTAAAATTGCATGGTTAATAAAATTTAAAAAATAATGATTCAATATATATATATAAGAATATTAACCAAATGATAATGATGGTGATGATGATTTATAACATTAGTTCAAGTATTCCCCAAAATATTTTATTTGTTTTTCAATTTCAATAAAATAAAAAGATGAAACTCTTAAGCATTAAAGCTTTTAACAAGAAAGTTTACTTTTGAAAAACTTTTTGATGCCCGATCATCATCATATACAAATTATTACCATCACCTCCTGTGCTAGTTTTCCAGTGAACTGCATGATTTCTCAGAGTTGTGGATATTAGTAGAATATGGATGCTAAGAGTATAATGTTTGGATCGAGTTCAATAAACAAACACAGACTCAATGGATTAATAAAAAATAATTTAACAATTTATTAACAATGAATATATAATATTGTTGCTTATATTCTTACAACTGTCACTAGATTTACAAAATATTAAAAATAATAAAATAATAGGGAATATTTTTGATTTAAAGCCTTAATAATATATATATATATATATATATATATATGATTTAAAATATATATATATATCATATATATATATATATATATATATATATATATATATATATGATTTTATTATATGAGATATTTAAATATTGCAAATCATGGTAGATATCATTCTTTTAATATATTTACAAATGTTATTATTAGGTTCCTTCAAAATGATAGTTATCCCCCTAATGCACTGGTAATGTTAGATAATGAATATGGTAACCTGAGTGATGCTAAATAGGCAATAGTTGGTTTTAGGAAACACAAGCATTTGTTTCTGTATTTGATTGCATTTCCAAATGTGTTGTCTGGTGTGGTTTTGGTTTCTAGCTATACATAGTAAATGGTCTTCTGTTAAATAAAATGTTTATATTTGTTGTTATAAATGACATATTCAAAAAATACTGTAAAACTCAGCAAAATATTGCTATTCAAGTTATGGTGGAAAACATTTATAACCAACTGTTTCTCTCCTTGGCATAAAATCACTGCAATACTGCTTCATGGATTGAGTCTTCAGATAAACTAGAGTATACTAGACTGCATGATGGCTGTACTGCACTAAAAACTAGTCCTAGTTGCTTGTTTCCATCTTATTTGTATCTTATTTGATGTTGTTCACTAACATGTTTTCAAACAATGGATTCATCACCAGCTAGTTATAAGATTCGATCCATGTTTCTTTAAAACATGTTTTTCGAAAAACAATTTCTTTATTCTTTTCAAGATGTTCTGGAAACAAATTTACTGATATTATATAATTTGGTACATAAATGAATGACAGAAAAAAGATAGTTTTTTTTCCTTTGTCTCTTTCTTTATTTAAAATTGTTAGCAATAGGAAGAAAGAAAAAAAATATTGCTCACTTTTAAACTTTATTGATAATTTTAAAAATATTATTAACTCCAAAATGTTAATATCATTTTTAGATTGCTTTGGATTTTTATAACTATGCAATTCATATCAAAACTACTTTTCTTTCTTTATATTATAATTTATTATTTTATTGTTTTTCATTTATTACAAAGTAACCTTATAAAATATTTAATAATATTATTAAATGCTTAAACTAACTTTTTTCTTAATTTTTTAGGTAATTTATATATTTATTTCTCCATTTATACAAGTTTTTTTATTAAGCTTTTTCTTCATGCAGCTTTATAATATAACTAGTTTGAGTCACTATTGGATTTGTTCACTTAAAATATATATGTGTTTATGCATAGTTTTTTTTAAGTATGTTTAATTTTTAAAAATACGAGTTAAAAAATTTGAATTTAAAAATAAAAAAAACTAGTATTATTATAATTTATAAAACACCATAATACACAATTTTTTTGATATTTTAATAATTATAAATGAAATTTTAAATTTTAGAATAGAATTTTATAGCATAATGCTGACTTCATAATTATTTATCTTTGTTTAAAAAATAAAATTCAGTCAATAAAAATTTTGTGAATTTATTTTTTTTAATAGTATTATGATAGTCAATTAATAAAAAAAAACTAATTGTTTTCATTTCATATTTTATTTTATTATTATTTTTATATATATTTGGAGAATTCACATCTGATTTTTTAAGAATGTTTTTCATTTGTTAAATTATATTTTAAATAAATAAAGTTCAATTTATTGATTGATAATATTGTATAAAGGTTTTAATACTAAAAGAAAAAGTTGAACTATTAACTAAAGTTCCCATTAGAAAAAGGATAGAAACATACTGAAGTGGAGAAGGGTTAAATATTTTCCTTCCATGTTTAACTCAAAATGCAATTAAATTCCAGCTTGCTATAATTAAATGTCTTTGTTTTGATTTGAAGAATTTAATTTGAAATCAAAATTTTATACACTTTGCATTTATCAAGTCCAATTTGTTTGTTCTGTAATTCTGGAGTTCTTAGTTTAGATTTTTTTTTTCTTTGTGTTTTTGTATCCCTAAATATGGAATGTGATAAAATTCTGTACTCTGTTTATATAGATTTATACAATAAATAAAATAGAATTTAATATTATTATTGTTGTTGTTGTTGTTGTTATTATTATTATTATTATTATTATTATTATTATTATTATTATTATTATTATTATTATTATTATTATTATTATTATTATTATTATTATTATTATTATTATTATTATTATTATTATTATTATTATTATTATTATTATTATTATTATTATTATTATTATTATTATTATTATTATTATTCATGAATAATTGTAATTGCAAACCTCTTTTATATATTTCTTGTTAGCTTTTACTATTCTGTATTCTAAAATTACTTATATTCTAATTGTGTAATAATTACTCAAATTTAGATTTTTAAATCAGATTTAAAAATCTGATTTAAAAATGTGTGCTAATACTTTTTAAAATATCTTTCTTAATTTGTTTGCTTTATTATATAAAACTTCCTCTCATTAATTAATACTTCAATATTTTTTACATCAATTCCTAGTTGCAGTTTACATATAGTTCAACATTTTATTTTAATCATCTTTATTTTATATTATGAATCAATAAATTGTAGTTGATTTAGTAGAAATATAAATTTACAAATAAAAATATTATCAAAAATCATATTTGAATTTAGCAAATATAAAAAAATAATAAAATTAACTACATAATGAGAATAACAACTTTTTTCTTATTGAATAATTATGGCAATTCTAGTAAAAAACAAAATTAACCAATCTTGGTTAAACCTGAACAAATTATGACTGTCATCATAAAGCTATGAAATATTGTTTTAAAATTTGCCATTGCTTTTATAATTATTAAAATATCACTAAAGTTCTGTTCAATGATGTTAGGCAGAGAATTATCTATTATAGTTTTATTTTTAATGGTGTTATGAAATTTAAACATGTATTTTTAAAAATAAAACACATTCAGGTAAAATCTAAAAATAAGCATGAAAATATTTCTTTTTTAATAATTACTATACAAATATTTTATAAAAATAATAAAAATAAAGTATGCAAAATATACACTTTTTTGCTTATTTCTAACAACAATAGAAGTGTACAAGTAGTCTCACAACTGCTTAGCCTGAGATCAAAGAATTGACCAATCAGCATTTTTACTAGCTTGCTGTAGTACTGCCTCAGTAGATTACTGACATCTTCAGATTATTTTAAGTTAACTAATCCATAATTATTTTAATTCCAGATTTTACTATAAAATAAATGCATAATTGTCAAAAGATACTATAGACAGATCCAAGAGAATAAAAATGGTAAAAAACAGCACCAAATGTTTTGTAATATTATGTGGATGAGAATCATTTAGTTAATTATGTTAGTGACATATGATGAAAATACAATATAAGTTTACACAATGGAGTGAGTTTAATATAATTAATTTAAACAATTACAAGTCATTAACAAGATCTGTGATAAGATAATAGTGCATAAATCCAAAATTATAACATTATAAAGACTTATAACATTAAAATTCTGTGAAATGTAGAATAACATATATTCTGCATAAGTGTAATCATATTATCACACTCTATCAATTAAGTATTATTTAACATAAGATAACAAAATATACTACTCATATACCTAATAAAGATAGGTGAATGTTTCATGAATAAAAATCTAAGTGTATAGGTTAAATGTAATTTTTTTTAACATTATACTGTTTGTTATTAATAAAAAGAAACAATAAGCTATGTACATTATTTCAGACAATATTAAGTATAGTAGATGTCTAATACAAATGAATAAATTTACATCAAGTTTTCATAAGTTTGACATTATTTAATTGTTTTTGAAAAGCAGATAGCTTTAATAGTAGAAAATGTTTAATTGTTGGAATGTGTAATAATATATTTTGGGTATTATTCACAAAGGATGCAAAAGGATCAAAATTAAACAAATGTGGAGATGAAGAATTACTTATTAGGAAAAGTATCTTGAAGATTTAGTAAAAAGATTTGTCAGGATTGTGGTGTCTGAAGATTTTGTATATTAAAATATTAGGATAAAATAAAACTTTTTATCAATAGATGGCGATGCTCAAAAAATATGTTGAAAGTGTGGTATTATTTAAATGTTGCTATAAAATCCCTGCCAACTAATATCTAATCAGCATGTCCTATAAAGAAAATCCTTCCAGCATAAGTTAGTTAATTGGAGGAGTTTCAGTTTTTAAAAAATAATCTATTAATGTGGCAATATAAATTGTAACTCTTATGAATTAAAAAACCACTTTAAGTGAAATTAAATTTAAGTCACTTCTACAAATGGAAAATTAAGTTGTGATAGTGAATACTGAAAAGCAGATGTGCCCTTTGATTAGAGAATTTATTTAATCCTAACAATTAAAATCTTTATGAAAAGATATAACAACTTCATAGAAAATAACTTAATTTTATTCTTAAATTCGTTATTTAATAAGCATTTTAGGTAATAATTTCATTTTAGAATTGTTGAACAGAATGCCCATAAATGCAGATTATGCAGTTATGAAGTTGAATTAAATATTTTTTTTCAGATTGTAATGGACAACAAGTAATAAATTAGAAGGTATATAAAATTTTAAGTACAAGGGACATATTAGTAAACAGTTTAAACATTAATAAAATGCAATAAATATATATCACATAGTAAACCATAATGCCAAAGTCAGGTAGAAAAGGGTCTTATGAACTTTTTCCAACAAGTTAACCAAAAGTTTTATGTCAGTTGAAAATGGTGTTGCTGCAAATGATTATCTTTTAAAAATAATCCCACAACTTTAAATGGTTCAGAGATATGACTATAATTCATGAACAGACATAGAATTAATATGATTACACATTCTGTGTTGAAAATCAATGAAGTGTTTGGGAATGTATCTTTCCAAATCACAAGATCATAAACAACATTAAAGTCTATTTGACAAATATTTTTTTTTCACTTATTCATCATAGAAATTGTAATAACCTTCTATGCAACAATGGCAAAACTATGACTCCCAAAGATAACTGACATCATATGATCACCATTTTTTATGTTTGCTCAAGCTGTTAAAACATACTACTGTATGGAGAGTTTAGCCTGTTTTAAAGCTAATCTGTGCAATTACTGAAGCAATATTGATTTTTGTAACTATTTCTCCTAAATTTTTATTTAATAAATTAATAGTAGTATAGTGTTTAGCAATATTAAAATATTTTGTTTCATAAATGCATTAAAATAATTTAAAATTAGTAGCTTTTAAATGGAACCAGTCAAAAGAGTTGTTGATGTGGATTTCATCACAATATTCAGTTGTTAAAAATGTTATGACTTCTAATATATTTATCTTATTATTTATAAATACTATCAGTAATTATGCGCTTATAAGGCTCATTAAAGAAGTTATATATATTATTAAATTTATTTAAAGCTTAGCACTTTCAAAGCTCTATGGCTTCATTATAAATACAGTTTTAAAATAATGTTTTCTATGTTTTTTGGTCAGTTAAAAATGTTTGAAAAGTATTTATTATATGTGTTTTTTATTACTGAAGAATTTGGCTATGTCTATCCTATACCAACAAATTATTGATTCAGAGGACCTAATAACCTTTCATATCAATAATTAAACTATATTATAGTTTGGTTCATGCACATATTTTCTTTTTCAAAACATCCTACAGTCAGATAACTTGTAAACATTTCTAATTACTTTTTTAATTCTCCCCTCACCATGTGAATGAATAAATAACTAGTTATAAACTCTCAATTGATAAATTATAAATAACTACCTTACCACTATACTGTATTTTGTCTTGAAACTGAGATCTCATCAGATGACCCTAGTTATTAGCATCAGTCCCTCCTCATAACAAAGTAGGGGCCAAATATTGTACAATGATTCTCTTTATGCATGGTGATTAGCTATTTACATAATCATGTGTGGTATAATCAATTAATATTGTTATGCAAATTTGTGTTTTAAATTAAATATTCATGAATCTAAAAGTGTGAGTTTGACTTCTATGTGAATACTATCAATGGTCAGGCCAGCAACACCTGGAGAAGATTGGAAAATCATACTACTCAAAATGTTGGGCGATTACTAACCTGTGATGTCTATTTGTGTGTTTTAATATGTTTTGTATACATTATTTGTACTCAAGTATGTGCTTAATTATGATATAATAATATAATTAACCTAAATATGCCTCTGATAAATATGCTGTCAGTTGCTCAGGAAGTCAATTAATATTTAAGCACCAAAATGATACTTAAACATAACCACTTTTTGCATTCTATCGAGTGTAATTTATAATTTTCTTCACTCAGAATCAATCCAGAAATCTTTAGTTCTTGTGTCCATCTCTATTACCAATCCATTAATCCAGAGAAACTTCTGTAAGGACTTCATTCAAATATCTCTCAGCAACTGACTTGTTCAATATTCAATTTTACTTTTGCTACACATTTGTCACTCAATGTATGCTTGAGTAATCAACCAATACTAGATGGCAGTGTTTATTAAATTCTAAACCCAAAAAATCCAGTTGCACTAGATCCAAATTCAAACTCCTTACTTATGAAAGCCATAAGTAAGAAACTAGTCTGAAGATATGGATAGGGCAGTACTGGATAGGAGTTTAATAAACCCTACCATATAGCATTTCCTGATTTCTCATGCTTACACTAGAATTGGAATAGAAAAAGTAGAATCCACTTTTGAAAAATATTATATACAAAGGGTCAGGTAATGTTTTTTTTTTTTTCTTTAATCAATCAATTCATTAAATGTAATGAATTTATATTATATAAGAGAAAATAATTATTATGCATAAATTAAAGCTACATTTAAATGTTTAAATAGCTTTAGCTATTGTCTGTGCAATCAAAAAAAATATTTCAACCATAATAAAATATGTTCTATTTCAATATATATATATATATATTAAAATTTTTATTCTTATGTTGACAATAAGAATAAATGTGATCAAATAGTGGATAAAGGAACATAATCACAAATATCCTATCCAAAATTTCTCTGTCACTCCTTTTAAAATTTTATATTTAGTTTATATGAATCCAACTTTCAGGTGCTTGAAGGCAGTGTTTAGAAAAGTTTATAAGTGCATTTTGAATCAAGCTTAATGCTTCTGATGCCTATTTATGGTCACATATATCCCAAGTTTCAATCATATTTTATAGTCATCATCAAGGGTAAAACAATAATTGGATGATTTATTGCTCAAAAATATGAATTTCAAATACAAGAAATGGTAGAACTGGAACCATGATTCATGGACCTTGAGTCCATTACTGGAATATTAAGGGTTATACATCGTAATCAACTTTTTCATTTTCTTATTCTGTATTTAAATTATTAATAAATCATAAAAAAAGAAAAATACGTTTATATTATACAGAATGAGAAAAGACAATTAATGATGGATAATCCTTGATAACATCGTAAAAATATGGTTGTAACATAGGATAAAATTTAGGAAAATTATACGTCTCATACTGGATAATTAAATGTCTATTAAAAAATAAATGGAATTGAAATTTTTATAATATTTATCAATTAATTGATGGCTCATTTAGAAAATAAAAAGAATTAATAGCCAATTTTTAGTAATTAATTAATAAAAAATGTATAATCATTAGCGCACATCCTTTTTTTTTTTTTTTACGTGTCAAAGCGTCGGCCGGGAAGTGAATCCCCCTTGTAAGGCGGCTGTGCTAGCCACTCGGCTACATTTGCACATACTTACATCACAAATAATACTCATTATTAAAACACATTTTTTTAAAAAATTAAACATTTGAAACAAAATTATGCAATATTCTGATTGAATTGGTTTAGATCTTATAAAATTTACTTCACTTTCTAAACTTATATAAAAGGTTGTTTTTTTTTTTTTTATTGATTTTTTTTTTTTTTTTATGATTGTGTATACATATTTTATTTACTAGTTAAATGTTTAAAGTTAAAAATAATATTTATCAAGTTTTTAAATCAGTTGATAGAAATAGAACTTAAAGCCTAAAGGGTTATTTGTATTAAATGGAATAAAAAAGAGAAAGTAAAATAAATATATATTTAACATATATTTGTTTTGAAAAAATGATACAAACTAAGAATAGGATTTTTTCTGCATGTTTAATTTATGTTTATTCCATTTCCTTCTCGAGACGTTTAAAAATATGAGTAATGAATATTATTTTGTTATGAAATAAACTTTGCATGTAATAGTATTTTTTTTTTTTTTTCATCATTAAAAAAAATAAACAGTTGCGAAAAGAGAACGTAAAAAATACTTTAAAGCTATGTAAATGTTAAACAAGATAAACAGGCGCAATCATTGCTCGATTAAAACGACGCAAGAGCCTGTAGCATTCACTTAAAGGAGTTCAAATTTTTTTAAAAAGTTTATAACTATTTAAATAAATTATTTGCTTGCATCAAAAAATAATTCAATTTTGTGATAGCGCAAAATTAATTATTTTTGCAAAAGTCAGTTATTTTGTGAGAATCAGGAATTTGTCGAAAAAAAGAGAAATCATGAACCGAGTTATGCCACATAAAACTGTTAAAAGTTCCACTCATCTTCCCGTTAAATAACTCCTCTAGCACCGCACCCTTACATCTCTCAGTGATATAATAATTTGCAAATAAAAAAAATGCATTGTAAATAATATATTATTAAAAAATTCTGAAAGTTACTTCTATTATCTAATTTCCACTTCCATATTTTCTTGATTGTTCTTAATTTTTTAAAAACTTCTGTTAATATTTTCTCAATCCTTTTTTTTTTTAATATATATATAATCTTGCTTTATATAAATATATGAGTGTGATTTAAAAGAGCCCATGGTGTACTGATTAACACATCCATCTGTCATTCCCAAGATCTAGAATTTAAACTTGCGTTAAACTTTAAAACTTCCAGATACCAAATAAACAATAGGCCTTTTCAGGGTATCCCTCCAATTGTTGATTAGTAAATGGATATCTAGATAAAAAGTCAAACATATGAAATTGACTAGAATAATTTGTCTGCATGGATATTCTAAAAACAGTGACCGATTTTGCAGCATATTGGTTAGAAATCCATTCTAAACAATCCCTCAACATTTTAAAACCCAGGGCAGTTTATTCTTGAAATTTTTTATGCCACAAATGGAGCTAGATTTTTTTTCTTTCAAATATATTGCCAATAGAAATCAACTAGACATAAAAAGTGATCAGAAATTGGTATCTAGCTATTTTTAATCTGAGAATAAATAATCCCAAGATAATTTAGATTGTTTAGATAACTGTCAAATAAAATGATAAAGGTTTTATGTAATTGAACTTGGATCTAGTGAGAATGGAATTCTAGACTAAGATAACTAAAATGCAGTTATTCAAAATTGAATCCAGAAAAACTAAACAAACCACAAAATTAGCATTATCTAAGGGTTCTATTTATCTTTGAGTTTTGATTCATAAAAATATTACAGTGAATAACTTATGTTGCCACAACTTTTAAAATAACAAACTAAAGACAATACTTTATCATTTTCGACCAATACCAATCCACTGCAGAATAAAGATCTCTCCAAGTTCAATGCATTCTCTATAATTGCCTTCTTTTCTCCACATTACCCCTACACACTTTCTTATTTTATCCATCATTCCTACATGTGGTCACTTCCTAGGTTTTTTACGACTTCTCTGAATATTCAGTATAATTAATATTCCTTTACATTTTAATGACAGAATTATTCAATGGTAAAAAGATAAAACAGATTTAAATGTTAAGCATTTATTTTTATATTAGCACACTTAATGTAAGGCCTTCATTATTATATATATAATCCAGTGAAGACATGCCTTAAGATGGAGTTTACCAATAGGAAATTATTTTTTATAACAATATAATGTTATTGCAGAATTATAGAAAACTGAAAAAATATATATTTTTATAATAACAACAGTATTATTATTATTATTATTATTATTATTATTATTATTATTATTATGATGATGATGATGATGATGATGATGATGATGATGATGATGATGATGATGATGATGTTATTTTTTAATTATATTTATTATTTAATCGTTTCGTCTGGAATTATTAATTTAAATTCAGACTTCTGATGATGCATTTTAATAAACATTTCAACAAGGCAAACACATATTTTGTTCATTCACATTGCAATTAAATTTAAAACCTATCAATGATTCATCTGTCCTGAAGAAGCAAATGGTTCATGTGTTCAAAGTCAAATACTGAAAACCAAAAGATAAAAAAACTTACATGAACACACTTTGTTTAATTTAGAATTAATTCATACCTTTTTTTTCAACGTTCTGTGATAATTTTTGTTCAAAAGTTTAACAAAAATCAAATCATTAAATGATAATTTTAAAACAAAATGGCAACAGAAATATCATGTGACCAGATGTCTCCATAATACTCCTGCAGCAAACAGTTCAGTTGTTAACAGTCAAGGTAACAAGCTCCAATGTTTAGAAAGTACTAAAAAACTAAACTTGATATGATGCAATTATACTGACTAGTTCATTTTATCAAGATGCAATTCGTGGTGATTAATATTTTTCCATTTTCACATAATACAATTTATAAAAACTAATATTTTTTCTATTTTCCCAAGATGCAATTCATGCTGACTAGTATTTTGCCATTTTCACAAGATGTAATTCATGATGAACTAGCATTTTTCTATGATCACAAGATGCTGTTTATGCTAACTGATATTTTTTCAATTTTTCAAGATGTAAGTCATGCTGATCTAGTATTTTTCCATTTTCCCAGGATGCAATTTATGTTGACTAATACTTTTCATCTTCCCAAGATGCAATTTATGGGGATTAGTATTTTTTTCATTTTGCCAAGATGCAATTCATGCTGACAAATATTTTAACATTTTCCCAAGATGCAATTCATGCTGACTGGTATTTTCCATTTTTCCAAGATGCATATTTTTTATCATGTGGAACTTATGTAACAAATGGACAATAAGATTTCACTCTGAAAACTATAATATTCTCACCAAATGAATCCAATTTTTATGGGACCATATGCCAATCTAACACCAACTTCAACCCCTCTTCCATAGGTTTTCTTTTATACTATCATGTGTTTCCATGTATTTTTCTCAAAATCACATTTAAAAAGTCTATGTAAACCTAATTTGATATGTGTATCTTGTTATGTAATAATGATTTTTCTTTCAATTATTGTAAATTATGTTTTTCTTTCATATCGCAAACAAGATTGTAAATCTTTATTACATATTTAATATCATGGATCAATTTGGGTCTAAGACTTCATGTTTTCAAATGTAACTTATGTAACCCTTTTTTGAGTCTCAATAAAGTTTACAATTTGAATAATAATAATAACATCAACATCAACAACAACATAATGATGATGATGATGATGATAATGGTAATAATAATGAAAACTAATTAGTTTTATCTATATATTATAATTGTTAACTATTTTTTTTAGAAAAATAGATCTAACTGTTGCTTGAATGGTATGATTCATCTGCACAAATATTTCTGGCCTGACCAGTAACAGCTAGCACTGGAATTGAAGCATCCTTAGATGTGTGAATAACTTATATAATTACCTTCAAGGGTTTTGGGGATTTCTACAATTAAAAGCAAGGTTAATAAATGATTACTAAACTTCATAAACGATGGCATTAGACTGATAAATGTATTTAAAAGGGCAAATTTTTAGTTTTCCTAAAAAAATATTTAGTGATTCAACTAGACATAAAAATAGTTCAGCATAATAATATGTATAAAATGCCATCAGAGCAAACCTTCAGACAATCATTGATACAGGAGTTTATCCAGTATCTTCTATTCATTATAATAAGTAAATGGTAATTAAGTTTTCAAAAAAGCTTTAATTAACCTATGTGGCTGACAGACAGTACTAACATGGAATAGCCTTGTAACTCCTGGGCAAGATTTTCATACCCTCTGGGGATATGAGTACTTCAGATTGGAAACTTCTGCTTTAGGTTTTTTTAAAATGTTCTACCAGCAATGTTAGGACAACTTTTTCAATAATATTTAGTAAGTAATGTTTATCGCTTTATTCTTAACATCTCCTTATGGCAAGATTTCTACTAGATTTTAAATAAATATATGCAAATCTTACATAATCGATAGAAATGTATTTTTAAAATTTGTGAATAAAGCATTTCCACTTTTTAAATTTTGCATTTGATATTTGGGAAGGGGATACTATGTCTTATTTTGTAAAGTAGCAGAGTGGCTGATCCTAGGGTTTAAGATCCATGGATTGAGCCTAGATATGTTACTTCCGGTACTCAAACTTCTTATGAACTTCCAAGCAGTGAAAATCGTCTAGTTCGAAGTGACAAATTATGAAAGAAAGCAATTGGTTTAAAATTGAATTAAGACTGTATAAATTATAACTCACACTAAAAGAATACCCTAATTGAATGATAATTTTGAAGGTCCTTCTTATTTTATTTAAATTATAGGATTATGACATAAATAATTTTTTATCTTGACTAACAATAATTGCTGTTTAATAGAATGAACCTTTCAATTCTAGACTGTTTATATAAACCATTTAATTGTTTAGTTTTTAATGAAATTAATTAAGGTTGCTTATTGTGTTACATCAATGTGGTAAAGCAGTACATTCGAGAGCTAAACGTCCCAGATCAAGGCTCAATATGTACTATCTAACGTTTGAATATCCCATGACCCCCTAAGAAACAAAATGATTCGATTATTTTTAATGAAAGCGCTTAAAAGTTATACATGAAAGGGGAGAGGGGAACAGCAAACAAAATGACTAATTAAATAAACAATAAAGCTGGAAAATGTATATTAAACTAATTTTAAATGTTTCATTTATCCTGAAATAGTTTGGTGTAATGATAAAGGGCAGACTTTAGAGTTCAAAGTCTAAGAATCGTTATCCATCTTTGTCACTTCCGCTGTTCGAACTTTTTAAAAACTCTCGAACAATAATCAATTCAATCACTATTTTATGTTTAAATATTTCACTTAAGTTTTTTTTTTTAAAAATAATTGTTTTCAAAAATTAAAATAAAAAACACAGTCCATTAAATTATTATATTAGTAAGTTTAAAATGTTCAAGCTTGCAACACATATAGGTTAGTAGCTTTTAACAATTATTATTTTTTAAATATAATTTTAAATTATTCACAAAATAAAAGAGTAGAAGAAGCCAGCAGTTTAATCTCACGGATATCCCAAACGCTGATGCGGGCTTGATCACCGCACCCATTATATCAAATTTAATTTCCGTTTCCAATTACTACAATAATTGCGGGATATTAAAACTGCAATTTAATAAAATGAACTTTTAATTTATAAACAGTATAAAAAAAATTAAATCAATTAAAGTTTATAATTTTAAGAGAATTATTTAAAAGCTACAAGAGATTAGGGGTGGGGGTAAAAGAAATTACTAATTAAATAAGCACTAAAGCTGAGTAAAATCCATAGGGAATTACAGCTTTAAAATAACTTTTTTGTACTTTCTGTATAATTATTCTAAACATTTAGCTTAGTCTTGCGTTGTTAGCCGAGAGGTATCGCAGCTGCCATGCAAGCAAGTAGTTGGTTGCAGACGGTTGTGGGTTCGCGTCCCGGCCGATGCTATGACATATGAGAAGAAAAAAAAACATTTACCTTAACTTGGAAAGTAGTTTATTCGATATTTTCTACAAAATAAATTTAAGTTGAACAAAAACAAAAGAAAAAACGTTTTTTTAAAAAAAATATTTTCAAATACCGCAATAGAAGTTATTAATTACTTTTTTAATAAAAAAAATTATCACTATAGATACAAAATATAGAAAAGAAAAACACCCACTATGTAATTTGTTTTTTACAAAATCACACGAAGAATACAAACAAGAAATATTTATATATGAAGAACGTCAAGGGAAAATTAAAATACACTAATGATTCTAAGATCACGTCTCTGCTTCACTCGACTACTACTTTCTGAGATACCTAAAGCATAAAAGTGGGACATGAACATTTTCACAAAAGATTTAAATATGTACTTGAAAACGAGGGTATTGTAGACTATTTTTTCTATGTTCTGATTGAAGAGCATACTTTATTTTATATGTCCAATAAATAGTTTTATTTTTATTTCAATAATTTTATTCATAAAAAACAGCTTGTAATGTCTATTATATCCAAAAGAAAAACACCTCCACCAAATATTGTTGGTATTGCAATTATAAAAGATAATGTTGTTACTGAATTGTGAATTCGGGATAATATTTATCAATCAGTGCTGATAATCTTAAAAAATCTCAAGATGTAACAATATCTGGAAGTGCAGATTTCATCTCTTGTGCATTCTCTGCTTAACTTGTAAATCAAAATTTGTTAAATATTATCATCTGCTACTAGACATAAAAACAGTTAATCCAAATGAGCCCAAGAATGTCCAAGAAGAAGTTCAACCTTTACAGTTAATTAAAGAAGATCTAGAAATACAGCATTCTAGATTCAGCAACTTGACAGATATGCTGCTAGTTTATCTAAAATTTTCAATGCAATGTCAAGTGGTGGTGACCTAGTGGTTAGCATAGCTGCCTTCCAAGCAGCTGGCTTGCATTCGCTTCCTAGTCAATGCATTTGTCATATGAAAAAAAAATTTCAATGCTATTGGATGAAATAACTAAAAGACTTGAAGACATTATTCAGCAATGGAATAGTAAAAAATATGGAAGATTGTCAAGCATTGTTATTCAGGAGGTCATCGCAGCTACCTTGCAAGCAAGTAGTTGGTTGCAGACAGTTGTGGGTTTGTGTCCCGGCCGATGCCATGACATATAGAAGAAAAAAAAAATATGGAAGATCACAGACATCAGTTGCCTCAGGGTAGTATATAACTATATAACAAAACAAAAGTCCTGACTTGAAACAACCATGACTACAAAACACATACTAAAGAAAACACTGCATCAGAAACTAATACAACTACTATCACTATTCAATAAGTTGTCATTCAAAAAGGACTAAAACAGCAATTAGAAAGTCTACAAAACAGAATTTGATTAAGTTTAAATCTGACTTACCAAATGGTTAGATAATTAAATGATTTTTTATGAACTATATGTACAGATTTGTTTACATTGCAGTGAAATTCAATACATCAAATGTAATTGGTTCTAGAAGTACATTTTCTAAATAGTGTGGTTACTCATTGCTACATAAAAATGAATGGTTTAGAGTTAATCCATTCCAGACATATAACTTAAAGCAAAAGTATACCATTTAGCAATAAAAATCTAATTCAAACCTAAAAAGGTAGGAGTAAAAATACATATAGAATTAACCTTTTATAGTCAACTATTATACACTGCACTGAGAAAGTTATTTTAAAAGCATTAAAAAGTATTACATTGATGCTAGGATTTACCAATTGCTGCTATTCATTAATCTACATTAATATGTTTCTATTTGTCTAGTCATATTATACAATAAAATAATGCAGAGGTATTGAAAAGCCCCAGTGAGCTATAAGAAAATTAACTGTCAATGAACACAGGATGAAAAATGATGCTCTTTCTACATTTTACATTTACTGACAGTTAGTTTGTATATAGCTCACTGGGGTTTTTCAGTATTTCTGCATAATTTCATCTATATTTGATCTAATAAAAAATTATATTAATATTATATAATATAAACTGTTCAATGTGGAAATTATATTCATTGTCCTGTATATTTTTTAATTTATTCTTACTTTCTAAAAAAGCATTTGATATTCAGGGTTTAGATCTCTTTAGTAGTATCATCACTCTTTAAATTGAAAATTGTTTTTTTATAAAAAAATTATAATTTCATTGTTCTTGTTGATGACTGAAATATTTATACAGTATATGAATAAAACAGTTTTTTTAAAAAAAAAAAAAAAACAAAAAAAAAAAAAAAACATCTTTTCAGTTCTAATGGTAAAATAAACAGATAAAAAAATTAAACTGATGAAAGAAAAAAATTATTTTAATATATACAAAGATGTCAAACAAATGGAAAAGATCTGAAATACTTTGCACACATGTATAACTACATCAGCCAAAGGTATTTGTCATAATATATATGTTTATTGATCTAGTCATTTAATTTTTAACATTATAGTGAAAACATTTTACATTGCATATACAAAATAAAAATTAGCCTTTTACTATTTTTTAATCATTTTGACACTTTAATATGTTTCCATCATTTCTAATGAAGTTCTTAATAATAATTAAGCTAAACATAACTTTACTTTGCCACAAACTTTATTTGTGTTTAGTGATTTAGTCATTTCATTTTTAGTATTATAGAAGTAATTACTGAGCATAAAGTTAATATTATTTTATCACTTTAATATATTCATGTTATTTTAATGATAGTTTTATTTATGTATGCAGTGCTGTATTTATGAGCAAGCTAATGATCCTTTTTTGCTCAATATTTTTTTTCATTTTTTTAGTTGTATTTTTTCAATAAAAAAAACTTACTCTTTATCAAATATTTATGTTTCAAATAAATTTTGTTATTTAACATATATTTAAATGATGAAAATAACCTTAGAAATAAAATATGTATTTAGTCTTCAGTATAAAAACATATTTAAAAAATACATTTTTTTTTAAATTTTTATGTTTGAAATAAATTTTATTAAAATCATACATTTAAATAATGAAATTACCCCCACCCAAAAAAAAAAACTTTCCAATCAAAAGAATAGTAAAAAACAACCATAAAATTATTGACAAAAAGTATTTCTTATGAATCTTATATAAGTTTTCAGCAGGATAAATTTTTGCCCAATTATCAAATATAATTTTTTTAAAAACTAAATGTATACATTAAATACTTAATAAAAAATAAATATTTAATAATTTTATATAAAAAAATAAACAGGCAAACAAAAAATAGGTACTGATTTTATTGTCAACATTGATGTAAATAATAGTCTATGTTGAGTAAAGAAAAAAGTGCCTTTTCTCCTGAGTAGAGAATTATATCTTTTTTGCAATCATTGTTAAGTTTTACTAACATTGACCTTCATGGTTATGTACAATGGTAGAGTGACAAAACTTAAAGTCCATGGATCGCACTCAGTTTTGACCTTTCTGGCATTCAAACTTATTCCAAACTCCTGTGTAATAAAACTAATTGATTATTTATTTTTTATTATTTACTGCTGATACCTAGAGACAATGATTAAAACTAAAATTTTAATTTTGTTAAATGATTTCCAAACTGTGAAAATCATTAAAAGATTAATTTTTATTCACTAACAAGTGATCAATACAGATTAGAACATTAAAATTACACATCATGAAAATTACACCAAGTAGTTAATAATTCAAATTCAAAAATAAACAATATCATTATGTGTTCTAAGAAAAACTTATTTTTTCCTATTTCACATAATATGCTTAGCATGCTTTCAACTAGTTTGTAGTCATAAACATAACAGAAATACATAAAAGAAAATTACATAATTTATTGGTAGAGATTTTTCAATAATGTAATCTACTTTTTTGAAAGATCTCAATAAATTAGGTAAGTTGCTCTACGTATTGTTGCAATAATTATAACAACAAACTAGTTGAAAGCATGTTAAGCATACTATGTTAAATGAATTAAACATACTATGCTAAAAGGAATAAATAAGCTTCACTTAGTATACATAATGATAGTGTTTATTTCTGAATTACAATTACTATAAGGAAAGATACAAATTATACTTGAATTACAAGTGCTTAAAAACGATTAAGTTAAAAATAACTTTTATTTTGTAATAAATTTTATTTGCATTCCTTGATTTAGCCACTTCATTTTTAGAAATATAGTAAAAATGGTGACATTATGTTATTGAAGATTTATTTCTAATAATGTTTTTTCTTAAACTGAAGACCATTCATATAAAAAATTAATTCTGCAATTTAAGCCTCAATTTACTTGGCTGGTTGTTAAACATTATTAAATTAAAATAGATTATTTATAGGGAGTGCATAAAAATGCATTAAATTTATATTTAGTGCAGTATAAATCTCTAATTCATGATGTTACATGATATATTCCAACTTTAAACCTAATTATAGTGTAATATCCAAATATTATGTAAATAATAGTCACCAGATGAATGTTTGGTAAAGAATTTTCAGTGATATCTAGAGATAAGGCAGCTTTGAGAAATGAAGATGGTAATTTGGACTGCCTTTATTGAACATATAACTAAGCATTATAAAGTGTGTTCATTATACAACTTGGTGATCATTACTCAAATATCAATCTAGTGAGATAAGGCTATACTGTACATTTTAAACATTGCACAAACCTACATTTTGCAGGATGCCAATATATATATATATATAAGCATTTTTCTCTAAAGTTTTATGTTATTCTCAGTCTTGTCAAAAAAAAATGTTGTATTTATTATATTGTAGAGGTATGACTTAAAATCATTTACATGCATGTCTGGCTATGAATATGAGGCATGGATCCTCGAAAACGTTTAGCCGATAAACTTTAATACTAATTTATATCTTCTCTAATTAACAATTATAGATTTTACATATAGTGAGAAGTAAAGCTATATTTATGCATGTGTTTGAAAATGAGAAAAACAGGACTCTCCAATTCTAAGAGATTTCGCACTTTCTGTAAATTTACTAAGTCATTTTGTATTGGCTGAGCAGTCAAGTAAGTAAAAGAGTGATGAAATATTTATTAACAAGGTTGGGGAGGGGAGATGTTCATTTATTGTATTACACAAATTTGACTTAAAATTATATCCTCATATGCTTAAAAATGAATAATAAATTAATTTTCCCATGGAAATTAAAAGTACGTTATATAAAAATAAGGTTGTGCTTATATCTAGATTATAATAGGTTTCACTCTCGTTCTCAAACTAGATTGGTTAGTCCTTATAGTATTGGTTAAAAAATTCTGATAAATAGAGGAGTGAGGAGAGGATCTGACATGTTTATTAATAGTGTTTGGTTCATTAGCGAATACTGGAAATATATATATATATAAACAATTTAAAGGGAATATAAACATTAGACGATAACTTTATACATTATAACAAAAGTTTATTACATTTTTATTAACATGATAATGTTAGATAATTCATCTATAGTATTTACCACTGCTATTATCATCTTCAATAATCTGCTCTATAGTAGTAATCTTGACCTTTTTATGCATGAATAATCATTGGACAGCAGGCTTTAGGCCCAACAACATTTCCTGACTGATCTTTCTAGCTATTTGTCTTCAATAATAATACCCAATCAGAAACCATTTGTACTTTTTTTTTTTTTTGCTATTCAAGCGAATTGCCTAAATTTCAAATACTTGAAGATTATTAATCTAAAGACAACTTTTTTTAAAAAAAACTTTCTTATATAGCTATATAGATCTGACAAAAAGTTAACTATATATTTTAGTGATATCATTTATATACCAACTATAAGAATCCTTAATATTTTATTACAAGTAAGCAGAAAAATCATGTAGTATTTTGTGTAGTATGTTCACTGGAATCAGACATATACACATAATAGATTTAAAAGTGTTGATATTGAAGCAGTCAGATCTGAGTTTGATCCTAGCTTCATGACATCTAGCCATAGGCCCACTTCAAACTCTAGTACTAACCTTAAATTTCCAATGCAATGGGACTTTATACGTTCAATCCACACTAATTTCCATAAAGAATAACTTATTTCATAAATGCGTATTAAAATTAATTAGTTTCAGATTTAAATTGATCAATTCTATTAATAAATTCATGATAAAATTATTCATGAATTTATATATATTACAACTGGTGTGTATATATTTGTAAATATTTAAATATATATAATTGTTCAAAAGTTTCATTGCATCGGGAATGTTTGATTTTATTTTTAAATAATTTCTTAAAGTTTTATTGATTAAAAGCTACATTCTTTCGATAAGCTTTCAGATTTTCCCTTTCCAAAAACAACAGTTAAAGTTTTATTAATTAGAAAAAATATAAGGATTTCCTAATTAAAATCATTTTCTGATTTTAAGAATTCATTTTCTAATTATAAAATGAATTCAAGTTAATGAATTTGAAAGCCTTATCGAAGGAATGTATCTAAAAACAACCAGTAAATCTAAAAACATTGATAATGAAAGAAGCGCTAGCCTGAAGGCATCAGAGGACAGATATATATAGGTCTGAAAAGTTTGGAGAAGAGGAAAAAGCCATCTTTGTTGTAGAGAAGTAACAGTGAACTCTATGCATTTAAAAATCATAAGTTTAAATAGTGTTTTGAACATGGTGAAAGGCTAAAACATCAGGAATCTGGCTATTGTTCCTGAAGTCCCCTAAAAATCTTAAATGAAGCTGCTGAATCTTTTCTGGACCAATCATGCTGCTAAAATTATGAAAAGCCACTAAAATGCTGTTCAAGTAATCGACTAAATGCATGCCTACGTTTTTACCAACCTGGATGTGTAAACTAAGAACCAGCCCCGGAAGAATTGGGTAATATGTTTCCAAATGAACCTTAAACTTTCTGGCCAGTTTCGAATTTTACTTTACACTCCCTTTTAGAGCTCTTTTATTCTTTAATGTAATAATCTTTATAAAACCTTTTATTCATGCTACTGTAAACTTATATCGTAATTCTCTCAACCTCTAGTCTTTAAACTTTCTCTTTTCTTACTTGGCAGTTCATTTATTATATTATATATATATTTGTGTGCTTTATTAATGTTGTTTATTTTTAATTATATGCCAATAATCTTTCGACTCGATGAGCTCCTTTGTTCTATTTGCCTCACGCAAATAATATAATATTAATTCTAATAGTAGTTCTCGCCCATTAGAACTAAATTTATAAGTTCTATCAATCATCGAGTCGAAAGAAATTATTACGTGTTTACTATTTTTATAATTGGCTAATAATAAATTATTAGCTCCGTTTCCAATCTATGCCCCAGCTATTTTCTCGTGTTTACCAATATGTATTTATTCCTATATATAATCTTAAAATGTTTTCTGCAAAAGGGTCGATAAAGGAATCAACTAAATATACTATAATTCAAATTTCAGTTAATTGCTATTTAGAAACAGGAAGGGCATGATGATTGGGGCATAATTAATATGATTTGCAAATACTTTAAAATAGTTTTCATTAAAAGCTCATTTGACTTTAATTAATTGATCAAGTCATCACGTAGAGCATTCTATATGGGTTTTAGTATTCAAACGATGACTATCAAGTCATCATCTTCAAACGTTGCTGACGTAGGGCAATCTTCCGCTCCGTTAGGCTGGTCGGTGACAATATTTCTCTTATTTTAAATTATCGAGAAAGAAAGCACTTCCTCTCCTGTTCATATTAGTCAAAGGGCATAAGACTTGTCAGATCAAGCTGCCATAGGACTTCGATTATTGACTAGCCATTGTCTTTCAATTTCACTTTATAGCTCAAAATTCGTCAGCACCGTTACCTCTCTGTTCCAGTAAAACCCGCTCTGATGCTCATAATTCGTGATGAAGTGGTTTAAATTAAAGTCCAACAAATTCTCCGTTATATCTCAAAATAAGTTTTCTAATAAAGATTAAAAGTTATGCCCTAAAATACGTATCTTGCTCTTCACGAATGGATTTGCGAATGTGAAATAAATATCACATTCTTTCATATAAAATTAGAGTAATAATTTCCTTTACTAATGAATACCTTTATCTGCCTTTATTTTCTTGTTGGGGGCATAGACATAGACATTCAAATATTGTGTAATATTCATTGGCATATAACAAGGACTGCCACTCATATTATAGTTATAAACTTTGTTTAAGGACTAGAATTAATTAATTTAATCTTTATTTAAAATTCAAACCAAACAAATTATTATTATTAAATATTTTCTAAACACACTTGGTTTCTTAAGTCTTTTTATTCATAATTATTTTAATGTTAATACTCGCTGTCTGTGTTGGCAACCCAAACACATACATATGATTCAATTTAAAATTATTTTAGTCAGTTTATTATCAGATATTAATGTTAGTTCAGGGGTCTCTGATCCTCACCAACTGTTGAGCTAGTTTCTTGGTGCATAGCACTGTGTTGTCGATTTCTACTAATCTGAGCTAGTGAGTTGGGTTTGAATTCAGTTTTGAATCCGACTTTCAGTTCTTTTGGTGGGTTTTTCGACTGGTACAATATAAAGCAAAATTTATCATTTACATGTCTAGTTGTATCATTGAAACAGCTTGCTTATATAAAAAGTTTTTGCTTTAATTTTCATTGAAAAATTTAAAGAATCAGTTATTTGAACAACCTGCTGTCCTACATTATTCATAATAGTGATCTAGTTTTATCATTCTAAATAACAGTACAATATTTTAAACCGATATATATCAGGAAAGCATAACATCTCAAAAATGAATAGCAATACTCCTGCTGACAAACTGATGCATAGAAGCCAAATAAACAAGCTGTGATAAAATATCTTATGGTTTAAAGTACATTTCAGCAAAGTGATCCTTAAAGATGATGCTCACACAACAGGAACAACAACGAAAATATGACTTTTGCATTACATATACTCAGAAAGTTAACTATTGAATCATAAAACATTTCTATAGCAGTGAGCTTCCTGAAAAATCTTACACTTGTATGAAAATCCTCATTGATATAAATAAATTTCCAAGTTTTCAGATTTGAATTCAGTATCATAGACAAAATCAGATAGTGAATTAACCACTACATCATAAGGTTATGTGATAATATTAAAAAACATTGTGCTACAAAAGGATGAACTGTTAAAACAGTCAATTTATTAATTTGTTGGATATAAACACATATTTTTGAAAATTTATAAGATATTTTAAAGAAATATTAAAGATGTGTTTTGTTGAAAATTATATTGCACAAAAAAGTATTAAATATTTAAATCAATTATTTCTCATTAATAAATGAGATGCAAATTCCTATGCTAGTCAAGAAATTTTTCTGCTGAACAGAAAATTTAGGCTTTAAAGCATCAACTCATTTCATCAGAGATGCAAATTTATTATTGTAGTCATGAAATGTTTCTGCTGAATAGAAAATGTAGACTTTGGTGCACCAAGTCAATTCATCAGATGAGAACAAAAAATGACAAAACAGTGTTAAATGCCTTGCAGTTGGGTAAAATTCTTTGTAGCATCTCTTTGCAAAAAAGCAAGGATGGAAAAGACAAATTCTCTTTGTCACTCCATGATGTCTTCTAATTCCCCAAAACAATTTCTGTTTCCAATTTTTTTACTTATTTTTCTCCCTCAACTCCCTTTTGAATTATCTTTTTCTCTCTTCCTGAGTAGTATCCAATTAATATTTGTTTCAGTAATTAGGATACTGACTGTGCATTGTCATACCATACCAATTGTTTTGATTTCATTTATCATAGTGTACACAATAGTTATTACTTTTCTACATTTTATTATTGATTTTATATTATTTCTTTTTCTTTCCTCCAGTTCATCTATAATCAATTTCTGACATCTTCATTTCTTTTTTCTTTAAATTTTAAATATTACTATCATATTTAATAATATTTTTCATTACTAGAAAAAAATTTCTAAATGATTATCTGTTAAGGTTTTTTCTTTGTTATATTCTCTATCTAAAAATAACTGGATACCCATTTGCCGAGCATTAACTGGATAGTTTGTACGTTGGCTATAGGCTAGCTTTCTAAAAAAAAAAAAAAGTTATGTTTTATTGATACCTGATAAAATTTTCTCTGTTAATAAGATTCGATACATATAAAACATATAAAATAATGCAATCCATTAAGAAAAACATTTCCCCATATAAATTATTTAAAACTTTAATCAAATTTACTCAAATTGAACTTTAAAACTTGATAAAAAATTCTTCAATAATCTGACAACGTTGTGACATTACTGGAAGATGACATTAACAAAATCTGACATGATAATTAACATCTAATTAGTGATACACAGTCAATCAATAACTAAACAACGGAGATTATTAAATTTACTAAAATTAGCAAGTTAATTATTTTTTAACAGGATACAAAAGTTTCATAATGAATGAAAGTGATAGTTTATTATAATTTCTGAAAAAAAAATTTAAAATTTACAATTTTAATTTAAAATTGGGAAAAATTAACTTTTAATAAATATGATGATTTTATAAATTAAAATAAAAATGCAAATATAATAATCAGCAACAAAGATATATCACATAAATTAAGATTTGAGAAGCTTTCCAAATTAAAGATAACACGACCTCTCGTGTCAATAATCGAATAAGGTTACCAATATTTATCTCCAAACCTTTCTTAAATATGATCAAGTACCATCTTACACAGAAAAAAATTAATAATGATAATAAATTATTATTATTACTGTTGTTGTTGGTATTGTTTTTATTATTATTATTATTATTATTATTATTATTATTATTATTATTATTGTTGTTGTTATTATTGTTATTATTATTATTATTATTATTATTATTATTATTATTATTATTGTTGTTGTTGTTGTTGTTGTTGTTATTATTATTATTATTACTATTATTATTAGGTTCAACTATTATAATTTGAATCTTATGAGCATTATACCTGGTCTTCTTTGGTTTGTTATATTCAAGCTTGTCATTCCATTGACTTTAGTTTTTCTCTTTTATTCTGGTTATCCTCTTTATGCAAATTTTTACTAATACTAATCATTTTAATTTGAATCATAAGTTGTTTTCCAATATTTTTAAATCTGAATGTCATTGTTGATTAACTTAAATTATTTTATTTATTTATACTTTTTTACTTCTTTCTTTGTTACTTTCTTTTATTATTATGTTATATGCATTATACATATTTCCTTTATTATTTTAATGTGCAATCCATAATTGGCTATATACTGTTGTTTAATGCTTAAATGAATGAACTGAATTATTATTAAATGTTCTGTAAAAATATAACACTTAGATGCCATGAGTGACTGGGTGATCTATACAATTAATGTAATTTTCCTTTCATCACTGTGTTAAACTGCACCCAGTTTGTAAAAAAATAATATCAAAAGACATAAGTCAATCTGTTACAGCAAAATATACACACATGCATATATATAAGATATAGGTAACAAGTTTTTAAAAAATTGAAATAAGTTAATATATAAATAACAGCCAATTTCCCACTTAAAAATACTCAAATCATTTGTTATTCAAAGTTTGAACATGAGAAAGGTTCCAGTTGCAGCCATAATCCATGGATCTGAACTCCAGAAGAGATCCTCTGTCATTGCATTAAACCATGTGGAAGGCAAAAAACAAGTGGTTTAATGAAGTTTGATCACCAGAAATTCTAGTGCTGAGGCCATGATTCATAGAGCTTGAACTCAAGAAATAATATTAATAAAATTTATTAGCAGCTAAAAACAATAAAATAGTATATTTGTTTACCATTCACTTCAAATAGCCAATGAGATTATTAAACTGGCCATAATGTCATCTTTTCATAAAATCACATACCACACCAATTTTTAAATAAAATTAATAATAAGCCTCTTTAAATTTTATATCAAATTTGCTTTTGTCTCTCACAAAAATCTTTTCAAGATCATCATCATCAACCATTATCAATCCACTGCAGGATGAAGGTCTCTCCAAGTTCAATCCATCTTTTCCGATCTTTAGCTTCTCTTCTCCACATCACCCCTGCACACTTTCTTATTTCATCCATCCATCTCACATGTGGCCTCTTTCTGGATCTTTTACAATTTCAAGATATCCATTGCTTAATTTTCATATAACAAAATAATTTTATAGTCATTTCTATGAGTGAGTACATATATATTCTAGTGTGTGTATATGTACATTTACATTGTAAACATAGATGTTTTAATATAGTTAAAGACCTTATAGATATGATATATGTACAATAAAATGTGTCATATTATATTGTATTTATTTCTTTATTATTTCATTGATTTTAAAGTGGCTATAAAATAATTTTGTCTTTTGTGAGCACTAGATAGTAGACAACTTGAAAAAGTTGTTTGAAAATGGAAACTAAATTGATATTATGAGTAAATCTTATTTAAAAGTTGTCAATTTTATTTAAAATTGATATATTAGGTAATTTTATTTACGGTATATATTCATACTATTATTAAATCATTCTTATATATATATATATGTGTGTGTATGTGTGTGTGTAAATGACATATATGGCTGCGATCACATAAACACATCTGAGAAATTGGTATATTAGTATTATGAATCATACACAATTGAACTGATGGTATATCATTTATATTGGCAGCTTGTTCAAATCTGTTTGAACATATACATTCAAATATATATTTAATCTTCTATGTAATAACGGAAACACACAGGCTTATTATATACCTGTGTCTATATATGTAATATATAGGATATATGAGCACAGACTTGCACACGACCCACCACTCTCCACACTATCTCATAACACTGATAGACTTGAACACATATATGTTGAAAAGATAAATAATTACCAATATACGTATTTCATGGAAAACCAGCAATCATCAGTTGGTCCAGATTACCATCTCTACACATATATGTTATAAGTGCTCAGATATATATTAAGATAGCCAAGCCTCATACTTTAATGGACAGGCTTCAATCTACTCCATCCTCCAACTCTTCAACTGTCCATCCAATTAAAAATCTAATGATGGAATGCTCCAAGGTCACCCAGATTTTTGTCACACCCATGTCTACATATATGGGTTCAAGTCTATCAGTCTTATGAGATAGTGTGGAGAGTGGTTGGTCATGTGAAAGTCTATACTCATATACCCAATATATTACATATTTAATCTTCATAACTTCATGTCTATTATATTATTAATCTATACTTAAACTCAACAAAATTTTGAAATTTATGGCTGGTAAATATTAGATAACCTTAGAATCAATTTAATAACAATATCATTTATAGGCTCAATTTTTATTAGTAATTCTTAATCAGAAGATAATCAATGTTTGGCTTGCACTTTTTAATCATACTACTGACTTGCTGATGTTATACTAAATATGTAGGGCACTCTCAAACCCAAACACAAGATATAGAGACTTTTAAAACATAAGAATGGCCATCTTATCTTTATATTTAAATGCAATTATATAGGCCAATCTAAAGCATTTTGGAATGACAGCATGAATATTTAATCTTCATAAAGTTACAATGATTAAATCTTCATGCACTCATTTTAAAATGCTTTAACTGGGCCTTTATGCATGTAGGTATAAATATATAATGGCCATTCTTAGGTTTTAAAAGTCTCTATCTTGCATTTGGGTTTGAGGGTATTCTGCATACTCACTATAATATCAGTGAGTTAGTAACAAGATTAAACATTATATGTTGAAGGCTGATTACCTTCTGATAAAAATTACTAATAAAAACTTAGCTTATAAATTATACTGTTATTAAATATTGTATATATAAATATAT
This sequence comes from Epiperipatus broadwayi, assembly GCA_028023455.1. Lineage (NCBI taxonomy): Eukaryota > Metazoa > Onychophora > Udeonychophora > Euonychophora > Peripatidae > Epiperipatus > Epiperipatus broadwayi. The sequence goes on along the minus strand of JAQFVV010006327.1, from coordinate 1,845,496 downwards.
CAAAAATAAATATTTCATTGCAATCTTTCAGAAACTCATATATCTAAATACCATTCAAACAAAATGAGTCTACTTTGATTAAAGTCCCAAGAACTAATATGGAAAATATAGGGGTAGTCAATAAAGATTTTGAATATGCATGCATTCATGAGGTTATTAAAATAAATATTTGATGATTCTGCCTTGTAAGTATAAATTGGGCCAATTTTAGTGAGGGGTTATTTATGCTTACAATAAATAAAATTTTATTCTTGCAGTTAGCATTATCTGATCTTGTATCTTGTATAAGTCCTTGGGACTTCAAGCAATGTGGGTCTCATTTTGCTTGACTTACAGTTAAATTTATGAGCTATTGTGAAATTTTTAACATTGCTTGTGCAGCAGATGGACAAATCTTCTCTTTTGACACATATACTGTACCGGTCAAAAATGTATGTTCACTCAACATGACTCAAAATCCAAGCAAAAGAACCTTGAATCCGATCATGCTTGAGATACACAGCTCTGGAACAATCCTGAATTCTAACCTATTTGCCTATTCTTCGAGTCTCTGACCCAATGAACAACAATCCCGATGATACAGCATATTTATTTAATTCCAGGCCGGGAAATATAGCGGTAGAGCATAAGATCAGACTGACGATGATGATCGAGATAAGAGTAGCCTAGGAATTTCATTTATTACAGATACTTATTAATGCTAAGCTATTATCTAAAGAAAATAATTCTAAATATTAACTAGAAAAAAATAATAATTCAAAACAAACCAGGATTTACATGAAATATATTTTTAATAAAATATTAAAAAATCGCATATATATGTTACAAAATTTTCACACTTGGGGTGATGTTATCTATTTACAATACTTGGGATTTATTTTTATAAAATCCCTGACATTAATTATCCAATGGATATAATTTTATGGAGTGTGTTATAGCTTGTGCGGGGTTAATATGCCAATTTAAAGATATACAGATAAACTGCTGTGGATGCATCAAACAAATATAAAAGATCGTGACAGGTTTAGATGATTAATGATATAAAGGGTACTTTGTGATTTAGGAGTAAATGATTTTGTAAACAGGCAAAAATATACAATCTTAATCATTTATCTATCTTATGAAAATCATTATATGTGGGTTTTTTTATTATCATTGTTTGGAAAAGACGTCTTTGGAACAAACAATGCGATACATTTACGAGAATAAGTAAGTTATACAATCATTAATATAAATTGATTTATGTCTATGGGAATTGATACCGATTTTAAACGAAAGCAGTATTTTACAAAATGAGTCATTATTTTCAACACATCATTGTGACTAACTAAGGTTAGACAGATAGTAATCAAATTAATGAGAAGAATAACAGTACTAGCATATAATAAAGAAAGCCAGCCATCATGGTGTTTTTGGATATTTTATCATTTTAAAAGAATATTTGAAATGAACTTAAATTTGGTACTCTGCCATTCTGTCAGAAACTATATCGAATGGAGAGGTGGGTTTGAATGCCCAGCACTGGCTGTACAGACATCTGCAGCACTATCAAAACTTCATACCTCGCGTTCCACAGAATGTAGCGTATTTCTGATTACGAACGGTTTGGAGAAAGATATGTAGGTAGCTTCAGACTTCCGAAGTTTGTACATGACAATGAAATGGAAAAGATAAAATATCATAATAAAAATAAAATGTATTCCAGCAATGTTATTAGATATTACATAATCAATATATATATATTATTTTAAAGCATTGAAATAATCTAACCTCTGCGTAATGATCTGTTTTAAATCCTGAATCATTTGACATATTATAATGAATAATAACCCTTTTTCTTATAGCATTAAACTAACAAAATTTATATTTAATTTTGATTCTCATATATGCATTAACAGCTAGGATTAGCCCTCAAGGCAACAGCAAGAAAGGATGGTCCTAATTATAAAGTTAGCAATCTTTTAAAATGACATTTTTTAAAGACAAATTCTAAGCAGTAAATTTAGCATCCTTGTCCACAGCAAAAGATTTTAACTAAACTTCAAGAATTTAAAATGAAACCAAACTAGTGAGAGATTTTTATTTAAAATAAACAAAACTTTATTGATAGATTTTAAATGAAGTCCCCACTTTTTTCCAAATTAAACTATTATTTCCCCCCTTTTTTTTCAGACTTGCAAGTTTGGGAAATATTGGCATATTAAAGTAACTAAATTATATATATACATAAAACAAAATAAGTTAAATATTTAATGAAGCTGCACAAAGCTATATAACATAAATTAAGAGTGAAAGGGCATAGTTAGAATTACATTATACTAGTAAGGGATTACAGAGAGAGAGAGAGAGTTTAAGAGCATACTTAACAGAAATTTATAAATTAATAGGCGAATTAAAGTACAATGGTTTAACTACATCTTATTAGAAATTACAAAAAGGATTTATATTAAAGGCAGCTCTACATGGAATGAAGTTACCTCAAGAAAGCACAGCATAGCAGGCAGGTATAGCATGACCATCGGCAGTTGGTTTAGCAGTCAGGTGGTCATCTGGTAGCTTGGTCCGATAAACAGGACATCACAGTGGCAGAAGGCAGACAGTCTCTGAGAAGTACAGAAAAAAAAGGTGAAAGATTTCCTCTACTCAAAGTTTATAGTGCTGAACTTGTATTGACTTCTTAAAATTTGAAGATCTGGAAACACTTCTTGAATCTGAAAGTTTGCTTACTGATTGAAATGTTCTGAAAGAATTTACTAAGTAAGTGACTTCTTTTGTTCTATGGACTCTTTTATGCATTTCTTTAATCCCCTCAAAAATGTGATTTCACTCACCCACAGCTATACCTGTAATCTTTTGATTTTAATTAGTAAAATATTTAATTAGCAAAATGTTTGAAATACCATTTTAGATATTTTAGATTTGCAAACTAAGTAACAAAGAGATTCCTCATGATTTTAATTAAGATTTATAATTTTAGCTCTAATTAGTGAAAATAATCTGACAACAGATAAAGATCATTTCAGTATATCAAGCCTTCCCCACTTTCTTTTTGTTTTTAAATTCCAACATTTTAATTAAAACACACACACATATATAAAAATATAGTTACAATTATATAAAGAAAATGTCTAATTTTCAGCAATAATATTGCTAAAATTATTACTTATATATATATATCCATACCACACACACTACTGTTTTATTTTACTAAATATTTTTTTTTAATTTTATTACTTTCTTGGATCATCATACATACAGTGTGTGGGTGAATGGCATATATCTACAGCGAGGTCTGAATTGCAGGCCCCGCAGATTAGTATAGCAGGTGAAGCATGAAGCTCGATGTGATTAGACATCGACTGCTTCAATACGTTTACATATTTTTAGGCAGACTTTGAGAAAAATATAAAAATAGTGTTATCATTACTTTTGAACTATAGTGTTGCTAATTTGTTTTTTTTACAATTTCATGAACATCAATGGAATAACTTAATAAACACTTGATCAAAATAGACCAGATCCTTACTTAAATCATAAGTATTTAACTCATTTTGGTCACATCACAAACTCTTCTACTTTGGTAGAAATTATTCGATCCTTTGAAAGATTGATTAGTGAAGGACAAAGAGTGATTAATAATGTTATAGATAAATTTTATCATTTCAATTTAGAAAGCACTTGGCAGATAAAAGTTCATTCTGAAAAAAATATTATTCACAGAACACCCATAGAACCCTTGTGACCTGTACAGTTTATCATAGTAATAGAGTGGTAGACTCAACAACTAAAAATCTCTTGTTCAAACCTCAACCTGTGCCCTCGGATACTCAAACATTATAGCATTCTGATCAACTAAACATTTGATTACTTGTCTTACATAATTTAATTTATAAAAATTACTTATAGTTTGAACTTACTTTAAATTTTTAAAACAATTTAATAAAACTTTATTTGGGGATAAAATAAAATTTTTAATGATGTTTAAACAATTGACTGAGCTGCTGGTATAATAAAAATATTTTTTATTTTCATTGGTGGGAGAGGGAGGTTGTCATAACATTGTTATATAAAATAAAGGATAACTTTTTATTCCACCTAATTCATGATTTGATAAAAAAGGAAAGTTTATTTTTTTTTTATAAATTACAGTTAAAAGATGTTAAGGAAATATTTTCAATATAAAAATTATTAGATTAAAATATAATTCATTTTGTTCGATTAAAATTTCTAAGATACATTAAATATAAAGGAAATAAATAAGCATATGGATATCTGCAAAAGAAGTCATGGTACAATGAAAACATATATCTAAAATTGATTTGAGCCTAATAATACCTTTCAACTGACAGAATTAAACATATTTTTACTATTCAGCTAAGACCTTATGAACATTTTACCACAGGAAATTTAATTTAGTTTACCAAATTGATATTTCCACCACTTTATTTTTTAATTGGTTTCAGTTAGCAAATTGGGAGAAGTTTTCGATACATAATTAATAACAACAAAAGTTATTATTTTAAAATAAAAACAAAGTTAAGAACTAAAAATATATATTTTATTTTTATTTTTTTAGTAATTAAAACTGATAAAAATACTCGATTTTCTTAAAAGTTTATTTACAGTACAGTATTCATTATTATTGCAAATTACAGTGTATTATCTGTCAATTTAATACACTAAAATTAAGATCATCATTTGTCAAGCGTTGGTGGCGTAGTGGTTAGCATAGCTGCCTTGCAAGCAGCTGTCCCGTGTTTGCTTCCCAGTTGACAAATGAAAAAAAAAATAAGATCATTAAATGCTCTTCGGTTACCGTTATTATTTTCGTGGTGTTGAAAAATGCTACTAAAAGTGTACTTTGTTTTGTGTGAGCAGGTATTCTGCAATACAGTTTTGTTAAATAACTTCAATAAAATTGTACTGTTAAATATTTTAATTGTTATCTTCAAATAAAAGTGATAGAGAGAAGTAAAGAAAAACAAAAAATGTCTTGTAGAAAAAAATAATAAAAACAGAAAGAAATAAGAAGATAATGAAGAAAACAATGAAGAGAAAAAAAGAATAAGACACAAATAAAAAATAATAATAAAAAAAAAACAGAAAAAAGAAACAATCAAGAAAAAAATAATATAGACAAAAAATAAAAATAAAAAGATGAGAAAGAAGCAAAAAATAAAAACATAAAAATAAAAAAATAAATAAGGCTGTAGATAGAAAGTATATGTATATATGCAAATAATAATAACATTTTTAGACAAGCATCTTACAAATATAAGGAGTAATAATAATTTAAAAATAATGAGATGCTTTAATAACCACAAGTGATTAAAAAAATTTAATATCTTCAATTTTATCCATTATTCATTTTATTTTTTACATGAAAAAAAAAGAAAGGAAGAATGGGAAAATGTAGTTATGAAAAATAAAACAAAATATAAATACAAGAAATTATGTGAGTATATAAATATTTGTTTTTAAAAAACAAACTACACTGAAAAGACATTACTTTTAAAAAATTACAAAATTATCTCAGAATAAACAAATTGTTTATTCTAATCTACTGCTGCCATCTATCAAAAGCTTGGGAAATCATAAAACTAGATGGTAATGCTTTTTAAATCCATAGTCAGTGCTTTAAATCTATATTGTCACAATAATTTCTATCTTAAGGTATTTGTCAGTGAGAAGTTTGGACCTGGATAGCTAATGTTTCACTGAAGAAAACCATAACCCAAAACTAGTTTGAAGATTTGAAAAGAGTGGAACTGGATGTAGATTTAATACATTCTTCTATCCAAAATATATTGATTATTCAAGATTATTACAGACAGCAACACTGAAATAAAATAAACAGAATTGACTTCTAAACAGCAATGTGAAAACTTATATCAAATGTTGTTATTTTGTATTGTTTCAGTAATGAGTTATATAATGTTGTTATTTTATAATTATGTCATATATCTTGATGGCATTTTAGGTAAATAAGTAGTTTTGACTGTTGAGATATAACACAACTCTAATGTGCTGTGTTTTATTGGACAAATTAAAGGATATGTCATCATAATGATAAAACTACTCCAACTATAGTGATTTTACATAGAAAGACATGGTTTCTATTTACTGTAAAATTTACTTTTAGAATACTCCATAATATTCTGAAAATTGGTAGAAAGATCATGTGACTAATCAATGTGTTTTTCATCTTGCAGAATATGATAACATTCCATGTATACCTTGTCAGATTGATAATGCAAAACAAACAAATAATAACAGAGTTTCTAATAAAATATATTACAATAAACTTGAACATGAGTTTTCATGGGGAAAAAAGATCTCATTTACATTGTACACATTTATTCAAAGATACTTTAATAGAGTGCATTATTGGTTGTTTTCATTGGAAATATATGTACAATTAAAAACAGAGCAATCTAAAACTATACAAAATATTGAAATCCTTTTTAAAAGAAGTCTGCTGCAGAAAAAAGTAATATCACATGATCTCAAACAGCCAATCTAAAAACCCAGCATGTGATATACTTAAGGCTGCAAGTTTGCAGATTAACTTAAATATAGTCATTTCAAAACTAGCCTTTAATTTTTTGTTCTTTGCCTTTCAATATTTTTTCTTCTTTCAGGAAATAGAATTTCCTAAAATATCTTGTGAAAGATTGCATCTATAAAATAAAAATCCAAAAACTTCCATTTATATCCAGTAATACAAGTGTGAATAAGAATAAAATACATAGGATTTTAAATTATATAAAAAGATAATACTAACATACACCTGGAAAATCAGACTAATTAACAAATCAATCATATTTGTTGTTTAAACATTAAGTGGCTAATTTAACCATTAAAAATATAAATATCTATGAACAAATGAGACTAATAAAATCATATACCCAAGAATCACTCCACCTGAAAATAATATTTTGCTTTTTTTATTTTAAATGACTAAATAAATATTAGCTCTTGCTTTATATTTAAAAAAAATATATTTATTGACATTATAAAATTGTACAGATGCATAATAAATACACTTTGTTAATGTTGGCTCATCCATTGCTGGCATTGGTCTGGAAGAAGTATGCCAGAGCCATTCTCTGCATTAGCAGGTTAATATATGAGTAAATATGTACTATTTTGTTGGTATTGCCCACCCTTTTTGAGGTTGACCCAATATGCTAACTTATCAGCTGGGATACATGTAGTGTGAAATCAATGCCTCTCTAGTAGAATCCGACATGTTGCAACACAGACTACTTCTTCTACAATACACTACAATGTGAATATATCAGGTCCAAAATTCATGTAGAGTCTGTGGGCCATACTAGTAGGCTCCATGTATTATTAAACAAAAATCTAGAGGATAGTATCTTATCCTTGTCTTGAAGAGCTTTGAGCTTATCGCAAAATATAGCATTGGGATCCAGTGTTGGTTGTGTGAACTTTGTCCTGCACCTTGTGTACCAAAAAGCATATGTCAGGAAGATAGATAACCTGATTACTGTAAAGTCTCCAGAGAAGAGACAACCCCTGAATGTCCAGGATTTTATCCACTGCTATAATGCAGTGTTGAGAGATAACTCTTTGAATACTGTTATAGCCTGGACATATATTTAACAGATGATTAAAGGACTCCTCTCCTCTAGAACAGGCATGACAAATAGGGTCTATTTTATTTAGAAACCACTTGTAGTATAAGAATGTATTAGTTGGCATGGAATCCATATTCACCTTGATCAGATAATCCAAAAGTTTGGGCTCCAGTAGCAGATATTTAAATATTGAGGTGATTTTATGATTTCTGCACCCTAGGTGAGCAAAAATAACTGTATTAACAGGATTTAGCAGGCAATGTGCCTGCCAGATGTTGATTTTATTATTAAACTCTGTTGTTGAGTGCCCGCTGTATAGAGATTGTTGTTTAATAATGGTGTCAAGCCATGTGTGTTTACTGGGGGGGAGGTCTGTCAGTAATATTTGATAGAGGGTATTTTTTCCCCAGGTTTACTAAAAGTGAATGCCCTTTTTGGAAATTGATTGTCTGTATTGAATGGAGACTCATACCGTTCTGTCTCCTGTGAAACTGAAGTCTGCGGATGCTAATTGCAGTGGTCTGACCTCTCCATAAGAGCTGACCACAGAGCCTCTGAATCTGTAAGCTGAATGATTTGGTAACTGTCATTATTGGCAGGTAGTAATTTATGCTCACCATAATCTTCATATTAATAAGAGCAATCTTCTTGCTTTGGATAAAATATTGTAATTAAATCAAGGTTAATTTTGTAAAATGTAATTTTCATCTATGTAGCTATCAACAGCTTTAATAAAATTGTATGCAAAATAAGATTATTTCTTTAATAAAATTATTACTAAAATTAATTTTCAACATAACATTGAAAAAAAGAGAAAATAAAAAAGCTATAAATTTATTTTTAAAAAAAAGGAAAACTATATTTTACCTAAATTAATACAATTTTTTTTTGCCCCATGACATAAGTTTAAATCCTTCTAAAAACTTCACATAATTATGAAAATAAAATATATTTTCAATTACTGGATAAAATATATATTTTAAATTAATTTTTAAATCAGAACATTATTTTTAGAAATAAATAAAATGTAAACAGATATAATATTTTGTGCAATTTTAGCTCTGCAATTGGATATTTGTGCCACAGATGTAATGTGATGTGATGTATTGTGACTTCTCCTTAAACGGAGTCAGGAATTTTTCAGCAGCTATGCCCAGAGAAACCTCTTAGCCACTTTACCTTCCTTTTCCATTGTCCACTCTAAGTTTTCCCATAATCTGCTCCATCCCATTTCCACAACATAATCTTTGTCAACTCCATGACCTTCATATCTAAATCCCCCTTATTTTCCTCCAAACCCAGCATAAAAACCAATAACTCACTTTCTGTATAATTACTTTGTTCATATTTAACCTTCCATAACTTCACTATTTGCACCCTTTCTGCTTCCAAACATTTACATTGAAGTAACAGATGCCTATAATTTTCTATGCCTTCTTTACACAACTTGCAGACTAAATCACCCATATTTTTCCATTTACGTGTATATTCCCTTGTTGCTAAAGATCCCGTTCGAGCCTTAAACAATAAACTACTTTCCTTACTATTATCATAAATTAACTCACAACCAATGTTCCGTTTACTTTTATATATATTTAAACTCATTTTACTCTCCATACTAGTTCTCCATCTCTCCAACTCCCTATTCTTTATTAATACAGAACTTTATTTTGTTTATTCATGCCACTTAGGAATAAAAATGAAAATTAAAATATATAATCATTACCATTCAATTGGAATTATATTATAAAATTATAAGTATCAGCATAAAGACTGTTCAGATGCCATTTATCATGATGATTAGTGAAATTAATCAGTAGTGACACTCTGTAATTAAATATTCATAATTGGACCAGGGTACTTAGGGTAATGGTTATCATATATATCTTATATCAATCTATACTATGGTTTAAAATTTGTAATGGAATTTAAGATTCATAAGTAAACTTAGGATTTTAATCAGGAGGTTTTCTCATAACCAACTCACCTACATATTTAATAAGTATGAGCTGATAAAAGAATATATATTATTCTTAACAAAAAAGCAAAACACAGAAATTTAAGTAAAAACTTTCCTATTGGCAGTAAACTAGCTTGTTGTAAATGTTTCCCCCTTTTATTGGAAGAATTCTGGAAAGATTTTGCTTTGAAATTCATTATTATATGTATAAAAAAAATTTCTTAACTTTCTATGAAACAACAATACCAAACAAATTATGAACTATTTTTTTGTTTTACCATATTGTAGATAGTTGTTTCAGTGATAGAATAATTTGTTGATGAGCCAAATGTTTGTAATCTAATTTTTGATTAGATAAAAAAAAGTGGGATAAATAACTGCCATAGTAAGTACACATTCAAGTTAAACTAGTTGCTGGTAAGATAGCTCTTATTGAATAAACCTCAGAAAAATAATTACAATCTCCCAATTCCAGTCAAAAAAGTAGTGAACAACATCACTGCTATACAGTAAAGTAAAATCCATCAATTATTGTTTCTGCAGACTTAAAAAAGCATTTATATACTTGTAAGAGCAATAGCACTTTCCCCTCAAATATAAAAGGTACACCATAATATATTTATTTGCATTTTAAGATTAGACAAATTCAAATTAGCCTAACACTCTTGCTATCTACTAATAGCAAGCTAAACTGGTAATGAGTTGACAATCTGATCACAAAAAAAAAAAAATGCTGTCTTACAAACCATAAATTTGCTTATTTATGATTATATAAATAAATAAGGTGTAAAAATATGTTTTTTTTAAAGTAATGCTTTTATATAGCCAACTAAAATGTACAAAACAACAAAGTAATCATAAGTAATCCACCTTATGATTTATTTACTGCTCTTGGAAATATCAGAGATTCTAAGAATCTAGCCTTGCTAAAAAACAATTGTAAATTGCAGAAATATTGGCATTTCATAAAAGCATTACAGGCTAAAATAAATCATAAAAATCAAAAGGGCATCAAATGCTTTTATGAAATGAGAATATTCCTGCAATTTCTAATTGTTTTATAATAAGTCTAGATTTTTAAGATCTCTGATATTGTATAAAAAAACATATTAACCAAGAAGTGGATTGCATTCATAATTACTTTATTTTGTACTTTTTAGTCAGATATTTAATATAAAATCATTATTTGTTAAAAATCTATTTTTTATGTTTTGCTTTTTTTACTTTTACTTATATTTACATATTATTTTTAAAAATGGTTAAAACTACAAAAAAAAAATCTGACAAAAATTACAATTTAATAATAAGGTGTGAAAATAAAAAATATGCCATCTAACAAATGAATTCTAAATTTAAATAACATGATCACCTACTATATAAATACATTTGTGTTATATTTTTAATTAATTCTCTAATCTTTTTTACACATTTATTATTTTTCCACAAAATATTTATGAAATATTAATTATTTTAGAATAATTCAGATTTTAGTAGAAAATATTTACTTTAATTAAGTATGAGTTAAATGTAAATATTAACAAACTTTTATTCTACAAACTTAATATTTCCATTGGCTCTATTACTAAAGCTTTTTCCTAGTAAACCTAAGTATATGAGTTTGATTTCTAAAGGGGAACAAATTTATTTTCATTGTTAAAAATTCAAAAATTATCTTGACAGAAACATAGACAGGGCAAGATAATATAAAAGCATTTAATAAAGAGAAACAATTCATAAGACTCCCCCCCCCTTAAATAAAGACTCCCCCCCCCTTAAATAAAGAAAAGCTTGAATTGTACAGGTTTCTTTTGAATGGGCTCCATATAGCTGTGGGACATTTAAATGAGACATTTAAAAATATATATATCTAAACAACTCTACAGAATGAAACTAAGAATAATAGCAAATTTATATTAATTGTGTGATATAGATTTTAGCATATTAACTTGCCACATTAATAACTTAGGATTCAAATCCAGGATGAAACTTAAAAATTTTATTTAGATATGTGAGGACAATCATGCTCATTATTGTTTAAATATCTGCCCCACAACTTGTATAGAAACATCCAATGGGATAAGGAAAGTTTCAAAAAACCTAGTTCAGCCAGGTGGCTATTTGCACTGACTGCCAGAAAAAAATTGGTCACAATACAGTGCAATCTTCACTATTGAATGTTGAGACCATGAAAAAGAAAAAGAGCCTTTAAATTGATCCTAATTTTATTTTTTTTCTGTACAGTCCTTAATTAATATTCATAAATATTTTCTAATCAAAATAACATAACCCTAAGCATCTTACTCTAAAGTGAGGATCTCCAAATATCTCTTCAAATGATGATAAAATAAGTCCTACTTACCATGAAAATCATAATGGTGATGGCTTTAATAGTTTCTCCCTTGTTTTGACATCTATTCTTTTTATCATCATCATCATTATTTCAACTAGTACTAATCAAATTTAGGGCCAGAATCTTGTGATTAGTCAAACCAAAGCTTCTCTCATCTCTTTCATCTCACATGGGAAGTCTTTGTTAATAGTGAATACAAAACTATATTTTTTCATTTATTGCTAACTTTTATAATAATATATTTACAGCAATTCTCTTTTAGCCTCTTAATTTTTTCAATATTGTCAATGATATACATTTGCTCTCTCACAAATATTTTACATTTCTCAATATATCTATTTTTTTAGATCTATGGATTTTCTATTTAGCATCCGAGTTTCAGATTTGTAAATAACACATAAAATATGACTCTTAAAACTTTTTTAAAACATATAGGCACCTTTTTATTTTAAATTGAGTTCATTAATGTTAAAAATAATATCTAAAGTATTTTATTCGAGTATAATTAATACAATTAATTTAATTCATTACATTTCTATCTATACTAATTATAGAACAAGATATTCATTACTATCAATTTTGTTTTAACTTTTTTTTTGTAAAGTCATTAAAATTATATGATTTTTTAACATTTATTTTTGTTCCTACTTTTTTATTTTAATTTTATATCTCTGGTAATATTTTATGAAGCATTTTTACATAACTTAACACATTCATAAAATCTTGATGCCTAAAATGACTTCCATTTATTTTGATTTCCTTAGCACAAAATATTTCTTCTAAAACTGCTGCAAAAAGTATTGGAATTACAGAATCACTCAGTTGTATACTCTTATCTATGTCAATTCTTATTATCACTATATACTCTAAACATTGCTATTGCATTTTGGGTAAAAAATTTCAGAATTTGGCAATATTATAGGTGTATATACTGATGGTATAAATTGTGATCATTGTGTAGTACTTATATAATCAAACATTTTTTTTGTAATCTATACATCAAATGCACACTGGACTATGAAAAACTAATGGAAGACAGATAATTTTTTAATATATTTCTTATTAACAATTCTTAAATGTTAGTATTACCACTGCATTTTCCCAATTATCATGGACATTCTTATTATTTAGATATTTGTTATGTAGATTTGGCAGCAAAATCTCCACTTTTTCATCTGCTCCATATTCCATAAGTTTCTGAAGCTTTCAATTTTTCAATAATTTAATTTTATATCTCCTCTTCATGGCATCTTTATCAAAACCATTATGTTTTATCTCATTTCCCTTTAATGGATGGTCCATGCTCTCCATCTTTATTTCTAAGTTCTCACAAGTAATGTTTTCCAATACTACAATGCTATGCTGTCACTTCTCAATATGGATGCAATTTAATGCAGTATTTGATCTTTCTCATGCATGTATTATTGAGAGTTACAGAGAAAATGCAGTTATTAAAATTAAATATGCCTATTATATGGATGTTATTGGTTATAGATGAAGACATTGGTCAACTATTAAGAATCAACATGTTGAACTAGGCAAGTTAATCAAGTGTTGTAATATCTCCTTTCTTAAATATTCATCATAGTAGACAGTAATGTACTACTAATTAATCATCATTGTGAGTGTATATGTCTACAGTTCATAAATCTTTGTTCAACCAGAAGTTCTAAAACATATTATCTATGCCAAAATAACACATGTAAAAAATTATTGAAGATACTAATAGCTCAAAAAGCCCTGAAAAATTATAGTTTCATTCTTGGGGGGAATCCACATTTTTCAGCTATGGTCTTGAGTAAAATATTATTGGCAGATTGTTAATTCATGCATGTATAAATTTTGTCCACATTTGGATGCTTTTATTAGAAGACTAATAGTGGTTTTTTTTCCATTTCACATTTACATTTTATTATGCCTTCATTAACTCTTTATTATTATATCATTAGATTCAATTCCAGATATTTTCATGTTTTTTTTTCTTTTTCTCATGCTCTGCCTCATGTCAGATAAAAATCTATTGGCAATTACTGCTTTTTGTACTCAACAATTTTTAGTATAAGTTGCATTCTTATTGACTTTTATTCAAATCTATTTCATCTTCCAAGTCTTTTAATAATCTAAAATGAAAATACCCATTTACTGGCCAAAAATTAAATAGCTAGCCTAATTCAATTTTTTACCTGTTACCTGGGGAAAATGCTTCAGCTAATTAAAAAATTTCAAGCAGCCACAAAAAATTATAAGTTGTACCTGGATTCAAACTCATATCATAAACAAAGAAGGCAGATGTGTTACCATTATATAAGACATTTTATGTTTCATTGTTGTGTTTATTCTGTTGCATTTTATGCTGTGCCAAATATTAAAAAAAATGTTAATAAACCAATGTTGCACATAATGATCCATAGCAGTTTAGCACATTTATAGAATTCTGTCTGGATTTGATTCCCTTATCATGGCATGAAGATATGCCAACCATTACACTAAAGTTCATATTATTTTGTGCTATTAGTACCTTATGCTGATGTATTTTCTATTGTGAGAACTATGTAAAATAATTGAATTATAAATTATATGTTGTTCAATTTTTATTTACTATTGCTATAGATAAATACTCTTCATACAATAGATATATATATTTGAGAGATAGTGACCTGGGCCAACTGATGAGTGCTGGTGCAGCATGAAATGCATCTTGGGGTCATTTGTCTTTTATTGCATCTTTATTTGCATGAATTTTAAAAGAATGGGGAAGTATGGAGGTGTTTATTATATCTATAAATTATATGTTATATAAATATTGCTCTGAGTAGTTCAACGCAATGGAAGAATAGCAGGAAGATTTAAGAGCTAGAAGTCGTTAATCAATTCTTGAATAAATAATGTAATACAAATCTCAATTTTATCAATAAAATGGAGTTGTCGTGCTTAATGTATGACTTGGCTACTCAAACATTGTATGATCTGAATAATTAATCATGCAATAATTTATTGTAATTAAAACAAAAAAGATTAATCATTTATTGTCTGAAGTTCATAAGAAGTTCACGTAATGGAAAGGACACAAGATGGCCATAATCTATGATCCTTAATTTCCAAAGTACACCATCCTATCACTGCACTAGATGACAGGATAAAATAATCAAATGATTTATTACTCGGTATTCGTAAAATGTTCGTGGGCAGGAAGTATTGGAGACTAAGCCTTAAACCAAAACTCTTGACCTCTTGAATTCATCAATATATCAGTGCACTAAATCACATATAACATTTATTTTATATAAATAATAAAAGAAACATTACTTGGTTTTATACAAAAAGATATACAGAGCAAATATTTATGCTTAAACAGAAATTTTTCAATAAGATTCAAAACATATAATAAAATATAATTAGATATGCATTTTTTTTATTTTTTTAATAAAAGGCATCTAAACTCTCTTTCTAAAAGAACTTTTTAAAATGTAAAAAAAAATTCAGATTAGTTATATAAAATATTAATTTTTAATGACAGCAATCAATACTTTTATTATTATTTAGTGTTTATTTTCTTTTATATAACTTTTTTTTTGAAGCCTTTCAGCTGTTTCTTCACAGTAGATTTAATCTCCATTGGTTATCTAGCATCTTGTCTTCTAGTTTATTGTTTACCATTAGATTTCACTATTTATTATTTATTTATTTATTAGTAGTTTGATGTAAAATGATGATGCATAATTAATTGAGCCGTTAAAACAAGATAACAGTATTATACAGCTGTCTAACAATGACGAGTAAACAGCTGAATCACACATACACACACACAAATCGATTTAATTATAAACGATATTTTATTTTCAGGTTAAGATAAAAAGAACCGTAGCAAAAAAGCAGACGCAGAAATGGAAATAATAATATTACATTTTATATAAAGGCAGATGCCAATGTTATTATTAGTTTTTTAGGAAATGAAATATATTTTGCCTTGTTTAGTTTGCTGCAAAGGTTGATTGTCAGGCTTTGGAGTTCAGAGTCCATAGATCATGTCCCAGCACTCTCTCTGCCAAAGCACAAATTTTCTAATGAACTCCAAAGAAATAAACAATTCAATGACTTATTTTATTATTTTGTAACTATAGTGAACTATAGTATGTCGTGAGATCTAATGTGATTAATTATGGGATGCTAAAACATAAAACATGTCAAACAGCTTTAAATATATAGTTTGCCTATAAACCTACATTGTAGAATTTTTGTTATATGGCTTTTGAAATTTAGACATGACTATATATATATGGTCAGTTATTCAGGAAGTCACGTGATGTTAACACCCAAGTGGCAACTTATTTTACTCAAGTGAGAATCAATCTAGATATTTTTACTTTTTGAATCTCTTCTACTCCACTAGAAATATAAATTGCACAAATGACGTTAAATTAATGTACACAATATAAAAACAATTTTTAAACTAAACGATCTAATAGTAAAGTTATATAACCAATAGAACTATATGATATTTAAAGTAGCTTTGTAAACCTTTCCATTTCAACAACTGTTATCACATCCTTAATTTTATTCTATAGTCCTAAACTAAGCACCATGTCAGCCAAACGTTTCATTTTGTATTAGATAACCAAAAATTTATTTTCATTCTAGTTAACTCCATAATCAGGCCAATGTTTGATACATTATTATAAATACTGATCACTAAAGATTACACATAATTAAAATGACCCATAAAATGTTACTTTTTAATGTTTTATATATTTTCTATAATAATTAAAATGTTAAGAGATTTTATAAATATTTTAAAATTTAAAAAGTATTTAATTTATATTGGGAAATTATAAAAATAACAAACGTCTGAATCGTCAACTGGCATCTTTTTTTCCCCAATCAGCTATAGGTATTTTAATCTTTAAAATCTCCATTAATGTATATCATTATTAATAGTATTCTGTTTTATGGACCAGGTCAGAAAACAATCACATCATGTCATCAATTTTTTCAGTTCCTTCTCTTCATTGCCCAAATCTTCAATTCCATGTACCTCACTATATCTCTTATATCATCCAGCAAGGTCAATCTTTTCCACATTTTGTTCATTCCATTCATCATTGCCTTTAAAGCATCTTTCATTAAACTAGTCTTCCTTCTCAATATATGCTCAATGCAGTTTCTTTTTTTATCCCCAATTTCCTCAATCAATTTTCTTTTTTTATTATTATTACTCTTTCCAAAACTTAATTTGTCATTTTATTCAGCAAACTATTTTTTTCCATCCTGCTCTCAAAGGCTTTGATTCTGTTCCTAATTCTTTTTACTCATTGTCTACATCTCACAACCACAAGTGGTACACCCCACACATCGCCCTTAATTAATGTTTCCTTAATTATTTCTTCAAAAGTTTATAGAACAGTTTCTTTCTCATTATAAATGTCTCTTTGGCCAATGCTATTTTTCTTTTAATTTCATTTTTACTTCTTCCATCCTTACTTTAATCAACTATTCAATTATGTAAATCCATTCACTTATTCAACTATATTGTATATTTTTTAAATATATATAATATTTTATTTTTATTTTTTAGACTATCATTTATATACATGTTTGAAATTTCATCATATCAAATACAATATGAAAAACTTTTATTTTATTTTGCATAAAGTTAGTAAACCCAAGAGCTTTTATTTTCCCTGCTTTGATCTGGCATCTAGAAACAAAAAATGAAAATCAATATGTATATTTATTATCTTTTAAAAATAAATAGTTAACTCAGACTGAACAATTAATTATTATCAATGTTGCATCAATGTACACTAGTGCCATTGAGAGCAAAATAGAACAAACAACTCCATTCTAGTTAGCATTCAGGAATAACAATAAAAAGGTTAAGTCTTTATGAACAACAGGAAGTTATTATTCACATAAATCTGGATTTACTTAAATATTTCACAGTAAAGACAAAATGTTATAATTTGAAATATGTACTCTAATCTTCTATGGTTCTCATATTCTTTTGTTCTATATGTAGTGTTTATTTTTATTTGTTAAAACAATTTTTATATTATTTACCAATACTAATGGTAAACATTAACATGAAAATAAAATATGGCTTATGTAAAATTTAACTTATATAAGAAGGCAAAAAATAGTTCACTTAGCATCACATGATCACCATTTCTTATACTTACTCAAGCTGTTAAAACAGGCAAAACTCTCCACACAGTAGTGCCACTCAGTGCAAACCAGAGTAATCAATGGATGCCAGAAGGCTTGTACATAAAATCCCTATCTAGTGACTACTAGAAACTAATCTGGGGATACTGGATTAGTAGGCACTAGATAGGGATTTTATGCACAAGCCTTCTGGCATCCATTGATTACTCTGGCTTGCACTGAGTAGTGCTATTGTATGAAGAGATTTGCCTGTTTTAATAGTTTACTTACATATAAAGAGGACTACATTAAAATGTAAATAAACTTGGAATTATATGATGCCTGTTTTGATATTATATCTTTCTCTGACAAATATTGAGTAATGATTGAAACTTGTATATGGGGTTCCTCAAGGTTCTATTCTTAGCACATTGTTGTTTCTGATTTTCCTTAACTGATCTAGGAAATATTAATTTTGAAGGGTCAATATATTAATATGCAGGTGATATTGTTATTATGAGTGTAAATAGTAATATTGATATTGCAATTAAAGAATGTCAAGGAAGTCTGAACAATATCGTCCTTTGGTGCTTTGAGAGAAGAAATTGTATTAATACGTACATAAAGTAATGGCTTTATGAGTACATAAATATATGTCTAAATGTTATAGTTCTGATGAAGACTGCAGGAAAGTCAAAACTATAAGCAAAATAAAGGAATTATATAAAAAAGTTTGCATTAAAGTGTATATGAGGAGATGATACTGAAAGTTTAATATACATAAATATATGAAGAGAAATGCAAAAGAAGTAAAGGAATTTATATAAATGAAAAAAAAAACAATTTATGTTAATAGGCTCTTCTTACATGGAATACAAAAATAGTGATATGACAATAACGTAATATGCCATAATAATAAGTGTGTAAAAGTAGAACAAGTAAAATATATTACATATTTTGGAATGATGATATGTGAAAAAATGTCTTGGAAACATCATATAAACAAACTAATTAATAAATATAGATATTTTATAACAATGTTCTACAAAATCAAACATACTTTTCTTTTAAATATTCTCATTGTTATGTATAAATCTTTATGTGAATCTTTATAGAGATATGAAATAATGATTTATAGTTTTGTAAACTTTTCTAATATTAGCAGATTAGCATTATTGCAAAAAAAAATAATTGATCTAATAGAATAAAATTATTTCAAAAAGTATTCAATCAACTTCCTGATTTTATAATTACAGAGAAAAACATTTTGATAGTACTTTCAAAAAATCTTACATAAAACAATTTGAAATGTGACTAGGGAAAACAAACATACATAGTTTCAAAATATTGTAATAAATATGAAATAAGAGTAAGACATCATTATGTTCCTAAATTATTTAATAATTTACTTACTGAATTAAAAAACTTGCAATATTATCTTATATATAAAATCTGTATTTTCTCTGATTGGAGAATGAATGTTTGTCTGATGATGTCACAACCACAATATTTATGCTAAGAAAATAATTCTGCCATTAAATAAAAAATAGTGGGAAAAAGCCAGTATGAGTTCTCTTAACTACAGAGATATAATTATAAATTTATTAAACGCACATTGATTACGTAAGTAATATTTACCGAGGCTATAACCTCGACAATATGCGTATAAAATGCAATAGCAGGGACCTCTACAGGTGTTTTAACCACAAGCTTATGCTATGGAAGAAAATAGGGGTGTAAGCTTGTGGTTAAAACACCCTGTAGAGGTCTCTGCTATCACATTTTATATGCATTCCCTCTTTTCTTCCATAGCGTAAGCTTGTGGTTAAAACACCTGTAGAGGTCCCTGCTATCACATTTTATATGCATATTGCCAAGATTATAGCCTCGGTAAATATTATAGAGATATAGTATATATTTTATGATAAAGGTTTCCATTCAGCTGTGGAAACTGATTTGTAATTAGATGTTAAGATGCTCCATGCTTTCATGGTCTGTCAATTATCTAACATAGTTCAAATGACTAACATATTTAGCAATGTTAATGAACTTTTATAAATCAGTGATGTTTAATAAAAAAACATATTTACATTAAATCTTTTAAAAAATTGTTAAAGCGACCAATTCGATAAAAAGTACAAAAACGATTGGCGTTTTTGTATTCCATCTTAGCCAGCTGCAAAAATAGCCAAAAACACTGTAATTGTGACTGATTATTGGGAAAAAAATTTGTATTCAGAGTATGCTTTAATAAATTTATATTTGAAGTCATAAAGCTAGCAAATATTTAATAATATTAATTTTAATTTGGCTTTATTAAAATTCAGAAATTTATTTATATGATATTAAAATGTTTTGTTTAATTTACATTAAATCTTTAAAAAAAATTATTAGAGCAATCAGTTAAAAGAAATCACAGGTCTTTACAAGGCCAGGTTCTGACACTAATAAAGAGCAGAACTATTAATAAAGCTAAAAAAAACTTATGATTGAGTATTGAAAATAAAAATTATTTTTTTAGCTAGAGAGTGTGCCAATAAACATATATTTAAAGTTGTAAAAATAACAAATAAAACAGATATATTTTAAAATGTAAATTTTATTTTAACTTTTTTAAAATTCAGAATTTATTTATATAATATTAAATTGTTTGGTTTGATTTACATTAAATCATAATTTTTTTTGATAAAACAACCAATTCTGCAGTAATGGCTGTCTCTGCCATTTGTATTTAAATCATGAAGAAAATGTAATTACAGTACATAAATTCATATTTTAATTAAATGTGATATTTAGTGTATTTACATTTACTTTTGGTTAGTGGATTATTATATTTATGTGAAAAATTCATAAAAACCGTTTGAGTGTTTAAATAAGGAAGAAAATGTAATTACAGCATAAATTCATGTTTGAAATGTGATATATAGTAAGAGGGAGAAAAAAATATTTTAGTACCTTATTTACATTTAGTTTTTGCTAGCATACAGTTGAAGGGAAATTACGGCATTTTGGCTGGCTACATTTCTCACATTTAATATATAATATTAAAATATTTTATTTAATTTACATCAAATCTCAAAAAAATTGTTAAAGTGACCAATTAAAAAAATCCTAGGCTGGTAGGAAAATAAAAAAACAAATTAAAAAATATATTAAAGAGAGAGCAATTGGGAAAAATCAATATATAGAAAAAAATATATGAGTATCTAATGTTATATAATCAATATTTCATTATATAATTAATTATAAATATGTGACTTTTTTTTCACATTAAATAGTGAAGCCATAATTTTTACACTAATTTATAATAGGTTTGCTTAGCGCTTTCGAGATTCCATGTTCGAATCTCATAATCATAGCTTTGTAAATAAAGATTGTTATGATTTAGACAAATGCATTTGAATTTTTAATTAGTCCATTGTTTAGTTAAAATCTTTATTTACAAAGCTATGAGTATGAGATTCGAACATGAAATCTCGAAAGCGCTAAGCAAACCTATTATAAATTAGTGTAAAAATTATATCTTCACTATTTAATGCAAAAAAAAAAAGTCGCATATTTATAACTACAATTTTATTAGTGAAGAGAAAAATAATTTATTATATAATCAATATATTATTAAATTGTAATTAATAGTTGTTATTATTAGCAGATTTTATATTATGTTTAAAATTTCATGCAAACATATAAAATGTTATAAAAATTTCCTTTTACATAAAAGCACAGCTATGGCTTAGTAGAAGATGAAAGGAATTTGTATTTGTGTAAATGTATTTTGAACTGTATTCAAATGAATTAATGTAATGAATGTGTTTATTTTAATAAACATTATTATTATTATTGAAAAAAGCCTGCTTTCAATTTGTTAATCAAAATTAGCATAGAGAAATGTATTGAATCCCAAGTATCTGAATGAATATCATCTCCAATCACTGTACATATTGCATTTATTATTGTGGCAGTCATATTATATGAAAAAATTGACAAATTACTTTTCAAGATGAATGCTTTTTGGGAATATCTTCTGACACCAGCTGCTTCAAGCAATACCAAGAGCCTGTGTATATGCATACATATATATAGCAGTCACTCATAAATGAGTATGGCTATTCCACTGCAAAAGAGGAAAAACACTCTACTGATGAGTTTTGTGATGATTATACAAATCAATCTGTAAAAGACAAATACATCCATATATAGAATATGTTGATTCTTTTTTCTGTTTCTTTGATATTTTGTGTTGCTGTATTTTAATTTCTTCAACAAATAACTGTTCTTTCTGAAACATTTCATACATGTAACAGATATGTAATAAACAATGAATGTCAATTATTGCCTGTTAAATATATGAAACTATGCAACAACAGGTTCAAATTTAAATCTTTCTGTACTAGATAATGAACATTCAAATTCTATTCCAGCACACTATTTCTATCTAATAGAAACTGAATTCAGTTGGGTTCATGTGATGTTAATTATAATATTACATCATCCTTTTGAATCAGAAGTATATTCTCTTATTCTTCTCTTTCACTTTCTTTGCATATCTTCATATAATCATATATATTGCTTATAACACTTCTTTCTTATACACTTTAATGCAACAAATTTCCTTAAAAACTTCTTTATTTTTCTTACAGTTTTGACTATCCAGCAGTCTTCACCAGAGCTCTATCTTCTTCTCTGCTTTAATTTTTAATTATTTTTTAATTAAAGCAGAGAAGAAGATAGAGCTCTGATGAAGACTGCTGGACAGTTGAAACTGTAAGGAAAATAAAGAAGTTTTTAAGAAAATTTGTTGCATTAAAGTGTATAAGAAAGAAGTGTTATAAGCAATATATATATCATCCTTTTGACAAAATGCTCAAATCTTAGATAATTATTTTAATAATTAAAATCATTAAAATATAGCTAACCAATAAGTTTCAGATCAGCAAGACACAGGACTTAGCTCAAATCTAATAATATTACATTTTTAAGTCATCACTTTGAATAGCATAAAAGGAATCTCTGTTGTATTAATTACCTTATCTCATGATGAGTATCAGTTATCTAAAAATCAGTAGCATTCTTTTTTAGTTGCATCAGCATCAACTATCCATTTCTTACTTATTGATTTTGAGTAAAAATGCTATTATCATAGACTAAAGGTGTATTAGCATTTAAATAATTAATAAAATGACAAAAGATAAAACAATCTTTAAATAATCAATATTCCCATAGAGGAACAATAAAGGACAAGGCAGGACTAGCAAACTCATTAACTTTTGGATGGCAATAGTTTTTAATAGCCTTTTATCCTTAGTATTTGCAGCTTCTGAGCAACTTGGATGAATTCCTAGGTTTCATAGGGCTGGCTTTATGTAAAAAATCTTTTAGTGAAGTTTGAAGCTGAAAATATTTTTTCTGTTTTACTCAACTCTAATTCATGCCACAATTGAAGCAGAAAGAAGTACATAATTAACAGCCTTTATTTTACTATCTATTAATGGCAAAAATGATATTTTATATTCAACTTTTTATATTCCCTTTTTTTTTTGTAAAAAAATCAAATTTTGCGATCAAAGATTAATTTTCCATTATTAGTCATTAAAATTAAAGATTAATTTTGAGAAAGTTCGGTATTCTTTGTAAGTCAGTCTTTTAACTAACTTCATGACAAAAAGAAAGCTTTGAAGTAAGCTATTTTCTTATATGGTTACTTTTAAAAAAATAATTATTGGAAAAAAAAAAAGGCTGAATTTGAGAAATTTTCTGATAATTAATGATTCTAACATTGATATGTTTACAAGGCTTTTATTTTGAAAGAATCTATAGAATAATAATAAAAATAGCAAATACTAAACAAATGTAGATATAATAAACACAAAATTAAATGGCAACCTACATAAAAGAAAAAAGATATTACTAATACTGTTTTTAAAAAACTAATCCTATATGATTAAAAAAGGTAAAAAAAAAATGCACGTGTACAATACGCACACATATATAAGTGCCAAAAAATTTATGGACTATTTTTAAAAAAATAGATGAGATTTATTTATAACACTATTTAATATCTCACTTTAAAGAGTAAATTTTTATGTGTTTAAAATCAGTTAACATATTCATCGTAATATATAGGGAGTTTGAACTCAGACTTTCACACGAACCTCAATTATACATGCTACCTCATACTGCTAATAAACTTGATCACACACATGTCGAAAAGATAAATAGTAGTAATATTGCTATGAATGAGTTTATTTTAATTAACGTTTAAAGTGTTATATAGTATCCAAATTCAGAATTGTAATATATGACAAAACAAGGCTCATAAGATTAGTTACAAATAAATCTCTTTTCATCACCTGTGCAAAGTCTTGACAACACTATTTACAAATCAGAATAGCTTTGGACTGGTATAAATAATTAAAAAAAATATTTTAACATGTCCTGTGAGCTTGGTATCACCACAGGTCTATTATATAACATCTTACATCTTAGTTAAATAATAAGCTAATAGAGAGTGCTTAAATTACACTTATTCATATTAATTTTATAAGATATAACTCTACAAAATATTAATTATGTAATTGATTAGGTCATATTAATAGAGGTATCTTTAAAGATTATCTTAAGGGTACTCTCACAAAGTTCAATATCGATTGCTTTCATTGGCAAAATATAGATGAAGATTGAACTGCAATTAGATAAGCGTTTAATATTTCTAAGAAAAATGTTTTGCCTGAGAAAAAAAAAAAGACTTGTAGCTTGTTGATTGTTTTATGTAATCATAGCAAAACTTGCTATTTTTTTGTTTACCTTTCTCTCTTCCTCTCTTCTTCTAGCATTTCAATGATACCATACACATTTATTAGTGATTTGATACTATAAATATGTATTTCAATCCAAGATTTATTACAAAGTTAGATTATGGAGATAATAAATATCACAGATGAATAAAAAATACAAAGTGATAGATTGATTATATACATTAATATATATAACAAGTTTCTATATTTTTTAAAAGTATTTATGTTAACTACAATTTATTATTTAATATTATTTAGACAACATTTTTGTTAGACTTAACTTATCATTTTTTATAAACTCGTGAAATATATTTTAAAATAAAATTAATAATTTATGCCTTACAGAAATGCATAAGCAAGTTGATATTATCTTATATATATATATAAAACTAACCAAAGGAAATACATACAAAAACAAAAAAAAGACTTATAAATCCAAGAAATAATATTATATTTCAACCAGAAAACTGTTTTTCATCAGAAAGAAAAAATACACAGTAAAATGGCGATAATCAAAAATTACAGATTTGATAAAAGATTATAAATTTAACACCCCCCCCCCTGATTGGTCAAAAATCTAACACAGAATATCTACCCAATCAATGACAAAATTCAAACAAAAAGAAAAAAACTACTACATTTCCTCCTAATCAAGCTTAAATTCTATTTAAATTGAAATAAAAATAAATAAATAAAAAATCCATAATTAAAATATACATATGTGCATACATACAAAAATTAGACTATGCTCATATACAAAAAATAGCTGTGCTCACATTAATATTCATTAAAAACTAAAATACTTATACATTTTAATCAAAAATTATAGTTAGTGCAAAGTACAATAATTTATAATAATTAATTATTTATCTATATACCAGTTAAACACAGACATAACCAATTTTTACATAAAAAAATCTCATATAAGAAAATTTTCACATAAAAAAACTTTCACATATAAAAATCATTTAGGAGACCAGGTAACACAGAGATGTAATATATATATATATAAACCATTCACAGAACAGTCAAATCTAAACATTACTATGATAATTCAAAAGTTAGATTCAACAAAACATCATTTAAATAAACTTGTAAATAATGCTTTCACTTTCATATATTAATATTAGTCTATTTTCCAAGTAAAAATTGACTTCTGACCATTTCTATGCAACCACCATTTTGTTAAGCTGGAATTGATATAAGAAAATGGACATTGCTTGCTAATTCTTTGGGGATCTGATTTGTGAATTATTGTAGCAATGTTTTATGGCATGATCATTCCATGAACTGGGTTTATATTATCAGTGTTAAATATTTAACCATTAAACATCATATGATCATTATTTCTTATGGTTGATCATAACTGTTA
The DNA here is from genome assembly GCA_028023455.1 of Epiperipatus broadwayi. NCBI lineage: Eukaryota > Metazoa > Onychophora > Udeonychophora > Euonychophora > Peripatidae > Epiperipatus > Epiperipatus broadwayi. The sequence continues at coordinate 1,819,275 of JAQFVV010006327.1, read as the reverse complement.
TTAAAACAGGCAATACTCTATACAGTAGTGCCACTCAGTACAAGCCAGAGTAATCAATGGATGCCAGAAGGCTTGTGCATAAAATCCTTATGAGTAGATACTAGATAGGAATTTTATGCACAATCCTTCTGACATCCATTGATTACTCTGGCTTGCACTGAGTGACACTACTGTATGGAGAGTTTTGCCTGTGTTAAATATTTAATAAGATTATAATTAAAGTTTTTAGAATATACATAGAAACATTAAATTAAACATAGTTCAATGTATATATTGTAACCAAATGCATGCTCCAAAAATCATCATTATCGTGCAATGCTTAGGAGTGCAATTTTGGAACAGAATTTACCCCCATCACCAAGCAGTAACACTTAACCTTTCAAAATAGTAATACACTCAATAAGCAAAAATATCTGTCACATGAATAGCATCTGCTACTGTACTATTGCATGTGAATATTAATATTTAAATTCAATCTCAGGATTTATTCAACATTTATTATATATTATATGTTAATAAATATCTTATCACTAACAATAACAGGATATGTGTGACTAGTATAACATTGTGAGTATCAAAGTAATATTTTTCTACATTTATTTCTAATAATCTTCAGATAATATAAAACTCTTAAATATCAGTATAATATAGTTTCACAAGTTATAACTGAATACAAATGGGAATTTTGATATTGCATCCAGCACATACTTTAGCATATAAAATGAGCTGTAACAATAATGCCCATAACAAAAATAATATTCTCTTGCAAAAATGGACTAGAGTATAAGCCAAGAGGTCATCACAGCCGCCTTGCAACCAAGTAGTTGATTGCAGACGGTTGTGGGTTCGCATCCTGGCCGATGCTATGACATATGAAAAAAGAAAAAAAATTATATTATAATAATATTACCATGGGTTTAAATTTGACATGAAAGTGATGATTATGATTAAAATGCAAAGCCATTATTTAAACAATAAAACAATGTATTAATTGCATAAAATAGAATAAATAAAGTATATAAATAATCAAATCAATATTTCTATAATGCTCTTACATCGTAAAGACCTTTATAAAAAGGTGTACTGATGTGTAACTAACAATGTTGTTTGCGCAAATGCACAAATCAGTAAAGAAGGTTGCCTATGATAAGATTTCTAACATGTTCTAAGTATTTTAAGATTTACTAAATAAACAAGGATTACTCCACATTTTATAAAACCCCAATGTTTCTCCTAAGAAACCATTATATTGGTATTGTATTATTAATCCTTATTTAGGAGACATTTATCTTTCACTAAATAAATGCAATATTTACATGGCCCACTTATATAATATTAAGGTCTCAAATAAACATTCTATGAGACATTCTAGTTGATCTGTAATCATGGAATAATTATCATTTATTAAATATAATATTATTATAATAAGTATGCTTTAAATATATAAACAGACTATCTTTTATTTTTTATACAATCATATACACACTAAGATACCATAAAATAAAATGCGTTAATAAAATATGAGGTATATAAAAGAGAATTTCATATCTGATAGGACAACTGAAAATATTATCTAAAAGTTATAATATTAAAGGAACAATCTATCTTTAGTATCATATATTCACTGTCGCACTAGTTTAAATAAAAATGAAATTATCTGCTCTTCTTACAGTTGTTAATTAATCCTAAATGCTTACTAGTAAACTTTATTAAAAAATACAATAACAAACCAAACATATAATAATTATCATGCACAAATGTTTATGAATAGTTTTAATCTACATCAATGTGCACATTTTTACTCTTTCTCATATATTTCCTATAAATAAATTCGTTCATATAAGCTCAAGATTTGTATAGTAACAGATATCAAAACAATTTTGTTATACATTTTAAAGAATTCGTTTTTTAGTTGAGATGAAGTGAAAAACAATATTACTAGAATCGTAAATCCATTCATGACATGGTGTTTTTATTAAAATACTGATGCTATTGTTTACAGCAATTTTTCTTAAAATAATTCATTAAAAATTTAATTAAGTTGGTGATTCCTTAAGTGATTACATTTCTCTTTTGAAATGAAATTAAAGGAATGGGAGATATTGCATCATTTTATATTCACAGATGAGTTTGAATAATGATTTTGAAGAAATTGATAAATACACTAAAATCCAGTTCAAGTTAAACATTCTGTAGTTTTAAAAGATTGAAGTTCTAGATTATAAATTTAAATAATTCCATAGTTTAGTTTTAAAAAAAATTTCCAATTGATAAAATTTATTTTTACATTTTTTATCAGATCGGGATATTAAATCACAACTTAAATTATTGTTTGGAAAATCATTTGGATGAGGAGAATGATCAAAATATCTGAGTTAGAAGGTGAACACTCAATGATGTCCTCTCAGCCCACCATTATGGCTTTAAAATCACATAATAAAGAATTAAAATGACAAAAACAAAGAAGTAAAAGAACCCTGAACTTCATTGATACTTGGTTATATAGTGCTGAGCCTGTCATGGAAAAGTTACGAATTCAAACTCCTTTTTCACTCAATTGTACTTAGTATGTGAAAATTTTACTAGGTTGGAATGGGAATGCTTTCTTCCAGATGATATCATCCTCCTGGATGTCTTATGTGCAGTAAATTAGCCATATTTAGTATATATTTACATAAAATGATATACACATTTATTTATTTATTTTTTCTCATGTGTCATAGCATTCGCCAAGAAGCAAACCCACTAACCTGGGACAACTGCTTGTAAAGCAGCTGTCACTAACCTCTTGTCCACCAATTCTTAACTATTTATTTTTATTTTTGCAACAAATGATACATTATTACTAATTTTATTAAAATCAGCAAAATTAAAATTTCTAAATTAACTGTTCTCTTATTTTGTGCTTATTTGTTATCTCTATTGCTTTTCTTAAATATATTTTTACTTTCTGGAAAATTGTTTTATATTACAAAAAAATGCATGCAAGCACATTTAGATATTTTGTGGATATAAAAGGTTCTCTATATGTATTTTAAACCAAACATGATTCTGAAATTATCGCTATGTTAAAAATGTTTTACTTATTTTATTATGAGGTATTCAACCATAAATATATTTCTGTGTAATGTGGGATTAATAATCTAAATTATTTAATGAATGTTTTTACTTGATTTAAAATTTGATCATCACTGTTATTATTTAGAAACATGTTTGATCAAATCTTAGCTATAATCACCACTTAGTAACCCTTGACAATGTTATATTTATAGCTATACTAAAATTGAAAAAGAAAATTATGTTCTTAAATTTTTTTTTTAAAGTTGTGTTATTATAATATTACTGAAGTAATGGGTTTACTATCTCAATATATATAATGAAGAACAAAATTGAGATTATATCCATGTAAACAGAGAAAACTTTTAACTTTTGTTGTTGTTAAAAAAACAATCAGTTTCTACTAATTGACAATACTATCTCAATATATATAATAAAGAATAAAATTGAGTTTATATCCATGTAAACAGAGAAAACTTTTAGCTTTTGTTGTTGTTAAAAAACAATCAGTTTCTACTAATTGACAATCCCTGATGTGAAACAAGGTATCTTGCCAACCTATATTTGCTCAGTTGTTGTTTTCATGTCAAAATGAGTAAATCATGCTCACTCAGGTTATGAATTAAAACCACTAAATATTGAACAAAGGATCAAAAACATATAATGATATACAATACCAGTGGATCACATAAGAAATATCAGTAGCCAATACATAGTGCCAGCAGTCATTCAGTAAGAAAAATAAGAAAGTAATATTTGTATACATTTACAACTTTCTACTTTGAGTAATTGTATTATTTTTAGAATAAACAACATCCAAATTTCGAATTTCAGTGCAAACAGAAATGTACAAACTTGGATATTATCACAAATTCTATTATATAAATACATATTTTCATAAAAATTTAAAAAAAAGTAAAAAATAGTGTTAATATACCAATGCAAAAATTTTTTATAATTAAAATACAGAAGCACTTTGAATCATTATCATCCACAATTGATAATGATTACATATCACTAGTTGAAATCACTTTCCATAATTTACTTATTATGTTTAAAACTTAAATGTTACTATGAAATATTTATTTACTTATTACATAAATATTTCATAGATTCATGTTATACATAATAATTTAATAAATCCATAGATAAATTACATGTTAAGTAAATAGTTCTATAATGTACCATCTTTATTCATGAGCACCAAAATCTGGAAATATTACCATAACAATTCATGAGACGAATTCAGAAAATCATTTGAACAATACTTGCCACTTTAATAGAAAGTATTATAAATTTTACATTATAATTGATTGTTCTTAAATTATTATTATTTTTTTTAAAAAATAAAGTTTTTTCATAAATAAGAAATATTGATTCATTTAAACTAATTTGCAATAGGTCTTGATTGATGTGTGTTTCTAACAAAATTCAATCATGATAATTCTCGATATAACAATAGATTATGAGAAAAATGGCTGTACTGATATTTCACAAATTATCAAATGCTGCCACTGGAAAGCAGATCAGTTATTTGCAGCTACTCATTTTATGAGAGTAATTTTGAACATTATGTATATATGGGGTAAAATCACCATGAAATGATATCTCTGTCTTCTATATTTCAAATCCCTAAAAAAAAAGTTTTTAGATTTTAAGCAAAATTAAAACTAAACAAAAACTGGCTTTATAGCCAACTCATCTAACTAGTCAGTTAATGGTCAGTAAAGGGATATATATTTGAGATTAAAATAAACCAACTGTTACTATTCATTTGTCAGTGAAAAGAGTACAGCCTTCCTTACTGTTCTTCTATAAAAATATATATTATTTAAACTCTGATTTACTTTTTTATCTATCTATCTGTCTATCTATCTATCTATCTATCTATCTATCTATCTATCTATCTATCTATCTATCTATCTATCTATCTATCTATCTATCTATCTATCTATCTATCTATCTATCTATCTATCTATCTATCTATCTATCTATCTATCTATCTATCTATCTATCTATCTATCTATCTATCTATCTATCTGTCTATCTATCTATCTATCTATCTGTCTGTCTCTCTGTCTGTCTATCTACCTGTCTATCCATCTATTTACCTATCTATCTATCTACCTATACATCCATCTATCTATCTATCTATCTATCTATCTATCTATCTATCTATCTATCTATCTATCTATCTATCTATCTATCTAACTATCTATCTATCTATCTATCTATCTATCTATCTATCTATCTATCTATCTATCTATCTATCTATCTATCTATCTATCTATCTATATGTAACAGTAACAAACTCCCCATACAGTAATGTCACCTAGTGCGATCCTTAGTAGTCAATGGATGCAGGAAGGTTTTGCATAAAATTCTCATCTAGATCTAATCATACAACATTCACTGAGTAATTTTTAGCTTGAGGTTTTCATCAGTGATGAGCTTTGGATCTGAGAGCACTGCACTTGATCTAAGAATCTAATGCAACCCTCCAGCAGTGACCTTTTATTTATTTAGTTAACTATAAAGCTGGGAGCTTAAGATAAAATCACTATGATATCTTCAACCCAAGCTCATTCAATTGTATAATCATATATATCTTAATCCAGTTTAACATCTATGTGTTCTTGGTTTATCAAAAACCAAAGCCACCTTCATCCCATAGACAGAAATAGTATAAAGCAAACAGAACATCACATGATTACCATTTCCTATGCCTACCCAAGCTGTTATTAATAGTATCAAACTCTCCATATATAGTGTCACCCTAATGCAAAACTAAGTAATCAATGGATGCAGGAAGTTTTGTGCATAAAATTCCCATTTAGTGCCTACTCATCCAGTATCCCCAGACTAGTTTATAGCTTGTGGTTTGCATCAGTGAGGAGCTTTGGATGGTTGCATTAAATCATTCAACTTAGGTGTCCTGCTCTCAGATACAAAGCTGCTCACTGATGAAAGCCACAAGCTGGAAACTAGTCTGAGGATATTGGATGAGAGGGCACTAGATGGGTATTTTATGGACAAATCTTTCTGCATCTATTGATTATTAAGGCTCGCACTGGATGACACTACTGTATGGAGAGTTTGATATTCTTAATAATAGCTTGTGTAAGCATAGGAAATGGTAATTATATGACATTTATGATGGTTTTATATCATCCCTGCCTATGAGATGATGGTGACTATGGTTTTTGAAAAATCAAGGACATCAAAATAGTATAGGTGATGTACTGGATTTAGATATATATGACTATATATGCAAATGAACTTGGGTTGAAGACATTAAGGTGTTTTCATGTTGAGCTTCTAGCATTATAGTTAACTAAATAGGTAAATGGTGCCTGCTGGAAAGTTGCATCAGATTCTTAGATGTAGGTGCAATGCTCTCAGATCCAAAGCTCCTTACTGATGGAAGCCATAAGCTAGAAACTAGTCTGAAATATTGGATGGTAGGCACTAGATGGAGATTTTATGCACAAACCTTCCTGCATCCAATGATTACTAAGGCTTGGACTGTGGCATTACTGCATGAAAAGTTTGTTGTTGTTAGTAACAGCTTCTGTAAGTGTAAGACATGGAGATCATGTGATGTTTTGTTCATATATATATATATATATATATATATATATATATATATATATATTACATTGAATATCATTTTAAATATCAATGTTGAAAATAATATATAAAAAAATTACAAAAGCTATTGAAAAAGAATAAATGCTATTTTCCATGTTTTCATTCATTTTAAAGATATAAAAAATAAAAAAGCTTTTATCAGAATCAAGCTTTAATTTTTTAATTTTCATGCAAGTCTGTGTAAATGAAATTCAATTTCAATTAATGACAGAATCTAATGGGATATTTATACATCAGCTGAAAAAGGCAATAAAAGCGATTTCAAAATATAAGAAGTTAGAGTGTAGAAGTAGTAAACAAAGAAGGAAAAAAAGATTAAAAGTAAGTCTTTACATTCTCACAAACACACACCTACATATAGCTGAAATTCAAGTATAAAATATAACAAACACCAAACATTATATTACCTCAGCAGTCCACCTTGAAACAAAGTCTGAATAAGCACAGATAAAAAGGCCAACTTCTTATAAACTGTAAAGTTATTAGGCGTATTGAAAATCAGAGTTATGTATACAAGAAGTGAAAAATTAAATCAGCAAAGATCTTAATTGCTATTTAAAAAACCTATTTCCACTTAGTATATAATAAAAGCCTGCCATAATTAGTTACTTTAAACTTTGAAAACTCTTTAACACAAATAATATAAGAAATAGAACGTTACATGTCATTAGCTAAAATTTAAATAGATACTTTATAAACTTTGTGACTTTTAGAGAAAGAACTTGGCCTTTTATTTGTGCTGTCTTATCCAGACTTTATGCTGTTTCACAAGATAGTGTTTCTGAAATACTATGGCATTTGTTGTTAGTGATATTATACATGTTGTAATAGTAAAAAAAAAAAAATACATTAATCAAACTTTACATTTAAGAATTACAAAGGTAATAGTATATCCCTCAGATAAATGGTCTTATTCTGGGCTCAAATTGCCAACTGTAATGGTATTAAAACATGTAAAATGCTTATCTAATATACTAGTTAGTTAATATAATAAAGGTTTAGATCAATATGGAGTCTTATAATTTAATTATTAATGATCACAGAAAAACTAGTTTAATTAACAAAAACAAAAATTTATTAATATAAATAATAATAACAAAAATATATGTAACCTTTTCAAATAGTTTACAGCTTGTTGATTATTATTTTCAGTACACTTATTACAACATTTTTTAAATTAATACACTATGAAACCAAAAAGAATAATAGATTATACTAGCATAAATATTGCTAAATATATAAAAATCTATTTTATCAAATGTAATTGATATGCTCAATTGTTTATTATTTTTCTTGTCATAATAAGAATAAGCTTATTAATTTACATTCATAAATATATTATAATATAAATGTTTATTGAATATACACTTCTATCAATATAACCCATAAATATTTATACATGAAAACCTACTTTCTTTTTAATATTAAAAAAAAGAAAACAAACAAGTATAACTTTACTTAAATGAACTAAAATTATCATTAAATATATTGTTTTTATTTTTGTTTGTTATTTACTTTAACCTCTTCTTTTTGTATAATGATATATTTTTTTGTTTATCAAAACAAACACAAACACTTTTAAAACATAAAAAAGTTATAATATATATATCCTAACAAACTTTTTTTTTACACTCGCAAGGAATGTTCTTCAAACTGTAACTTTATTAAAAAACAATATTTATTATGTATATCAAAAATTTTACGATTCACTTATATATTTTATAGTTCAAATTTTTTAGGTATTCTGCTGAAAATTTTGTGCTGTTTTCTGTTGTTGAAATAAACATTATGTTTAATCCATATTATACCAACTTATTAAAATTATCCATTTTGATGGCATTTTTTATTTTTAATGAAGTATTCCATAATAAAAATGTTAGGCTTATAATAATGCTTTATTTATGTAATAGCAATAACAATTGTCAATTTCATTAAAATGTTCTGACAAAGTATATTGCAGCACTTACTCTGATATTTATCACAAACAAATAATTTTTTTATCTGATGTTATTTTATTTAGATTTTCAAAAAATTGATGTCTTTTGAGCATATGTTTTATGAACTGAATCCATAATATTCATGTTTAAATTTTAAATGAAATGATTATATATATATATATGCACAAATTCTTATGCATCTTAGCTAGTGTGACAAAACTGAGAGTGAGTCTAATCTAAAATCAGGGGCTTAAATATTTTTTCACGATGATGCCATACTTATGTTATTATCTTAAATATTTTTTCTATGACATTTCTATTGTAACTTGTTTCATAGGTTTTTTTATTAAGAGCAAAATTTATCTACATATTCACTCGATAAAAGTTCTTTTCAAATGCAACAGTATTTATGATGTTGAAATATCTTTTAAAACTTTATAAAAATAAATATTACAATAAGTTTTAAAAATAATAAAATACAATTCTACAAATTAAATACAAAATAAATTCAAAATTATATTCACATAAAATAGACATTTCTTTTTAAATACCATAATTAATATTTTAAATACTAATTTTATTTAAATTAAATATTTTAAAATAATATATAAATACTTAAAATTTAATGTTTTTAAGTTATTCCATAACATGCATACATATATTTTAAAAATAATTTAATATCCTATTTTTCATGTTTACAGCTTATTTTGAAATGAATGCAGCAATAAATTTATTAATACATATTTTATTTTATTATTGCTGTTATATAAAACTATTTACGAACTTTTATTAATATATCTCTAACATAAAATATATACATCATTAACTTTATTACACCATCCTAAAAACAAACAAATATTAATTTTAATTTTTTTTTTTTGCCACAATAAAAAATAAAAATAATATTTTGATACGTCACCTGTTAAGAAAAATACATATGGCCATTCTATCATGTGATATTAAAACATCATTAAATAATAAGATAAATTATTTTAATTAAATTTAATTTAGATAATCTCAGAATTAAGATAAAAGAAATAAGTTAACAAATTTTTTATCTAGGTAACATCAAATTTAAATTCAAGTTACAATGATGTATATATATATATATATATATATATATATATATATATATATATATATATATTGTAAGGGTAGCTTACAATCCATTTGAATCCAGCCATTGTTTACTCATGCCACCAAATCAAACTCACTTAAAACTTAAGATTAGCTAGTATGTGATTGAGCGTGCATTATCATTTTGTAGTGTAAACATACACACACACATATATGCAACACATGTTTATTTTATTAAATACTATATTAAATAAATGTCATAGTAGATTAACTTCCCTTATGTAATAAAAGGATAACAAAAAAAAACAGTTAAAGAAATTGTACAAATATATATGTAAACCAATAATGTATTAAACGTCAATGTATTTTACATCAGGATACAAGATTTAGACTCAGTAAACATAGCAATGATCTAATGTCAAGACACTCACTAGGTAATCAAATGAGGAAGGTGAAATTATAATTTTATTATGCGATTTTATTTTTACTTACAATCAATACGATATGTGCAACAATAGATAAATATAGCCATAAAAAAAAAAGAATGCTAGTATACCATACACTGGAAACTAAGCTCACTATAAAATCAAACCCAATTCATTCCATTGCCTTTTATTATTTTCAAAAAGATATAATATCAACCTCTCAAGATTGAATGTTCAATTCTAAAAGAATATGGATGATTGGTTTGAACATTCTAAATTATTTGTATAATTTCCATAATGCAAAATTATAAAAAAAAAACTAGAGCCAATCTTTAAATGGAAAAAAGTTTTGATAGATTTATGTGCTTGAATAAAAATAACTGAACTGATAACAAACACTGTGCTATTATTTAAACACAGATAAAATAAAGGAATAGAACACCACCAACAGATATATAAATGATGAAATAATTATTTTCTTATATAAGCTATTAAATACCAAAGAGAAAATTAAGAAATTTAAATTTTTTATGAATTGCTGTGCAATGTATTTTGCTAATTTAATTGTCATAGGACCAGGATGCTATTGTTCCTGATTATAAGAAGTTCAATAATTTATTATTCACCTGTATAATGCTTAAGGAAACATTGAATGTCCTGTCCTAAATGTCTAGATAGATCCAGAATGAAAACAATAACAGAAGATGGAAATAACATCATTTCAAATGCATCACTGAGATGTCCCTGTCAGTAATGCATGACTTACTGAAGAATGACCTGAAGGCAGATAAACTGTACCAATGAAAGATATTATTTATCAAATTCATGGTAGATTCATCAAAATGATTTGAATGAAGTTTTAATTTATTATGTATTATTAATTATATATATGTACATTTGTAGAATTCTATTTTTATTTCAATTCTGCACTTGGAAATCTGAATGTCTACAACTTGGGAAAGTCCATTGTAATTGAAATCATCAAAGTAAAGTGGGATTGTTATTAAGTTAGACAAAAAAATTTTTTTTTGTTAAATAAAGTTTAGGTTAATTCTCCCTCCATAGTGACTAAACATTTAATCAACATCACTATTAATATGGAATGAGGTAAGATTTTTGTGATACTATTCCATATTAAGTACATTCCACCCTAACAGGACAGAGTTTGTGTTGTTTATTTATTTATTTTTGTTAACTAATGATCATTTATTTTGTTTATTCAGTATAAATGACTAACCTTTTTCATGCATAATATTTTCTATCAACCATAAAAAACTTGTACATAGTTGGGGGGGTCCCACCCCAAAATGGAACATCTGCAGCTGGAAATGGACAATGAGGCTATTGCATATACATTTATCTAATATTGTAAAATAGTTTGTCAGCTTTGCAATCATTGTAATAATGGATTAATGATTTTTTTTTGTTTTTAACTTTTACCTACTTTATAAATATTTTGTGCCTTGTTATGTATATGTACCATGAGAAGGGTTGGAATAGTAAACATATTTTATCATTAATCTGGTAGAGATACATACTTGACGCACACACATATATATTATTTATCATGTTAAAAGGATTTTGAATTGTTATTTTGCTAGTCAATTAATGTTGTTAACTTGATTGTTATTAAAATGGTATCTAGTTTGTCAAAATTATTTATTCATTCATTCATCAATTCACATCTGGATACACATGCAAATACATACACTTTCTTATTATAAAGTAATATAATATTATAGCTGGATAAACCCTTCACTCAATTGAAACTTATATAGAGGTGTGGTAATTGCTATGTAGAGTAAATTCACCCCTGAAAGAGCTGAAAGCAAAATTCTCCCTGAGTTTGAATACTGAGGTGTAATGGAATCCAAAAGAGGGGTGAGGTATGAATGAACTAGTGTAAATTACATCTAAATTTGGTGTGTAAACCCAGGGCTAGCCCATTGGAGATGGATATGATCTTTGGTTAGGTACTTCATTGTGTAATTCACAGCATCCTACCAGAAGACCCCAGGTCTGACTATAGTAAGATGTGCTCCCCATATTCTTGAACCATTACATTATATATATATATATATATATATATATATATATATCATTAGCATTTTTATTTTTAACCAATGTAAAATAAAGGTTTCTCCAAGATTAATTTAGCTTCTCTGATTATTATTCTTTTTTCTCACCATCAAACTTTCTCATTCCATTCACTTTACATATGGTCTCATTTTAAGCTTTTTAAAATTTCATGAAATGGCTATATAATAACAAAAATATAACATTTCATAATAAATATGGCAATTTAAAGTCAAATATTTAACAACTGACAAGTTGAAGAATGCCTAATGGATTAAAACTACATGAAGATGCAAAATTTACTGATTATTATCATTTTAAATATGTTCAATGCATTAAAAGAAACATGTAAATGTGAAAAAATGATATCATAATGCTAATAAATCATTGGATGCCCTTCTTTCTTATAAGGATGATAGTATTTTAAATAGAAAAAAAAATATTTTAAAAATCATTTGATACAAATACTGTAGTTAAACAATCTTTAATAGTCTTAAAAATGAAAAAGCAATAAATCTAGATGAGATCTTTATGAAGTTTGAAAATATGGTAATAATATAATAATATCATAGCTGTTTATGTTTTTTTAGGATTGAATGAACCCATAATAAAATAATCAGACCAATAATTTTATTTCTTGTCATATATGAAAGCAATCCATGTTTGCCAAAAAAAAAAAAAAAACAGATTCCATATGATTGCAACAACTTGTATTTTTAAAAACAAACATTTTTCAAATAAAAACTAATTGTAATTATATATTTTGGAGGTTAAAATAAATACTTTACAAGCATATTGCATAAAGATGTTTAAATATGCAAATAAATTACTGAAAATTATATATTTTTTTGTTTCTGAATTACTAAAACAAAAAAAGCTATCTCAGAATTGTCTTAAGTCAAATACACTACCAATCAATAAAGCTGCAACACTTGATTTTCTTGACTTGCTATCAAATAAATACAAAAAATACTACAGTAATCATAAAATGAAGCTTTCTAATCCCAACATCAGGGTCAATACAATGGGAAAATTATGAAAAAATTAAAGTTATAAAAAGACTTTATCATGTGGTTGAGTGTTAGTATTCATTCATTTATAGTTAAAATCTTCAAAGCGTAATGCTGTGTTAAATATTACAGTTTAAAAACATTGTGCTATAAAAAATGATTTATTTCCATATATTTAATAATAATTACAAAAAAAGACTGACATTCTTGGAAAGTAGTATCTCTTTTTTAAAACAGAAAGTATATTTACTTGAACCACAAGCATGTTTACTGTTAGCAAATTTTTAGTTGATTAATTTTTGCTAAAAATAATTATTTTCAAATAAAAACTAAATGTTTGCATCACATAATTACTAAAAAATAAATATTTAATATAATTTTACAAAAATAAAAGTAATTATAAATTTATTTAAATGCACATATCACATTTTTACATGCACATTTTTGAGGTTCCAGCCTTAGTAAATAGAAGTAAATAAATTAATATGTATAGCAAGTTGCATTTTCCAATTCCTCAGAAATCAAAGTCAAGCTGTAATTATATGCAAAGTTTGATTTTATTGAATTGAATTTTTACCGAAAAATGTTGGCATTTAGGTATTTTAATAAGAATTAATATCAATAAAATATATCAAAACAAGTTTTAGACTTAGTCATCTAACAAATGCAAATTGTAAAATGGATGTTCATAGACAAATATAAACACTTTGAGTCTCACTGCAGCACCAACACAAGATAGTGTTACGACTATTGAAAAAGTTAAATAACTTTTATAATTAAAACAAACAAAATATATTTTCAAAAGTATAAATAGACAAATGCATCTAAACACTCAGAATTACTTCTATTTTTAATCCTAGTTTGTGTGTAAAGCAAGTAGAAAAATATTTTTATAGCCATAAAAATTGGCTTTATAGTTTATAAACAATATGAAGATTGTCCCATTTTTGCGTTGTCTTGTATTTTTAAAAAATCCCCCCCACACACACACACACACACTTCCATGCAAATATATAAAAAAAATATCAGAATATAAAATATAAATGTAAAAAAAAAGGTAAGTATGTAAAAAAAATCATTTTCGGTTGAATGTGAATGTTAGATGCAGTTATAGGAAACCTGTTATAAAGTGACAATATGCAATTTTATAAAATATTTATAAGTTATTGGGCACACAGAAAAGAATTGCTGCATTTTAATAGCAAAAATTATTTATTTTTTGTGAATTAAAATATATGAAAGAGCATATATAGATATAATAAATTTTGCATACATATGCCGATATGCTTTAAGAAATGTGTAATTGTTTTTTCTTTGATATTTTGGTTGCCATTTTTAATGCATTTTTTGGGCTGCACGCTTTAATCATACTTGTTTCACTTCACTCCATATGCTATTGATAACAGCTGTTATTAATATGTAAATGAGGTAATTTACATATTCCAGAGATCCAGTAATCGGATACTATTGGATCTTTTATTTATTGCATTTTTATTGTTTTCTCCTTCTATATCTTTTTTTAATCTTTTTTTTCTAGTATATTGACTTATACACACACACATACATATATAGGGTGTGTTGTACTCAGTGGATAGACTAAAAAAATAATGAATTGTATTGATTTTAGAATATGTTTAAAAAGTAAGAATAATAAAATATATCATCTTATAATTTTTTAAATAATAATAACTATAGAGATAAGTAATGGCATGCGGTGACCAGTAATTACCATTCCATTATTATCTTCATCTAATCGATAAACACTGACACCGACTTTTTTCTACATATTGCTATTTTTTTCCAATGTCTCGAGAGAGATTTTTTAATATATTAACAATTTTTATACAAAATATTAGAATTGAATTGAAATTAAAAACTATAATAGGTTAAAGATCAAAAATTATTAGGATATAATAAAAATGTATTAGGAATTTATTTATAATAATAATATAAAATAATATATAACTTTTTTATTAATCAATCGTAAATGTAATTAAAATTTGTTAAATGTATGTCTGTAGCATCAATATCTTTCCTATTTGTCCTACATAAACAGAGTATTACAGTTCTTCTAGATGTAAAGATTTAAATATAACCTTAGAACTTTAAAAAGTGCCTTAAAGCTGATTTTCTAAAGGCACTTTGATTAAAATCCAGAGGAGAGACCAATTCCTGGAATCATCAAAAGCATTTGAGGACACCTGGACATTATACAATATGCCAAACTAACAAGGAAAAAGAGGGAGGACAACAATCAGATAACAAATATGTGAAAGATTTAATGTGCACACCATCATGCACTTAGAACAGAACAACATAGACTCAACTGAACTCCAAATGGAAATAACAAGATAGTTAGAACAACAATGTAAACCTAGTACGTTTGATTTGATACCATTATATACATTAGAAATAATAAATTATTATTGAAACTAAAACTTTGTTTATAATTATTAATCTATATTACAATACCAACTACTAACTACTGACAGTTTCACATTATGCATGTAAATTTTTTGGCAAAACTGTTATAAACTAAAACTCCATTTGAGAATAATCAAAAACTAAGATATGCAGTATTACTGCAGTCAAAATAACTAATAAATGTATGGCACTTATATATTAATCCTGCAACATATTAGACTGCTATGTCTTTTTACATTCATATCAATTCACTAATAACTTTGTAATCTTGTGATCTGTCCAAATAACATATACACTTGGACCTTGTATGAACTTAAAATGATAAATTTGTCAAAATGGACAATGTGTACATGATATTCTTACAAGATTTACAAAGTTATCGGTGGTCTAAATATGTATATGAAAAGGCATGGCAGTTTTAATAGATTACAGAAATTGCATTAGATAAAATCTAACAACACTAAAAATATTAATTTCTCACAATATTAAAAATATGAATATCACACAAAAAATATAAAATGACATGGAACACTAATTTCTACCAATACTAAAAATATGAATTTTAACCAAAAATCAGTCTTAAAAAATATATTTTTAACAATAGTAAAAAAGATTGATTTTACATAAAATATGTAAAATATCATGCACCATTATGCAATTCCCAAATACAACTTTAAATACAGGCAAAACAATCACTAAATTACAAAATACCCTAAGATATTACAAATAAAACTGTAAAATATACACATTCGATACTTACCATGTAATATATAACAGGAATTGCCATGATGAAACAATAAATTTGTCTGTTCTACTTTATTTTAAGTGGATAAATTTTTTTACCAAAATGGAGACTAGAAATGCAAAATGCACACTTAACACATGATTGTATTTGTGGTTCATATGAAAATGATCATAACTGGCATTTTGTAATTCAGCACTTTTATAGGCCTTCCAACAGTTGGAATAAATCATTGATCCCTCTTCCACATTTTATTTGATAGCTTCCATGACATTTGCTGCTGTTCTATCTTTAATTGTCATGATAAAACACTCATAAGTCTCACTCTACAAGCTGTCAAACATCCACTGTTTGGGAACAATTTGTCCAGCTTGATTTTTCCTTTTTGTGAAAAGGCCGCATCAATTTTGATGATTTTTTTAGGGCCTGCAATTTTACATTTTCATGAAAATATAAAACAGCATTCATTTTAGTAGTGGATAGATTCAAATTTTATACATTGTGTATTGTTTTTGTTTTTTTTAAAAAAAGGACTATTAATCAGGAAAATGAAAAACACATGTACTCATTTAAAACTACAAATACAAAGTACATGAGGGGACAGAATGACTAATATGTCAACATGGGTAGGATGACAACCTTGGCACTAACAAAGGCTTTGAATGTTTCATCAGATTTTCAATGAAATGGAAGGCTGAAGAGTTGTGAGTTGGAATATTTTGAGGCCTGTCCATTAAAATATGAAGATTGGCTATCTTAATATAAGAGCACTGATTATATGTATGTGTGAGGGTAGTAATCTAGACCAACTAATGATTGCTGTTTAGCATGAAATACATATATTGGTGATTATTTATCTTTTCAACATGTGTGTGATCAGATGGGTCAGCAATATGAGATGTCACTGAGAGTAGTGGGTCATGTGAAAATCTGAGTTCGAATCCCACCTATATTATATATATAAATGCAGGTTTAAACCTGTGCAATGTATTAAATACAAAAGAAGTAAAAGTCATTGAATCAGAACTATGAATACAAATGAAATAAAAAATAATTAAAAAATAGCAATTCTCAGCACTAAAGATCTTGTCAGAATGAAATCTGGACAATAACTGAGAATGTAAAATTATTACAAAAAACACATTATTGGATGAGATTGCAGGGTTTATTTGATGTAATCACAATGTTACACATCATCTTGGATGTGAAAAGATGTACCAGCTCCAGTATTTTGTAGGACCAATATATAACTACCAAATTTATTATGCAATTAATAATAAACATCATACATATAGAAAAATAAATTATATTTTACATCATTATAAATATTTTTAAAAATTCAAGATTTAGTTATGTGAGTAAATACTTGCTGTAATTGATTTCTTAATGTTACCAATTCTGTTATCAAAGACTATAAAGTTGTCAATTATTCAGTATAAACCATTTAAATTTTATGATACAGCTCCCCCCACCCTAAAAAATAGCATATTAATAAATATTAGTAACTAATCATTGAATACAATTTACTCTCTCAATGTTGAACACTTTTTAGCAAAAAACTTTATTGTATATATATGCATACACAATATATATATATAGCAAAAAACTTTATTGTATATATATGCATACACAATCTTATGCTTCGATTGTCCAGCAGTTTTCATCAGAGGTATGATATAATCTACAAAATAAAATATATAACTACATAAATAATACCATAAAAACATAAACAATAAATTAATAACTCTGAAAAAAACTGCAGGACAGTTGAAATGTAAGATTGTCTATACATATATATACAATAAAAAAGTTTTTTCCTAAAAAGTGTTAAAAATAGAATGGATAAATTGCATTTACATCAGATATTATAGCAAAATAAAGGAAGTGATGAATTTGATAAGTCATTGAATAGTTGTAACTCCATTCAGTTAACCAGTTTTAATATCTCTAATTATGACAGTCCAAAATCAAAACACATAATATCAATTTGATAGTACTTTGATTTCTCATACATTTTCTTATTCTCTTCTCATCATTGTGAAGATATTTTTTTTGTTGATTGGTTTGTTTTATAAGTATGAGAATTAGCATTATTTTTCAAAGTATCCTGTTTTTAATTAGCTTTAATCTTGAAAAATTATTGATGACAAAAATTTTAATTAACTCTATAATTTTCAGATTCATTGTATTACATGATGGTTTTAATTGGAGATTGAGATGTTAGTTCTTCACTTTAATTGACTTTTATAAAACATTTAATATTATTTTGCCCTTTGATACTAGAAAATAAAATTAATATAAATATTGATATATTAATTCAAAAAAAGTCTGAAAGAGTCAGTACTTTTCAATAAATGGTAAAGTCAAAGTAATTTAGTCCAGCCTCCACATGCTGGATGGATTTATTTCTTTATCCTTCAGTTTCAAGAATATATGTGGAGGCTTTGAGAAGTTTTTTGGAATAGCAAAAAAATTGGATTTTTTTGTGTAGTTCATTAAAGATTTATGAATAATATTACACATTAATTGTATAATAATTAAAAAAACAAAAATATACATGATTACAGTTTTATTTTCAGCATAAATGTTTTATTTTTAAAAAATAGATATTAACAAATGAATATAATAGTAACAAAAAAATACACAGCTGATACAATGACTTTGTCTTGTGAAACTGATCACAAATGCTTTTACAGAATCTTTTGAAATACACAAGGGTACCCAAAATTAAATAGAATTTTATAATAAAAAAATGTTTATTGATTTTTTGTGTTATATATTTAATCACTTTCAAATTACTATTCATTTGATGCAATACACCAGTTTAAATGTGCTTTTCATTCTTCAAAATAGTCTGGAAATACTTGCAAAAATGC